>JAQPPZ010000159.1:1200000-1800000 GCA_028583015.1 Wollemia nobilis
AAAAGAAAATAAAAAAAGAAAAATAAAATAAAGTATGAAAAATAATTAAAAAGGCAATAAAGGAAAAAAATAAGAAAAATTGCATGCATAAGAGGACAAAATTACATGCAAAGGATGTTAAGGTGGTTGAAAACTGTTAGGGTTTCAAAATAACTAAAAAGCAAGCACCATGCAACTGTTTGACGAATCATACACATGCAATAGTGAAATTTAGAGGATTTGAGAGAAAAAATGGTTCAACCGAAAAACTTTCTTCTATATGTATATTTTATTTCATCAGTTTCCTATAATTTTTTGTGACCCATTCCATAATTGCACTGTGGAATCTTGTTGCATTTAAAAAAGCAAACCAAGTTGGAGAAAAAGCTGCCAAAGATAGGGTTTTACTCTGAAAAAAAAAAGCTAAATTTTTCATAAATCATGTTGCAAGTGGAGAAAATATATAGTAAAAACAAAGGTTGGAAGTAGGGAAGTTCCCAAGGAATCCATTATTATAGAAAAAGTAGGGCTAGGGTTTGATTTTTCAAAAATAGTGAAGTGCAAGAATTGCAAGGAGGCAAAACAACAAACCCTAGTACAGAAAATCAATCATAAAAGCACAAAATATTCTTCTAACTTTGCATGTGTGAAAAATCATGAGAGGATGACTGTACAATGTTGCCATATTGCCAAAAAAAATTGCCTTGGAGAAAAATTGCACTGATTGAAGGAGGAAATTGCACAACTACATCTGAATTGCACCGAAAAACAAGATTGCACACTTTCGAAAAATGTGTATTGCAAAATCATACCAATTTGATAAAAGCAAGGGTTTTTAGCCAACTAACATTTTCTAGGTATGTATGTATGATTTTGAGGTGTGATTGTATGATTTCATGGTAGATTGTACGATTTCAAGGCTCCCAAAGATCCGATTTATGCATTTTGGAGGTGATTGTATGAAATGTTTGTAGTTTTATGGATTTTTGACATGTTTGTATGGAAGAGAGATGTCCTTGTATGAATTGGGGCTACTTGTACAATTTTAGATTGAGATTGTACGATTTGAAACCCCATTTGTATGATTTGGTACATTTGTATAAAATTGGGTGTAGTTGAACAACTTCAGGTGGAGTTGTATGAATTGGATAGTAATTATACCATTTCAAAATATACATGTATGATTTACCAAGGCCTTGTATAATTTTTGGTAGTTCTAGTATATTTTGTAAGTAGTCATACAAATTTTAGAGCGATTTTATGTAGAGTTGTCATGAATTTCCAAGTTGACCAGAGAATGTGCAAATGAGGTTTCCACTTGACGATGGAAGAAGCATGATCTCTAGAAGAGAGTTCCAATATCATTTTGATCATATTGTAGTAAATAGGGTGTAAATATCACCAGGACCACTATAATAGAGAGATTCCTAGCCCAAATGATCTCACTCAATTTACCCCATTCAATACCAAGTATGTTGATTTTAATCACATAAGAGGCATGGTAATCATCCTTGGAAAGGAAGAGGGTATAGGCCATGGAGATGTTGGAGATATTTATGTGGTGGTAGAGGTGGTGCACCACTATAATTTAATATATAAGAGATGGATCCACCCAAGGCACATCGAAGGGAAATTCATAGTGAGGTTCATCGAGAAAAGACCTTGGAGGAGCAAGAAGAATTGCTCAGTGAAGTAGAAGAAGAGCAAGTGGATATCAAGGATATCACTTTTGGACAACCAATAATATAGTTTTATAGCCACCTAGGACACATAGAAATGAACTTCGTAGTGAGTTTCATCGATAAAAGACCTTGGAGGATCAAGAAGAACTGCTTAGTGAAATAGAAGAAGAGCAAATGGATATCAAGGATATCACTTTTAGATAGCCAAAAGTAGAATTTTGTAGGAAATTATGGGAAATAAGTGAGGAAAAACGTCCATTAAAATTGGCACTAAGGAAGGCTAGAGTAATCACCATCGCACAAATCTTGTCGTAAGATAAAATTTTCTTCAATGAATACTTGTAAATTATTCAGTCTTATGAACCCGTTTATTGTGAGAGTGAGTAATAGGTACATCAAGGTGGATTTTTTGATGAAGGAATTTCAATGAACACTTGGATTACCCAAGGAGGGAACTATGATTTTAAATAATATGGTAGATCAAATTGAGGCTCATAGGATGATTACAAAACTCACATCTATGAAGTCACCTATGGCAGCTAAGATTTTTGGTTCTAAAATATGGGGAATTAAGTAGATCTAGTTGAATACTTATGAATTGGCATGCACAATGAATATTTTCATGGCTCATTTTTGGGTAGAATCATAAGCTTCTAAAATTTTGATCTAGATAGCCCAGTATGTAGAAGGTATATATAATGGAGTAAAGTATTACTGGGCAACCTATTTAGAGTAACAAATGTAGAAGTTATTGACAACCAGGAGGAAGAATTTCTCCATGAATTTCCATGCCATTGATCTTATATTAGATGTAGTATCATGAATGGGAATTCCATTTCCTAGTAGAACCCAACCTCATGATTTGTCACAATATCAACCTACCATACTACGATGAGCAAATATTATGTCTCTATCACTCCAGAGAAATTTAAGACCAAGAAGGGCACAAAAAAACCAATACCTTTGATTCAAGAAGAGGTTGAGACTACATTTGATGAATATGTTCATCGTAGGAGGAAAATAAGAATTTAGTTGGAACCTACCTTAGCATAATAGGCACAGGATAGACATCTACAAGAGTCAATCTATTTTGAAGTGGAGGAGAGAGTAGAATGACAATCCAGTCCTATAAAGATTCAAACATATAGGCAACAGGAGAAATAGAAGAAGTCCATGCAGAAAGAGAAATATGAGCCAGTACTAGAGGAAGGATACTTGAAATCAAAAGGGTTGGATTTGCTAAATTTAAATATACCTGGTATGGAGGAGTAATGGGATATTCAACATTGCTTTAGACCTTTGATTTTAATTTTTGGATTCATCCAGATATTTGGTAGGAAAAACATTGGTACCACCAACTTCAAAAGCAAAATTAGTGGTGGAAGTACCATTTGAGGAACCTAAGGGAACAAAGAAAATAAATATTGTGATACAAGGTGGTAATAGTAAACATAAGAAAGCAAGTACATAACAACCACAGGAAGAGTTTACTTCTAATCAGATAGTTGTAGCCCTAAGGGGAGTGCAACCAAAACCACTGGAGGAAGGGTTGGTAGAAATGCAATAGGAGGACTTACCTAAACCACAAGAGGAATTTCAAGCATCAATGATAGAGCAACAGTCTCTATAGGATATCATCAATGCTGAAGAGATCATATCACCTAAAGAAGGAGATACAAATAATATAGTAGCACACATTTCGCTACAAGAAGAGGAAGTATCTAGTGTGATCAAAGAATTTGGAGGAAGTTAAAATTCACTAGAAGAGGAACAAGAAGGATAGACACCACCAAAATATAATATTGCAAGGCTTCATACAAGATTTTTAGTTAAAGTACCTCCCTTTGGTATTTTTAGGTATGAGGATAAAAATACTGATGAGTAGGTGGAGCACTTCCTTCAATAGGCTAGCAAAATGTTTGCCAACACCAGGTTGTAATTTTGTATTGGTGGCATTGGATAGTTGAAATAGTGGATGGAGTAAACCTTCATTGAATTTGAGAAAATTGTGGAGTGGATGTACAATAAAGATCATACAATACATATAGTACACATTCATGCACAACATCCATGATTTTTATCCAAGGGAGAGCTAACTATGATGCTAGGAAGAAATGATTTACCAAAGGGAGTGAAAACCAATTACTATGAGTTTCCATAAGTGTAACTGGATAAGACAACCTATCAAACTTGTCCATTGAATACAATGGGTACAGAGTTTCAAAGAGTACCTTTGAAATTGGCCTTCACCCTAAGAAAATTGAATTTCTTGATATATTGGATCGAGTGGCTCAACTTGGATCTTGAACACATTTATCAAGCTAAGTAAGCACAACGGGAAGAAATGGAAGCTACTTGAAAGGAAATGGTTGTTATGGAAGAAGAATTAGTATGCAATAAGACAGAGGTTGAGAAAATATTGAAGAAGATAGAAATATAATGGGCTAACATCAAGTAGGCTTATGAGAATAAGTTACACTTATAGTAGGATGAAAAGTAGCTTGTGATCCGAAAAGCAAAAGAGTGCATGAAGCTAGTGGAAGCTTAGATGGCAACACAAAATGAATAATTGGCCAAACAAGCAAATCAGTTGAAGGCAGTAGAGGAATAACTGTAGGAGAAGAACTATAAAATAGAGGATATGGAAAAGGATACCAAGTACTACAAAGATATCATTAAGGATCATAAGGCTCAACTTCAGGCTAAGGATGAGTGTATTATAGCTTGTGAAGTTTATATTCATCAAAATCTACAAGTCATTATGAAAAAGAATGAGGAGTTATCCATAGCTATCAGAATAGAAGCCATGTTGACAAAGAAGTTATGCAAGGGAGCATATAATAGGGATTAATCCCTATTCACATAGATCATATGTATAATATTTAATTCTCAAACTAAGAGCAATAACAAAAGTTGTTTGCAAGAACAAAAATGAAAATAGTAGCAAAAAATTTTGTTTACAACTTGTTAATGGGCCCTCCCCTCCTATTGGCAAAATGTGACTCAACTCAGGAATTTAATGAGATAATTTATCAATGGATATTAATGAGAATAATTAATGAGTCTTCTAACTTGAAAAATCCAAATAGCTATCAAGGCTCTAAGGGCTCCAATGGGTAGTGGACAACTCCAATGGCTAGCAACTATCGATCAAGCACACAATGGCTAGCAAGGTCCCAACGGCTAGCAAGGTCCCAACAGCTAGCTAGGTGAACAACCACCGATGCGTTGCACAAGCAAGGCAACCAAGGTCCCAAAATATAGCAAGACAAATTAGTAGTATGGCTAGCATGAGGAATACATCAACAATAGGAGACCCTATCTAGCACAAACAACAAGATATGCAATACGAAAACCATAGTGACTCTAGAAATGACACACTAGCAGATAGCTCAAGAATATTAGGATCAATGAGGGATACATGAGCAAGGTGGGTGGAAGAAGACAAACACGATGTGGTTAATGGGAGCCTAAGGGAAGGGCAGGTAACCAACAAAAGTTGGCTACCAAGAATAAGGTGGATTGGGCAATATAAATAAAAAACAATGTCGATCTAATGTATGTGGGATAAAACCCACAATAAACCAAAATGTGCAGACTGACAAAAAATGAACGAGGTCACTGGGAATATTTAATCCACAGAAAAAAAAAATTCCATCACAACCTTAGAAATAGCATAGTTTTTGCTTTTGGAAACTTGTGTTGATGTCATAAACTATAGGTAGTTGCCATAAATTGTAAAATGAAGCTGGATCTCACTATAATGTTGTTGAGAGCCGATCTAGATATTTTTTTGATGTGTCATCACCGTTGACTGGGTTTGTAGATTATGGTGTATGCGATAGGCCAACCAAAAGAGTGTGAAACAGATATTGGTAGTGTGGTAGTGCATTGACCAAAATTAGAGATGAAACATCAAAACCCTAACGCAGTCATCGAGAAATTTTTTTATAATGTGCAAATTAGGTAAATAATGTGTTATCTTCATTAGAGAACATCATTTGCACTAAAATATTGAGGAGACGATCAACGATGTTGCATAATAGATATGTTATGCAGATTTTTTACTGATCGTTGGATCGAAGCACTGATTTATCACTATAATTGTCAGATCAACCATGAATCTCATGAAATTGAGGTGAGATACATCATATCTGTCATCGGTTTTACTGAGTGGTTGGACGTGTGTCATCATTGAGAATGCTTGATAAGGTGTGCTGTAGAAGTAGGTCGTGTTTGATCACTCGTCGATGGTGGAATCAACATCGAGTATTCAAATTTTCCATGGACTCCAACAAGGTGCTACTGTGAATGCACCATGGATGCCAATAATTGACCTTTGGTAAAATGAATAATGGCTTGTAGATAGAGATACTTTTTTGAAGCTAGATATCTCACCAATAATTTTTTTATGTATAATATTTCTGTGTAGCATATCACACCAAATGTAAATCAATGCTGCAATGATTGATTTGTAGTAGACTACACTAGCAATGAATGGATCAATAGTTGAATGTTGGGGTTAGAGGGATCCAACTAGATTTGATTTGGTTGTTAGGAGGACCCTAGTGGAATTATTTTGTTTTTAAAATGGAGTGCTTGAAGGCTCTTGCAAGGAAAAATAGTGCTCCTTCCAATCCAAGATCTATAGGTGGTTTTCTCGTTCCCCCTATGAACCAACCTAGCCTAGGGGAAGAGGATACTTACCAATCCAACACTCAGCTCTGATACCACTGATATGGAATGAAAACTCAAGAGAAAAGTACAAGAATAAGCATGATGAAAACTGACCTTTACATTCACACAAAAAAAAAATTATAGGCATGTCTACCTTTACAAAAGTGGCATTTAATACACCTAATCCGTGTGATCATTAAATGTTGTACATATGATTTATGTGAATAGGTATTAATCCCTATCAGCATCTGAGTGCGAGAAAGGGCTAGCTTCACTTTTGGCTACTATAGAATATAAATCCAATGAGTATGGATTCAAGGCCCTAGAATTTAGTCAATACGTAGCTTAATTGAAGGATGAGCATACTACTCTGCATATTCAACTTGATGAGTATTACCAAGGTTTTTTGACCAAGACCAATAAGACTAATTCAATGAGGATACTACCTAATTTAAAGAGTAGGGTAGATGTAAACAACAAATCCACCTCCAAAAATAAGAAGAAAATATTTTTGGATTTGCACAATTTTATTCAGTTTTGTTAATTTTTGATTAAAATGTACAAGTGTCAAAATGTGCAAGTAGGTGTAAAACGTACAAGGTTTGTAAATGTACAATGTGAAATGTTAATGAAATTAGAGAAATGTGCATTTGGGATGAATTTTATAAAAATTAAATTAGACTTAGTAAAACCTTATAATGAATTATTTTGAGCTAATTTAGGATGGCAGTTGTAAGTAATGTGTTGTCTCATGAACCAATTTGGAATGGCTTGGGTATGCATTATATAGCCTCAATTCAATTTTTTAGGTGGTTCATTCATTCATGAAGTTATTGATTGTTAGGGTAGAATTGCATATTATTGATGTCCATTGTTGTGGTCAATGATGATGGATTTATTATATAGGAATGATCATAATATGAATATGATAGCAAATATATTTGATTCCATATCCCTATGAATTCCATTGTACATTTTGGTTACTGCAGGTTGTGTGATTGGTGTTGAATGCATAACTTGTTATGTAAATTGAATGGAATTGTACTAGGAGTGACTCTGATTATCCTATAGACCTAGTGTGAGAGTATTAAATAATTTCACAATTATTTATGGTTGTAAAAATATATTTCTAGATAGTTTTACGATTTCTAGAATTTTTTTTGATGATTATATTTCATTGTCAGTGAATTAGGGTTTGCATGTTGAAGGAAAATCAAGTAATTGCCATAGGAAAGCATTTCAAAAATTATCTTGAAGATAATGGTTGTGCAAGTTGGTAAATCTAAGTGCAAAGTTATAGCAAGGGTTTGTACAATCTATACATAGGCCATACCAAATTGTACAATTGGTTGTTTACTTGACATATTCGAAGGATCGATTTTAGGTATACCTTTCAACCGTGTTGTAATGATAGACTTATGGGGCTTAGGGCATACTAGGTCTTGGTGCCTTGTATTCTTGTAAACCTTTACATGGTTCAATTCCTAAGGTTTCAAGGAGGTCAAGCCTATTTAATTTACTTATTATGCTATTTCTTTGCCCCAAAATGGACTTGAAATTTTATCTTTAGACAAGATTCTTTTGAATGCATGGAATTTACACTTTTGAGTGTTTTAATGTTGATTCGATTTATTAATTCATTATGATGACTATCCCCTCAAGCGATGAGTCAATGAAGACATGCAAAATTCTAAAGCGATGAGTCGCTTGACACATATGAATTAGTTGGGGAAACTCTCTATTTTACCCATGGTAGTATATACTTGTTTGGAGGTGATTTTCGACTATTTTGATGAATAGTTTTTGAGGCAAAAGGCCAAATATATCATTACCTTGGAGCGGTCCAGCCATGGAGGCCTTCTTGGGGACTAAAATAAAGTATTTTGATGCATCCAAAATTATTGTAGGTTTAGTCTTGATCCTTATCATTTTCTTGCCCATTCTGCCTTGTTTTTGGTGGGTTTTTGGCCCATTTTTTGATATTTTTGATGTTTTTTGTTTTTAATGTTTTTGAGTTGTTTTTTATTTTTTGAGTGTGAGGTCTGAGGACCCACTTTATTGGAGCTCATAGGCAGTTTTTGGATTATGATGTATCTTTTGGTACCATACATATGGATGTATATATGATTTTTATATGATCATCATGTTTCCTTATTGCTTTGTGAGATGTATGCAATGCTTATATTTGCTTTATGATGTGATGATGTAAGTCTAACATGGATGCATGTATTTATCCTATGATGTGATTCGATGATATGTAGATGTGGATGATTTATTTATATGCTTTTGTAAATTAAAATATATGCATAAAATAGTCAGTGGTCGTCTAAATATTATTGCTAATATTTAACCGATATCTATCCTAGCTCATGAACATCACTTAATGAACAAAAGTTTAAATATGTATGATTGGATGTAATGATTGATTGGATTTAATTTTGTATGATGGATTTATGATGACTATTTGATGCATTATATGCTAGCACCATAGACTGTACAAAATGTATCTTTGTTAGTTTCATGTTATTATGACACTATATAATGGATTTTTTAACTTGACAAACATGTGACAACATGATGTAAAACCGAATGAATAATGTAATGTGATATGATATTTTTGGGAGTTTTTAGGAGACTCAAATACTCTAGCTACCTAATCAAAAGTCATATAATAACTATGCAATATCCTTTGACAAAGTATGCACCTACTAATATAACCAAGATAATCAACATACCTGTGTGTGCATGTGAGTTCATTACCATGATAACACATAATATTACCCTAGTACAAATGGGATTCACTCAGCCCATCGACATTAGAGATCATTCTACGAGTCTCATTATCTTGAGTTTTGTACTTAGTTGGATTAGACCACTAGGTAATCTAGGTTACAACAAGCTAGATCATCCACATTCAAAATTGGTCTATACCTAAGCAAGTTGCTTAGGTGACAGACATATCATCATGTGGGAGGCTACCGTCATTGACAAGTAGGCTATCCACCAAACCTGTAATGAGGATCACCTTATGATTCTTCTAATACTATGAATTCTAGGGATTCAAGTTCAATACTCCCTTCTTTTCCTTTAAATTTGAATTTCTCAAGGGATTTGCTCGTTTTTATTTGGTGAGCAAGGGATTTTTGTAGTGGTGAGAACCACTATTTCTTTGTGCTTTTCCTAGTGATAATAATCACTATTTATTTTTGCATATTTTGAAGTGATAATAATCACTATTTCTTATTGGAGTACTTTGAAGGGATGATAATCACTATTGATTTTTCTCCTTGGGATACTTGCCCTAGTGTAGGGCAAGGGATTTTTGGGTAAGGAGGAACTTGTCCTTTTATCAATTCTCAGCATCTTTGAACCATTCGCACAAGGGGATGAGAAAGATAACCTTTTCACTTAAAATTAACCTAGACCACTTCATAGTTTTCATATTTCCTTGTGCTAGACTTGGATTTATTAATGTGAAAATTATGTTGGGATTTTGATGTATACCAAGCATTATCCAAGCAGGATTCTACCTTCTAGATATCATGATAGCTTTATACAAATTTGAGAAGATAAATAGATATGGTTGTGACCGAAAACTTTAACTATGTTTTGCTAACAATGGCTAAGTGACGGGAAACATACATATAATGTAAAATGGTATATGTAATATAAACAGGTGGTATAACTGATATATGATAACAATGAATTTTTACTAGATGCCTAATGTACAAAATTGGTTCTAGATGTATATGTTCAGTTTGGAATGATGCATAATACAATTATGAGTATGCCTAATGCAACTATGATTATAATGCAAGTGATGAGAAATGCAATACAATGCAATATTTTTGTATTTTGATGATTTTAATGATTTTTTTTGTTATTTTTTAGATATGTATATATATGTACAAGTTGACGAATGGGCTTAATGAATGCCATTAGGGATTTTTGGGTGAAAAAATTGCTTATATATGCCTTTGGAGAATTTAGGTTTGACCTAGATAGTCGTAGACTACCTAGGAACGTTTTAGCTTGACCTAGACGGTCATAAACCACATAGGGGCATTTCGGGTTGACCTAGATGATCATGGACCATCTAGGAGTGTTTTAAGGTGACCAAAGGGCTTATATATGCCTTTGGATATTTTAGGGTTGACCTAGATGATCGTATATAGTCTAGGAGGTTTTTTATTTGACCTAGACGATCAAAAACCTCTAGGAGTATTTTTGGGTGACCTAGGCAGACAACGACACTTAACAAGTGTCTACGACTATCTAGGGATATTTTATTGTGACAAAAGGTATTATGTATGCATTTTGAGCATTTAAGTTTGACCTAGATGATCGTAGATAGTCTAGGGTATTTTTTATTTGACCTAGATGGTCAAAAGACCGCTAGGAGCATTTTGGGTGACCTAGGAAGGCAACGACACTTAGAAAGTGTCTATGACTACCTAGGGGTATTTGATTGTGACCAAAGGGCTTATGGATGCATTTGGATAATTTAAGGTTGACCTAGATGATCGTAGATAGTCTAGGAGATTTTTTTTTGACCTAGATGGTCAAAAGACTGCTAGGAGAATTTTGGGTGACCTAGGTGGGCAACGACACTTAGAAAGTGTCTACGACTGCCTAGGGGAATTTGGTTGTGACCAAAGGGATTATGGATGTATTTGGAGCATTTAAGGTTGACCTGGATGATCGTAGATAATCGAGGGGATTTTTTATTTGACCTAGATGGTCAAAAGATGACTAGGAGCATTTTGGGTGACCTAGGATGGCAACAACACTTAGAAAGTTTCTACGATTTCCTAGGGGTATTTGGTTGTGAACAAAGAGATTATGGATACCTTTGGAGAATTTAATGTTGACCTAGATAATCGTAGATAGTCTAGGGACTTTTTTATTTGACCTAGATGGTCAAAGACTACTTAGGAGCATTTTGGGTGACGTAAGTGGGCAACGACACTTAAAAAGTGTCTACAACTTCCTAGGGATATTTTATTGTGACCAAAGGGCTTATGTATACCTTTGGAGCATTTAAGGTTGACCTAGATGATTTTAGATAGTCGAGGTGCTTTTTTATTTGACCTAGATGGTCAAAGACCGCTTAGGAGCTTTTAGGGTGACCTAGATGAACAACGACACTTAGAAAGTGTCTACGACTACCTAGGGATATTTGGTTGTGACCAAAGGGCTTATGGATGCCTTTGGAGAATTTAAGGTTGACCTAGATGATCGTAGATAGTCTAGGGGCTTTTTTTATTTGACCTAGATAGTCAAAGACCTCTAGGAGCTTTTAGGATGACCTAGGCAGGAAATGACACTTAGAAAGTGTCTACGACTACATAGGGGCATTTGGTTGTGACCAAAGGGCTTATGGATACCTTTGGAGAATTTAAGGTTGACCTAGATGATTGTAGATAGTCTAGGGGATTTTTTATTTGACCTAGATGGTCAAAGACCACTAGGAGCATTTTGGGTGACCTAGGCGGGCAACGACACTTAGAAAGTGTCTACGACTACCTAGGGGAATTTGATTGTGACCAAAGGGCTTATGGATGCCTTTGGAGCCTTTTTGTAACTTTGATTACTTTGTGATTCTAGGAGGAAGGTGCAACACATTGTATACCCCCAACATTTGTGGTGATCAAAGGAAGCGAGGAAGGTGTAATTCCTTTAGTATCCTCAATTTGCTTCATTTTTTGTGATGTGGCTAGTGGGTAAGGTGCGATACCTTGGATACCCCTAGTATGTACTATGTTTGATGCATTGTTATTAGCTTGGCTAGGAGGAGTAATAAATATCGATTCCCCCTATTGTGGCAAAGGTTTATGGATAATACCACTATCTTGATGGGGTAACATGAGTGACCCACTTGTGAATACAATTTCCTTATCAATAAGATATTGGACCACATATCTAAAATTATGACAACTACTAATGTCATGCCATATTATTCGGTGATAGAGGCAAGAATTATCCTCCATGTATCATTTAGATCTAAACCTATTTTGGTTGACCAGGGGTATAGCTGGCAAGACGATTTCCCTTGCTTCTTGCAAGTTGTGAAGGATGGTTGACATGGGCTCATCTATTGGAGTCTAGGTACGATGTTGATCCTTTAAATGAGATGAACATGATTTCCATATTTTATGAGGTGATGGGATTGTATACATCTTAGTCACATATTTAGGTTGCTCTTATTGACTCTTCTTTATAGGTAACATATTCTGAACTATGTTAATTTGTTGATTGTTGACTTGAAGATCATTCTTGTCAAGCATATCTTGTACCTTATTCTTGAAGGTGATACATGAGTTAATGTTATGACAATTCACTTTATGATAAGGATAGTGTTGAATATCTCAATACCACATTGGTTTGTGTCTAGTAGTATCCAAAGGGTGGATATCTAGCAATGTGATAACCTTAGCCTCACATAATCGATTAAAGAGTGACACCAAATATTCAGGCAATGGTGTATACATGCAAGGTTTATGGTATTGTTGCCTTTGCCCCTATTTTTTTTAGCCTTAATATTGTATTGCACAGGAGGAGTTTGGTCCTGAAAATCAAGGGGTTGAGATTTTGAATGACTCAACTGTAGCTCAATGCTTGCGAGTCGATTCAAGATCTGTTGTGAGTCATTATGTTGTTGAATCACTTGTAACTCAACATTCGCTAGCCTATCCAAAATCATATGAGTAAATGCATATGGTTCATGATTATTGTGGGTAGTGAGTATATTCACATGCTCTTGTTCTTTATTTAACTCATGATCTTTTTCTACCTCATAGTTTTCAATTGTGGTAGCTAGATTATCTCCACTTTGTTGTAGTGGGTACACTTGTTCTTGATTTTGTTGATATGTTGAATGAGATGGAGTAGGTGTGCTTGAATCCATGAATTATATATCTTATGTTATAGATGGAATTTTGGATGAAGTCACAAGTGGTCTATATGAATTAAGAGGACTTTGGTTCTCCATCATCACATTGATCATTCCCACAAACTCATGGGAAGATGCATTGGCACTTGGACCAGTCATAGCTACCTCATCAACTTGTTCAAGGTGATCTACTTGGCCCCCATGCTCAAGGGGTGCATCAGAAATGCTATCAATAGGTTTTGACTCGATAGGAGGACAACCTATATCCTTGATAAATTCAATGATATGCATGAATTTAACATCAGGTTCTATGCATTCATTAAGTTCAGGATTGGTCAAGTGACTTGTGTTCTCAAGTTTGGTGGATGAAGATGGTATGATATAATCTAATTATTTTGTATCCACCATAGGTTAATCCTTTTTAGTAGGAGTGGGAAGGTCTTCTTATAATGTGTCAAAAATATCTAAGAGAACTTTTGCAGTTAGCCTTTTTGACTCCCTCATTTGAAGAAAAAGGGAATGGTACTGGTGATGGCGATGAAGGTAACTTCACAACTAACCGGGGTTGAATCTAGACTTTGGATAAGGTCATTGAGTTTAGTATTCAAAGGTGTGGATGGACGAGTAGACTCTTTTGGATGATCATCCTTATTGTAATACTTGAAGGGGTCTGGGTCGACATCAACCACATGGACCTCGACCTTCATGAATGTATTTAAGGAATTGATGTACAATGGAGGGGATACACTCCATGTCTCTTATCCAAGGCACTCCTAACAATATGTTGTATATTATTTCACCTTCCAATATATAGAATAATGTAGGCATAGTATTTTGTACCACTTGAACTGGTAGGATTATGGTACCCACCGTAGAGGACAAAGCATCATTAAATCCTTTCAAGGTGAAGTTGGATCTCGCAATGTGTAAAGATGGAATTTTGACATGCTTTAGTGCGGTTGTGGTAATGAGGTTTATTTTGGAACCTGTATCAACCAACACTCACTTAGAGGGGATCCTATTGATGCACGCAATGATGTGCAAATGAGAGTCTGATAAATTGGCAGACCTAGGTTTGATATCTTGACTCTAAAAGGATATAACAGGATCTTTGTGCATTTGTATGTATCCCAAAAAGTTGGTGAAATCATCAGAATCATGAGTTTGTACCTCAATGGAATCTAAAACTTTTAGGAGAGTTTCCTAATGCTTGGGGGATCTTTGTAGTAACTCCCTTATGGTCATGTTGGTTGATGACGATGCAAACTTTGCATAGGCCTATTTTGGATTGCTACCACTTGTTGGATGGGAGCTTTAGGTGGTGTAGAAGAAGTATATACTTCCATACTAGGCCTCTTGGTAGGCTTATTATCTTTGGTTTGGGCTTGGACTCGATGTTGGCTGACCAAAGAGTTCACTTGATCACATGAATAACCCGTTTGTGTTCTCTTGGCAGAGGTACCTCATGGTTGCATGGAATAATGTGATCAAGTATAATTAGGATCTTCCTAGGTCTTATTTTAAAAGGAAGGAATGGTTGGGCAGAATTGACTTACCCACTATGATGAGTATCATACTCATATAGGTTTTGGTACCCTAGGGAAGGGTTCCTTGGAAGCTTAACATGATCATTTAACCCTACCTTAGGTATATAGTCTTGTTACCTATGTGGTGGGAGATCCTCATACCTATAATGATGATGCTCAAGGCCTCTCCTATAGTTTTCTACTTCATAGGCCCATGATTGATCTCAGCTATGCATAGTTGTCATGATGCATTGACTAGGCAAACCCTACAGGCAACCCTCACTAAAGAAATTTTTTACTTCCAAAAAAGGTTATAAGTGTTATATATCAAAAATATCAGTGTGACGAGCTAATTACAATGGGATAGGTCTCCAAAATATGACTTTTGGGTCAAAATTTTGTATTTTTGAAATATTTGTCCAACCAAGGCCTGTGAGGAAATGCCCACTTTTGGGATTTTTTGGGAAATTTTGAACCATGAAGATTTATAACTCAAAATTTCTATGGGAGGTATAGAAGGAGCTAACTAAGACAAAAAAATAAATTTGGCAAGTTTTGTAGTTGTCTAGACCATTTTCTGACTATTTTAGTGTAGATTTTCTCAATTTTCGGGGTCGAAAATAGAGTAAAAATAAAACCAAAATAACTTTTTTGTTATAGCTCCATTTTGTACGATTCTCAATCCATTGGATGTAGAATAAAAAAGTAGAATTTTACTATTATATTTGACCCCTAGATCAAGGATATTGGGTTGAACACCCAAACAATAAAGAAATACCTAAAGTAGACAACATGATTTTTTCTTTTTAGTTTTATAGATTCAAATACACAATCAATAGAAAAACACAAGAATACAAATGATTATCTCTTTTAAATATTTAAATGTGAATCCCTAAGCTATTTAATGTGTTTCAAGATGTGTTTATTTGTAAAGGGAATCCTTTTTTCGTGTTTGATATTTCGTTGGATGATATTCTCAAATGTTTAAAGGATTTCACCTATATACTTGCACAAGCTAAATATGGTGATGAAATTCATATCCAACGAGGTAGAATAGGCACTACCAACTCTCACCCAGTATCTCGTGCGTAGTGATACACTCCTCTAAAGAGGAATGCATACTATTTTTCATGGTTAGGATAGATCTTTGGTCGGCCTTGGCCACAGACGGGTCCTAATAGTACTCTTTATCACAAGACAATCGAGTGGTAATTACATCCATTGTTGGTCTCGATAAATGGGTTGGATGTGAGAGTCGAATGCCATTGATGTTAAATTTAAACTTGGTGTGTGGGGTTCCTTTTAAAATTTTAAATAAAGCAAAATAGAACTCAATTATTATTTACTAAATGCATAAAGGTGCGTTTTTCTTTCAGACGCATTAGTAGCATAAAAGGAAAGCCAAAAAAAATGCAAAACCTATATGACCTTAACCTTCATGGGTAAGGTTCCAACAGGTAAACTAGACAAATGCAACGACTTCTACTATATTTTTCTCTATTTTTCTGAACTAATTAATGCACGATTTTGGAAAGATAAATTATAACCTTTCTATGCAAATAATAAGCGAGAAAAACATGAAATTGAGCTATTTTTAACAGTAAAAAGTCAAATGTTTAGTGCAGAAAGGTGTAAAATGGAACCTAAAATTTATTGTTTTTGTAAATTTTTGTAGAAACCCTCTAGTTTTGTGGCCATATTAGGTAGGTACGATCACATATTGGGGTCCGTACCAACCAGTGCCATGTAGCTGTCTATCTCACCTAGTGCCACCTAGCAGCAAAGGGGTCGTTTTTGCTCAGAACGGTCAGTACCTGCAACAAAGAAAACCAGAAATGGAGGTCCAAATTAGCACCATTAAAGGGGATATTGAAAAGAACCTAAATACCATGATCACCACTAAAGAGGTGAAATTCACAATATCGCCTTAAGGGCATTTACTAGCAATGTATATCAATTATGAAGCATTAAAAGGGAAAGATGGCATAAGCATGAAATCTATTGAAATGAAACAACATAGACAATAAAGATAATCAAATTATTTTTATATTCATTAATTTATAGCTTAAAAACTATATTACAATATGTCCCCTTGAGGGCTTCACAAATTTGATACATTTCATTACAAATCCTCAAGGGATCTAGTCCCTTGGGAGGAGGCCTTTAAGGCAATAAATAGTGGTTTTGTGAATTCCTGCTTTCTACACTCGAGAGGTATTGTTGGGATGATAAGATTATGCCTCATTAGCTCCTCATATTGCCTAGAATTCCTATTCCCGAAGACAAGGGATTGAAAAGGGATTAAAAGCACTTGTGTTATAGAATAAAAACCATTAAACCATGAAAAAGGAGGATATTATACAACTTTAAAAAGTGATCTACATGCATGAAAACTGATCTACATTAAGCATAAACATATTCTAAAATTATCTAAATACAAATAAACTGATTTCGAAGCAAGATCAAAGCTCAAATAATGCAAAACTGGTGACCATTCCTGGGTGAGCCAGATAAACCTGCAACATTGGAGATCACAAATCCTGCATCAAAACTCCTCCAAATTACCTCAAATTTGGACCAGAGGTTCCTCTAGAAATTCCCAAGGGATCTATGGAGGAATTTCTATGAAATTTCAATCTATTTTGTGGTCATCCCTAGGTGTGCCATGCACATACTGCTGACCGTCCCTAGGTGGGGCGGTCATAAAATTGACTTAGTTTTGTCACCTAATGGAAATTGGTCCAAAACTTGGTTAGGGGTGTTTTCAATAGATGGGGCCAAAGAATGCTTCAATTTGGCTAATTTAGAATAAGTGTATCGAGCCTATTGCCCCTAAAATCACCTTCAATTGAAGAGAGTTTCAAGGCCAAATGTGAGCAAAGTTTTGGTTTACAAAAGATGGGGTCAATTTGGGTAGCACTTCATGGAATTATTATCCAAATTCTCCTCTCTAAAATTGGGATTTTGAAGCTCTTTTTATATCCCAAAAGGGCATCTAGGGCAAAATGGCATCTTTGCCATGCGAGGCAGGTGATGCCACATGTCCTAATTGTGTCATGGGGTTATTGGGAGAAGGTTTCCCCTTTGGGTGCTCCCAATATACTACCTCGATGTACATTAGTAGGTCCCTAATCAATTGGGGGTGATTGGATGCACTAATGGCAGTCTTTGATTGCCATTTAGCACATCCTTTGACTTTTTTAAGGGCTTGTTTAGGGGCCGTCCCACCCAGGGATAGTCATGGATGGCCATCCCTAGGTGGTACGGTCACCAACTATGATCATCCCTTGGTGGGACGGTCACTAGTAGGGGTCCCAAAATAGATCTAAACTGCTATAAACCCTCCAAACTAAGTTTTGGAGCCTTTTTCTAGCCTAGAGGGGTGTCCAATAGGGCCATATGTTGTCTATAATAGGGCGTATGTAATGCACTAATAGTCTTATCCTATTTACATGATTTAGGTGTCTACAGATACCATTTCTAGACCTTCTAAATCACCTCCCTATATAGGAATACTACACCTTTGTGCTACATTTGGCACCATTGCTTATTACAATTGATTCAAATCGATGTAATTGAGTGAACCCATTGTCATTTTGGAAGATCATTGAGGATCTAAAATGGTGCTATATTTGGCATCAATGTCATAGTTGAAAGGACCCATTGATCTATTAGGTAGCACCAAAGTTTACTAAATTTGGCACCATTGCCTTATCAAACTTTGGCATTTTTGTTAAAAATTGATCAAAATTGTTACAATTGAGAAGATCTTGCAAAGTGATAAATTGTGAGTACTATTAAATTGGATGTGAATGACAAACACAAGTGTGCAAATGTGTAGAAGACAATATCAAAGAGAAGATATTATAGTTAGGAGGAGCATGATAATTTATTAAATGGTGAACGTGAATAGTTCTAAATATAATATGCATGAACCAATGATAGAATAAGTATGGACATCTGACAAAGGAGATATTGAGAGGTTGGATACATTATTGATAAAAACAGAAGAAGAGGATCAAGAAGCACCTAGAGTCAAAGAAAATGTTGGTGTAATTGAAGATGTGAATGAAATAACTATGTGAGATCAAGGTGAGTGGATGGTGACACCTAATAAAGTGGTAGATAGGTTACAAAGGAGTGTTGTGGATGGGATACAGGCATTCAAGCAACAATGCACAAGGTCTTAAGAGCAAGGACCAAGTCTACAACCTACACATTAGTAAATGAGGTTGCAAAGTAAAGACACACAGGAGGTTGGTAGATGACTATTTGGTGAGTATAAGATACCCTAAGTAGATACTTCTGATGAGGACTAGTAGAGTGAGTCACCTACAAGAAGGAACCAATCAAGGATTCTAGGAGATACTTCATCAAGTGAAGAAGAAGAACCACTAGTAATGGTAAACTCAAGCAATCGAGCAGGGAAGCAAAGATACCCAACCTTTATGGGAGAAGGAAGTAAAGACTCAATAAGGCACATAAAGACATTCATAAAAATTTGGAAAGCCAATGGTGTATACCAACCATATGTATGGTTGTGACTATTCCCTACCATGCTACGAGGACTCACCATATATTAGTATTTCAAATGAAAAATACACCAAATTTCTAGACCCGTAACACAATGAAAGATGAATTTATTGAGGATTTTCATGCTCTGAAGGATGATGTGGATATTGTTACTAAACTTTCTACCACTAAGCAAAGAGTTGATGAAGATGTTAATTCCTATATTTGTCAATTAAAGTAGTTGGTGCACAAGATGTAAATGCATTTAGCAAATGTACTGGTGAAAATATGGTTTGTAGATGGGTTTGTATCTATATATAAGAAAAATATGAAGGCAATTTTATCGTCCACATATGAAGAAGCTTTGGAGAGTGTGAAGAATTTGAAATTGAGGCAAAATAAAAATCGTAGGAATGATATCACATACTAAGTGAGACAATTCAAATAGTGACAAATATAACACAATACAACAAACTATACAATATAATTCTAGAAGGAATTTTATAAGATAATAAAAAATACAAACGAAAAATTTAAGCAAGATAGGAAGGATATTTGGTGTATTGAATGCAATTAAAAAGGCCATATGAACATGACTTATCCTTAGAATTATTATTATCACATTTGTAGTATACTTGGACATGAAGTGGTACAATATTTAATTAATACAAAGGTGTATCCATAGGTTCTATCAATCCAA
The DNA here is from genome assembly GCA_028583015.1 of Wollemia nobilis. Taxonomy (NCBI): domain Eukaryota; kingdom Viridiplantae; phylum Streptophyta; class Pinopsida; order Araucariales; family Araucariaceae; genus Wollemia; species Wollemia nobilis. The sequence goes on from JAQPPZ010000159.1 coordinate 1,219,969, forward strand.
GAGCAGGAGGAGAAACTAAAACCTCAAGGGAGTGGCCAACAAGCTACCAGTGGTAGTTATATGAATAACCAAAGAGGGGGAAGATAATACCAAGGCAATAGGTAGGGAGGACAAAGTCACCTATAGTATAATTTTAAAGGGATACGAATCATACAATATCACAATTACAAGGAATGGGGGAATATTATGAAGAATTTTTCTTCACCCTATAAATAAGAAGTACATTAGACCAATTTTACACACATGTGTAGATGGTGTGGTCCAGGGAACCACAAAGAAATGAATTTTCCAAAGCAAGTGAGTTCTAGTAACTTACACAATGTGAACTTTTTGGACATTGAGGTACCTCCAATTAGAGAGGAAACCAAACAAGTCTTAGCTGTGACAAGGAATCAAGCTAAGAAATACAAGTACCCCAAACCTACCAAAGAAAAATAAATTATGGTAAGTGGAAAAAAGGGTACTTGAGGAGGAAGCACAAAAGGTAAAATTGAGACTAGTAGAAGAAAAAGAGTTAAAGAAACCATAAGAAGATAAAGTAGTTGTCCAAAATATGGTAGCACAAGTGCTGAATACAACTATCAAAATTAAGAGGAAAAGTTTTTTAGAAGCCATACCATCATTGCACAAATTAATAGTGAAAGAAACACAACCTCATAAGGTGATGGAAGTTTAGAGCCAGTCGATCAAGGACACATAGCAAAAGAACTATTTTATGGATCCAACCATATTGATGATTGATGTTGGAAATAAATTTACATTATTCCATATGGAAATATTTGGGCACAAGTTGACACAAGTCATTGTGGATGGGGGATCCATTGTTAATGTGTTAACCTAAAATACTTGGCAAGCGATTGGTGCTCCATAATTATGGCCACCTAGCTTTCAATTATATGGTGATGACCAGTATGGTATAGAGACAAAGGATATCTTGATAGCACAAGTTATAATAGTTGACCAAGAATTTATCTTGAATTTCATTGTGATTACTATGCAAAAATTGGTATATGATACTTTACTAGGAAGAGGATGGTTACGAATAGCCAAATTCAATCACAATTGGGAAAAGTATTAGATCAACTTAAAGAAAGGACAACACAAATACATGTTTAAATTGAATAACCAGAGGATCAGTGAGGATGTGACCATGATCAATGAGCCAGGAGGTTCTTCTAGCAAAGAAGAATATGAGTCGAATGAAGAAGGGATGTTGTATCTGGATGACTGTAGTGAAGATGAAGCTTGATATGATAGTTGAATATTTCATTGGTAGATGGAGTACAAGGATTTTTAATCCACCTACCTCTATATTAATGTAGAGGAGACCACAAAAAAACAATATGATATGAAGGTTAGCTTGGAACCAAAGAATGAAGAAAAGGAGAAATGGTTGTTTCCTAAAAGTTTTGTAGAATACACTATGGGAGATGCTAAAATCGATGCAAGACCAATAAATTCAATGAATGTGGAAAATAAATTAATAGATCCTAGGAATATTAAGTATGAAGGACCACTAATAGTGGATGTAAATCTAGGAACAAAGGAAGAACCTAGAATGATCCACTATGGTGATGATTGGAACCCAGTATTGAAAGCAACAACCTTCAATATATTCTTGGAGTACAAGAATATCTTTTCTTGGATGTACAAGGATCTAAAAGGGGTACCATTATATTTATGTGTCCATAATATCACACTAATACCTGGGGCACAACTAGTGATAAGAAGACCTTATATGATGAACCCTAAGTATGACGCATTGGTAAATACAAAAATTGAAAAGATTCTAGATGCATGCATTATTTTTAGAGTTACTACTAATGACAAGGTTTCACCTATTATGGTCATATAAATAAGTATGTGGATATGATTTGAATATGCATAGATTTCAAGAGTTTGAACGCAGTGAAAATAAAATATCCCTTCCCTATCCCTTTTCCAAAATCTATTCTGGAAGAGGTCGCTTGACATAAAATTTATTCATTTCTAGATGAATTTTATGGGTATAATAAGATAAGTATAGTCTATGAAGATAAGTTGAAGACCACATTCATTGTGGAAAATGGTATTTATGCATACAATCGAATGTCATTTGGGCTATGTAATGCCCCAACCACATTTCAACACATTATTTTGTACATATTTGATCAATTGGCCACCAAAAATTTCAAGGTATTTCTAGATGATTGGTCCATTTATGGTAAGATCAAGGACCATCTACCTAGTCTCACTAAATCTATGAGAAGGTATAGGAATGCATAAATCTCCATAAATTTGAGAAAGTATTTTTTGATGGTACCTTATGGAAAACTTTTGGGACATATAGTGTGTAGTGAAGGGTTGAAAATTGATCCTGATAAGATTCATGTTATATTAATAATGGAAGAGCCATATAATGTGAGCTCATTAAAAATATTTCTTGGATCCAGAGGATACTATTGGAGGTTCATCAAGAATTATGCACACATATACTACCCATTGGATTATTTAAATAAGAATAATATCCTTTTCAGATGGATGGAGGGGCACCAAGGATCTTTTGAAGAATTAAAATCTAAACTTGTTAGTAGTCCTATTTTGGTGTTCCCTAATCAGGATAATAAATTCCATGTCCATATCGATACCTCAAACTTTGTTATTTAATGTGCATTGTCCCAAGAGGGATAGTTTAGGCTAGATAAGCCTGTTTTTTTACAAGTCACCTATTCTCATGAGAAAAAATAAATTATAGTACAATAGAGTGAGAAGCCTTAGGGATGGTATATGTAGTACAAAAATTTAGGCATTACCTATTGGAAAACCCTTTTGCTTTCTACGTGGATCATCAGGATCTGTTGTACTTCATAAATAAGCTAGTTATACAAGGGCTTTGTCGCTTATCACTTTACAAGAATTCATATTTCAAATAGTAGTTAGACCTGGTAAGAAGCATGTGATTGCAGACCAAATATCTCAAATACGATCAGGAGAGCCTATAGAGACATGTATTCTAGATGAATTCCTTGATGTCCAGTTATTTGCAATTAACATCATTCCATATTGGTACAAGTTAATTGGACAATACTTATCCATAGTAGAGTTTCCACAAAGATATTACAAAAAAAAAATAAAAGGTAATCATGAAGTCAACACCTTTTCATTTGATAGTGGTATTGCTATACAAAATGGGTATTTATGGTATCCTACGTAGATGTGTGATGGACGAGGAAGTTAAAACAACATTGCAAGAAGCTCATGAAGGATTTGTAGGAGGACACATGGGGCTTGATTCCACTACTCATAAAGTACTATTAGTAGGGTTATGGTGGCCCACACTATATAATTATGCAAATAAATATGTATGAGCATGTGATACTTTCCAAAGAGTAAGGAAACCAACACAATAATTTATGCCCTTACACCCATCACAACCCCAAGAGCTATTTGAGATATGGAGGTTGAAATTTGTCAAACTATTAAAATTACTCATAGGTGGAAGTGTCGATACATCATGGTAGCTACTACATATCTAACAAAGTGGATCAGAGCAAGAGCATGACCAAATAACATGATAAAGAGTACAACTCAATTCTTGTATGAGCAAGTAATTACAAGATTTTGTATTCCACTATAAATAACAAGTGATCAAGGAGGTCACTTTGTGAATGAGATTATAAAATATTTAATGATCAATTTCAAGATTTTATATTCATTTTCTAGCTCGTACTACCCTAGAGCCAATGGGCAGGTGAAAGCAACAAAAAAATTCCTAGTGTCAACTTTGTACAAAACCTATGGGATAGAAGGATAAGGTTACCATATGTTCTTTGGGCATATTGGAATACCTTTAAACCAATGATAAACCATATTCCATTTTAGCAAATTTATGATCAAGAGGCAATAGTGCTAGTGGAGTTCTTGGTACCAAGTTTGCAGGTAGCTATGGAGCATTGCTTAGGTGACCAAGAAAGTCTAGAGGAAACACTCGTGAAACTATTCAAGCTAGATGAAAAAATAATCATGGCATAGTGGGTGATCGAAGTGGACTAGAAGAGAAGGAAGCTATGGCATGATAAGCACTTTGAAAGTTAGAACTTAAGCAAGGTTACTTAGATCTAAAATTTAAAGGGAAATGGAAAATAAAGCCAAGACATTTAAAAATATTGTGACTTGTTCCCTTTCAAGCTATGAAAGTGATGGATAATGGGGCAGTCAAACTGTAAAACTTAATGGAATTGAAGTGCTAGACACTCTGAATGGTTTAAATTTGAATCTATATAAAGTGTAATGCCTATTTATTTTTTAAATAAATTGAATAAATATGAATGGAGGAAACTCAGTCTGATGAATCATAGAGAAGAATTCAAGGTCCATTATGAGAATACCTTGACATGGGATTTGCATGACTATTTGTAGAAAAGGGAGGAGATAAGGCCAATCATCGAACAACTAGAATTGGTACCTTAAACTGGTGAGGGAAGAAGAATGTGAGTACATGTAAGGTTTACAGATGGGACTGAATGGATCAAAGAAGAAGATGAATAAGGGATTCCTCAAAATGAAATAAGGAATCCAGAATAATAGGGAACTATGTACCTATAATTGGAGTATAGAGAATTACCTCAACCAACATAATATCAATGAAGAATGCAACTAACAATACGGTACACAAGTAGGATAGATACCTTTGAGATAGAAGCTTTATTAAGGAATAAAAGTGAAACCACGGATGAAGAGCTCATCGAACTTACTTTGTTAGCTCAGATAGGATTATTGGAGCAAAGGATGTGACACTAGATCCAACAATTACAAGAGGATTATGAAACATTGCAAGGTCATACTACAAGAATCTGTGAATAAACTATCCATGATTTAGATGAGATGATGCAAAGGTTGGATGAGTAAAGTATAGTCAAGTTACAAAAATTAGAAGTTAGAGGAGAAGAACATGAGGTGACACCACAAATGAGTGGTACACACCATGAGGGTGTAATCTCTAGTAGGGGATAAATGCCATAGATAGCACCCCATGGCATGATAAATGACCCATAAATGATAGAAGAAGATGCAAATATAGCTTGGAAATACATTGAAGAAGACATTACATCAGTTGAACCAAAAGGTAATGTATATGATGACTCAAGCGAATCCAGTGATGGAGAGTTGCCTTGGTGATGACCTCTTAAGGAAACCATAGGTACCTCATGCTCATATTGATCCTAAGACATGCAATAGCCTATCAAAAACTGAGATAACAAAGAAAAGAAGTGTAGATACTTCAAAGGTTAATTAATTTACCAGCAAAATTATTAGAACAAAGGGATGAACACAATAATTCTAGTTCTAAGTCTAAATTTTTAGAAACATATAGGGAAAACTTGGTAATCTTATCTCCATAGTGATGCTTTTATGAAATATGATGGACACATTGGATATTACGTGTAGATCGTCAAATGCAAGAACTATGATAGTTGTCACCTAGAAAACAAATAAATTAAGGTCACTTGACCACCATAGAATTGGTGGATATAACCCTTAGTACTCAATAAAGGAAAGGATAAAACCAACAAGGGTCCCCTAGACAACAACAAGGTCATAGAGGAGGAGTACACCCAATAAATATTAGGATTCATGGGGATGTCTCACCTAGAGGAGGTAGAGGACGAGGGAGGATTCGACCCTCTACTCCTAGATGGATGAGAGATACACCATTAACCTATTTGAATTGGACCAAAATATTACAAGGTATCCCCTAGTTGAGAGGGTATGTACCAAACCTTACTTGAGGACACCTAATTGGATGACCTCCATCTATCCAACAAGGACCAAGAATAATTGAAGTAGTAATAGGATTGCTTTAGGGTAGAGAAATCCCATTTAATATTCAAAGAGATCCTATGTCAACATGACTAGGTCATGGAAGACATATTCAAGGAAGAGGACTTTCTAGTAGGGGAAGAGTACACTTTGAAGATGAAAGAATCCAAAGATCACAAAGGACTCATTCACCAAGTTTGGAAGTTGATTTGATTCAATGAGATAGGAGGATGAGTCAATAAAATGATAGTAGACCAGTAAGGGCACCCCTATATTTTGATCAATCATTAGAATGATGTAATGGAGTATTAAAAATAGGAATTCGTACAATTTTTAATTGTACGATTCCAAATTGTACACATGGCAATGATAGGATAGTAAATTATATGACCCTGCAAATAGGAAGGGATCATTCAAATGATCGGTTTACACCTAAGGAAGAAATTACTAAAAATGTAGAAGTGGGGCCCCCAACCTATGAGTCTACAAAGGGGATTGTACAAGTGAATGTCACTATACGATTCCCACAATGGTAAGTTGCTAGGATATTGAAAAAGAATAGAAAAATATCTTAATTATGAAAATCCTTTAGGATGCAATTGAGACAAAAGGTGGTTGAAAATAAAAAATGGTGGCCTATTTTGAAAATATATATATATATATATATATCTTAATTATGAAAATATCTCGAGATGCAATTAAGATAGAGGGTGGTTGAAAACCGAAAACGATGGCCCCTTCTAAAAAAATTAAAAAAAAAAAAGAAAAGGAAAAGAAAATAAAAAAAGAAAAATAAAATAAAGTATGAAAAATAATTAAAAAGGCAATAAAGGACAAAAATAAGAAAAATTGCATGCATAAGAGGACAAAATTACATGCAAAGGATGTTAAGGTGGTTGAAAACTGTTAGGGTTTCAAAATAACTAAAAAGAAAGCACCATGCAACTGTTTGACGAATCATACACATGCAATAGTGAAATTTAGAGGATTTGAGAGAAAAAATGGTTCAACCGAAAAACTTTCTTCTATATGTATATTTTATTTCATCAGTTTCCTATAATTTTTTGTGACCCATTCCATAATTGCACTGTGGAATCTTGTTGCATTTAAAAAAGCAAACCAAGTTGGAGAAAAAGCTGCCAAAGATAGGGTTTTACTCTGAAAAAAAAAAGCTAAATTTTTCATAAATCATGTTGCAAGTGGAGAAAATATATAGTAAAAACAAAGGTTGGAAGTAGGGAAGTTCCCAAGGAATCCATTATTATAGAAAAAGTAGGGCTAGGGTTTGATTTTTCAAAAATAGTGAAGTGCAGGAATTGCAAGGAGGCAAAACAACAAACCCTAGTACAGAAAATCAATCATAAAAGCACAAAATATTCTTCTAACTTTGCATGTGTGAAAAATCATGAGAGGATGACTGTACAATGTTGCCATATTGCCAGAAAAAAATTGCCTTGGAGAAAAATTGCACTGATTGAAGGAGGAAATTGCACAACTACATCTGAATTGCACCGAAAAACAAGATTGCACACTTTCGAAAAATGTGTATTGCAAAATCATACCAATTTGATAAAAGCAAGGGTTTTTAGCCAACTAAAATTTTCTAGGTATGTATGTATGATTTTGAGGTGTGATTGTATGATTTCATGGTAGATTGTACGATTTCAAGGCTCGCAAAGATCCGATTTATGCATTTTGGAGGTGATTGTATGAAATGTTTGTATTTTTATGGATTTTTGACATGTTTGTATGGAAGAGAGATGTCCTTGTATGAATTGGGGCTACTTGTACAATTTTAGATTGAGATTGTACGATTTGGAACCCCATTTGTATGATTTGGTACATTTGTATAAAATTGGGTGTAGTTGAACAACTTCAGGTGGAGTTGTATGAATTGGATAGTAATTATACCATTTCAAAATATACATGTATGATTTACCAAGGCCTTGTATAATTTTTGGTAGTTCTAGTATATTTTGTAAGTAGTCATACAAATTTTAGAGCGATTTTATGTAGAGTTGTCATGAATTTCCAAGTTGACTAGAGAATGTGCAAATGAGGTTTCCACTTGACGATGGAAGAAGCATGATCTCTAGAAGAGAGTTCCAATATCATTTTGATCATATTGTAGTAAATAGGGTGTAAATATCACCAGGACCACTATAATAGAGAGATTCCTAGCCCAAATGATCTCACTCAATTTACCCCATTCAATACCAAGTATGTTGATTTTAATCACATAAGAGGCATGGTAATCATCCTTGGAAAGGAAGAGGGTATAGGCCATGGAGATGTTGGAGATATTTATGTGGTGGTAGAGGTGGTGCACCACTATAATTTAATATATAAGAGATGGAGCCACCCAAGGCACATCGAAGGGAAATTCATAGTGAGGTTCATCGAGAAAAGACCTTGGAGGAGCAAGAAGAATTGCTTAGTGAAGTAGAAGAAGAGCAAGTGGATATCAAGGATATCACTTTTGGACAACCAATAATATAGTTTTATAGCCACCTAGGACACATAGAAATGAACTTCGTAGTGAGTTTCATCGATAAAAGACCTTGGAGGATCAAGAAGAACTGCTTAGTGAAATAGAAGAAGAGCAAATGGATATCAAGGATATCACTTTTAGATAGCCAAAAGTAGAATTTTGTAGGAAATTATGGGAAATAAGTGAGGAAAAACATCCATTAAAATTGGCACTAAGGAAGGCTAGAGTAATCACCATCGCACAAATCTTGTCGTAAGATAAAATTTTCTTCAATGAATACTTGTAAATTATTCAGTCTTATGAACCCGTTTATTGTGAGAGTGAGTAATAGGTACATCAAGGTGGATTTTTTGATGAAGGAATTTCAATGAACACTTGGATTACCCAAGGAGGGAACTATGATTTTAAATAATATGGTAGATCAAATTGAGGCTCATAGGATGATTACAAAACTCACATCTATGAAGTCACCTGTGGCAGCTAAGATTTTTGGTTCTAAAATATGGGGAATTAAGTAGATCTAGTTGAATACTTATGAATTGGCATGCACAATGAATATTTTCATGGCTCATTTTTGGGTAGAATCATAAGCTTCTAAAATTTTGATCTAGATAGCCCAGTATGTAGAAGGTATATATAATGGAGTAAAGTATTACTGGGAAACCTATTTAGAGTAACAAATGTAGAAGTTATTGACAACCAGGAGGAAGAATTTCTCCATGAATTTCCATGCCATTGATCTTATATTAGATGTAGTATCATGAATGGGAATTCCATTTCCTAGTAGAACCCAACCTCATGATTTGTCACAATATCAACCTACCATACTACGATGAGCAAATATTATGTCTCTATCACTCCAGAGAAATTTAAGACCAAGAAGGGCACAAAAAAACCAATACCTTTGATTCAAGAAGAGGTTGAGACTACATTTGATGAAGATGTTCATCCTAGGAGGAAAATAAGAATTTAGTTGGAACCTACCTTAGCATAATAGGCACAGGATAGACATCTACAAGAGTCAATCTATTTTGAAGTGGAGGAGAGAGTAGAATGACAATCCAGTCCTATAAAGATTCAAACATATAGGCAACAGGAGAAATAGAAGAAGTCCATGCAGAAAGAGAAATATGAGCCAGTACTAGAGGAAGGATACTTGAAATCAAAAGGGTTGGATTTGCTAAATTTAAATATACCTGGTATGGAGGAGTAATGGGATATTCAACATTGCTTTAGACCTTTGATTTTAATTTTTGGATTCATCCAGATATTTGGTAGGAAAAACATTGGTACCACCAACTTCAAAAGCAAAATTAGTGGTGGAAGTACCATTTGAGGAACCTAAGGGAACAAAGAAAATAAATATTGTGATACAAGGTGGTAATAGTAAACATAAGAAAGCAAGTACATAACAACCACAGGAAGAGTTTACTTCTAATCAGATAGTTGTAGCCCTAAGGGGAGTGCAACCAAAACCACTGGAGGAAGGGTTGGTAGAAATGCAATAGGAGGACTTACCTAAACCACAAGAGGAATTTCAAGCATCAATGATAGAGCAACAGTCTCTATAGGATATCATCAATGTTGAAGAGATCATATCACCTAAAGAAGGAGAGACAAATAATATAGTAGCACACATTTCGCTACAAGAAGAGGAAGTATCTAGTGTGATCAAAGAAGTTGGAGGAAGTTAAAATTCACTAGAAGAGGAACAAGAAGGATAGACACCACCAAAATATAATATTGCAAGGCTTCATACAAGATTTTTAGTTAAAGTACCTCCCTTTGGTATTTTTAGGTATGAGGATAAAAATACTGATGAGTAGGTGGAGCACTTCCTTCAATAGGCTAGCAAAATGTTTGCCAACACCAGGTTGTAATTTTGTATTGGTGGCATTGGATAGTTGAAATAGTGGATGGAGTAAACCTTCATTGAATTTGAGAAAATTGTGGAGTGGATGTACAATAAAGATCATACAATACATATAGTACACATTCATGCACAACATCCATGATTTTTATCCAAGGGAGAGCTAACTATGATGCTAGGAAGAAATGATTTACCAAAGGGAGTGAAAACCAATTACTATGAGTTTCCATAAGTGTAACTGGATAAGACAACCTATCAAACTTGTCCATTGAATACAATGGGTACAGAGTTTCAAAGAGTACCTTTGAAATTGGCCTTCACCCTAAGAAAATTGAATTTCTTGATATATTGGATCGAGTGGCTCAACTTGGATCTTGAACACATTTATCAAGCTAAGTAAGCACAACGGGAAGAAATGGAAGCTACTTGAAAGGAAATGGTTGTTATGGAAGAAGAATTAGTATGCAATAAGACAGAGGTTGAGAAAATATTTAAGAAGATAGAAATATAATGGGCTAACATCAAGTAGGCTTATGAGAATAAGTTACACTTATAGTAGGATGAAAAGTAGCTTGTGATCCAAAAAGCAAAAGAGTGCATGAAGCTAGTGGAAGCTTAGATGGCAACACAAAATGAATAATTGGCCAAACAAGCAAATCAGTTGAAGGCAGTAGAGGAATAACTGTAGGAGAGGAACTATAAAATAGAGGATATGGAAAAGGATACCAAGTACTACAAAGATATCATTAAGGATCATAAGGCTCAACTTCAGGCTAAGGATGAGTGTATTATAGCTTGTGAAGTTTATATTCATCAAAATCTACAAGTCATTATGAAAAAGAATGAGGAGTTATCCATAGCTATCAGAATAGAAGCCATGTTGACAAAGAAGTTATGCAAGGGAGCATATAATAGGGATTAATCCCTATTCACATAGATCATATGTATAATATTTAATTCTCAAACTAAGAGCAATAACAAAAGTTGTTTGCAAGAACAAAAATGAAAATAGTAGCAAAAAATTTTGTTTACAACTTGTTAATGGGCCCTCCCCTCCTATTGGCAAAATGTGACTCAACTCAGGAATTTAATGAGATAATTTATCAATGGATATTAATGAGAATAATTAATGAGTCTTCTAACTTGAAAAATCCAAATAGCTATCAAGGCTCTAAGGGCTCCAATGGGTAGTGGACAACTCCAATGGCTAGCAACTATCGATCAAGCACACAATGGCTAGCAAGGTCCCAACGGCTAGCAAGGTCCCAACAGCTAGCTAGGTGAACAACCACCGATGCGTTGCACAAGCAAGGCAACCAAGGTCCCAAAATATAGCAAGACAAATTAGTAGTATGGCTAGCATGAGGAATACATCAACAATAGGAGACCCTATCTAGCACAAACAACAAGATATGCAATACGAAAACCATAGTGACTCTAGAAATGACACACTAGCAGATAGCTCAAGAATATTAGGATCAATGAGGGATACATGAGCAAGGTGGGTGGAAGAAGACAAACACGATGTGGTTAATGGGAGCCTAAGGGAAGGGCAGGTAACCAACAAAAGTTGGCTACCAAGAATAAGGTGGATTGGGCAATATAAATAAAAAACAATGTCGATCTAATGTATGTGGGATAAAACCCACAATAAACCAAAATGTGCAGACTGACAAAAAATGAACGAGGTCACTGGGAATATTTAATCCACAGAAAAAAAAAATTCCATCACAACCTTAGAAATAGCATAGTTTTTGCTTTTGGAAACTTGTGTTGATGTCATAAACTATAGGTAGTTGCCATAAATTGTAAAATGAAGCTGGATCTCACTATAATGTTGTTGAGAGCCGATCTAGATATTTTTTTGATGTGTCATCACCGTCGACTGGGTTTGTAGATTATGGTGTATGCGATAGGCCAACCAAAAGAGTGTGAAACAGATATTGGTAGTGTGGTAGTGCATTGACAAAAATTAGAGATGAAACATCAAAACCCTAACGCAGTCATCGAGAAATTTTTTTATAATGTGCAAATTAGGTAAATAATGTGTTATCTTCATTAGAGAACATCATTTGCACTAAAATATTGAGGAGACGATCAACGATGTTGCATAATAGATATGTTATGCAGATTTTTTACTGATCGTTGGATCGAAGCACTGATTTATCACTATAATTGTCAGATCAACCATGAATCTCATGAAATTGAGGTGAGATACATCATATCTGTCATCGGTTTTACTGAGTGGTTGGACGTGTGTCATCATTGAGAATGCTTGATAAGGTGTGCTGTAGAAGTAGGTCGTGTTTGATCACTCATCGATGGTGGAATCAACATCGAGTATTCAAATTTTCCATGGACTCCAACAAGGTGCTACTGTGAATGCACCATGGATGCCAATAATTGACCTTTGGTAAAATGAATAATGGCTTGTAGATAGAGATACTTTTTTGAAGCTAGATATCTCACCAATAATTTTTTTATGTATAATATTTCTGTGTAGCATATCACACCAAATGTAAATCAATGCTGCAATGATTGATTTGTAGTAGACTACACTAGCAATGAATGGATCAATAGTTGAATGTTGGGGTTAGAGGGATCCAACTAGATTTGATTTGGTTGTTAGGAGGACCCTAGTGGAATTATTTTGTTTTTAAAATGGAGTGCTTGAAGGCTCTTGCATGGAAAAATAGTGCTCCTTCAAATCCAAGATCTACTGGTGGTTTTCTCGTTCCACCTATGAACCAACCTAGCCTAGGGTAAGAGGATACTTACCAATCCAACACTCAGCTCTGATACCACTGATATGGAATGAAAACTCAAGAGAAAAGTACAAGAATAAGCATGATGAAAACTGACCTTTACATTCACACAAAAAAAAAATTATAGGCATGTCTACCTTTACAAAAGTGGCATTTAATACACCTAATCCGTGTGATCATTAAATGTTGTACATATGATTTATGTGAATAGGTATTAATCCCTATCAGCATCTGAGTGCGAGAAAGGGCTAGCTTCACTTTTGGCTACTATAGAATATAAATCCAATGAGTATGGATTCAAGTCCCTAGAATTTAGTCAATACGTAGCTTAATTGAAGGATGAGCATACTACTCTGCATATTCAACTTGATGAGTATTACCAAGGTTTTTTGACCAAGACCAATAAGACTAATTCAATGAGGATACTACCTAATTTAAAGAGTAGGGTAGATGTAAACAACAAATCCACCTCCAAAAATAAGAAGAAAATATTTTTGGATTTGCACAATTTTATTCAGTTTTGTTAATTTTTTATTAAAATGTACAAGTGTCAAAATGTGCAAGTAGGTGTAAAACGTACAAGGTTTGTAAATGTACAATGTGAAATGTTAATGAAATTAGAGAAATGTGCATTTGGGATGAATTTTATAAAAATTAAATTAGACTTAGTAAAACCTTATAATGAATTATTTTGAGCTAATTTAGGATGGCAGTTGTAAGTAATGTGTTGTCTCATGAACCAATTTGGAATGGCTTGGGTATGCATTATATAGCCTCAATTCAATTTTTTAGGTGGTTCATTCATTCATGAAGTTATTGATTGTTAGGGTAGAATTGCATATTATTGATGTCCATTGTTGTGGTCAATGATGATGGATTTATTATATAGGAATGATCATAATATGAATATGATAGCAAATATATTTGATTCCATATCCCTATGAATTCCATTGTACATTTTGGTTACTGCAGGTTGTGTGATTGGTGTTGAATGCATAACTTGTTATGTAAATTGAATGGAATTGTACTAGGAGTGACTCTGATTATCCTATAGACCTAGTGTGAGAGTATTAAATAATTTCACAATTATTTATGGTTGTAAAAATATATTTCTAGATAGTTTTACGATTTCTAGAATTTTTTTTGATGATTATATTTCATTGTCAGTGAATTAGGGTTTGCATGTTGAAGGAAAATCAAGTAATTGCCATAGGAAAGCATTTCAAAAATTATCTTGAAGATAATGGTTGTGCAAGTTGGTAAATCTAAGTGCAAAGTTATAGCAAGGGTTTGTACAATCTATACATAGGCCATACCAAATTGTACAATTGGTTGTTTACTTGACATATTCGAAGGATCGATTTTAGGTATACCTTTCAACCGTGTTGTAATGATAGACTTATGGGGCTTAGGGCATACTAGGTCTTGGTGCCTTGTATTCTTGTAAACCTTTACATGGTTCAATTCCTAAGGTTTCAAGGAGGTCAAGCCTATTTAATTTACTTATTATGCTATTTCTTTGCCCCAAAATGGACTTGAAAATTTATCTTTAGACAAGATTCTTTTGAATGCATGGAATTTACACTTTTGAGTGTTTTAATGTTGATTCGATTTATTAATTCATTATGATGACTATCCCCTCAAGCGATGAGTCAATGAAGACATGCAAAATGCTAAAGCGATGAGTCGCTTGAAACATATGAATTAGTTGGGGAAACTCTCTATTTTACCCATGGTAGTATATACTTGTTTGGAGGTGATTTTCGACTATTTTGATGAATAGTTTTTGAGGCAAAAGGCCAAATATATCATTACCTTGGAGCGGTCCAGCCATGGAGGCCTTCTTGGGGACTAAAATAAAGTATTTTGATGCATCCAAAATTATTGTAGGTTTAGTCTTGATCCTTATCATTTTCTTGCCCATTCTGCCTTGTTTTTGGTGGGTTTTTGGCCCATTTTTTGATATTTTTGATGTTTTTTGTTTTTAATGTTTTTGAGTTGTTTTTTATTTTTTGAGTGTGAGGTCTGAGGACCCACTTTATTGGAGCTCATAGGCATTTTTTGTATTATGATGTATCTTTTAGTACCATACATATGGATGTATATATGATTTTTATATGATCATCATGTTTCCTTATTGCTTTGTGAGATGTATGCAATGCTTATATTTGCTTTATGATGTGATGATGTAAGTCTAACATGGATGCATGTATTTATCCTATGATGTGATTCGATGATATGTAGATGTGGATGATTTATTTATATGCTTTTGTAAATTAAAATATATGCATAAAATAGTCAGTGGTCGTCTAAATATTATTGCTAATATTTAACCGATATCTATCCTAGCTCATGAACATCACTTAATGAACAAAAGTTTAAATATGTATGATTGGATGTAATGATTGATTGAATTTAATTTTGTATGATGGATTTATGATGACTATTTGATGCATTATATGCTAGCACCATAGACTGTAAAAAATGTATCTTTGTTAGTTTCATGTTATTATGACACTATATAATGGATTTTTTAACTTGACAAACATGTGACAACATGATGTAAAACCGAATGAATAATGTAATGTGATATGATATTTTTGGGAGTTTTTAGGAGACTCAAATACTCTAGCTACCTAATCAAAAGTCATATAATAACTATGCAATATCCTTTGACAAAGTATGCACCTACTAATATAACCAAGATAATCAACATACCTGTGTGTGCATGTGAGTTCATTACCATGATAACACATAATATTACCCTAGTACAAATGGGATTCACTCAGCCCATCGACATTAGAGATCATTCTACGAGTCTCATTATCTTGAGTTTTGTACTTAGTTGGATTAGACCACTAGGTAATCTAGGTTACAACAAGCTAGATCATCCACATTCAAAATTGGTCTATACCTAAGAAAGTTGCTTAGGTGACAGACATATCATCATGTGGGAGGCTACCGTCATTGACAAGTAGGCTATCCACCAAACCTGTAATGAGGATCACCTTATGATTCTTCTAATACTATGAATTCTAGGGATTCAAGTTCAATACTCCCTTCTTTTCCTTTAAATTTGAATTTCTCAAGGGATTTGCTCGTTTTTATTTGGTGAGCAAGGGATTTTTGTAGTGGTGAGAACCACTATTTCTTTGTGCTTTTCCTAGTGATAATAATCACTATTTATTTTTGCATATTTTGAAGTGATAATAATCACTATTTCTTATTGGAGTACTTTGAAGGGATGATAATCACTATTGATTTTTCTCCTTGGGATACTTGCCCTAGTGTAGGGCAAGGGATTTTTGGGTAAGGAGGAACTTGTCCTTTTATCAATTCTCAGCATATTTGAACCATTCGCACAAGGGGATGAGAAAGATAACCTTTTCACTTAAAATTAACCTAGACCACTTCATAGTTTTCATATTTCCTTGTGCTAGACTTGGATTTATTAATGTGAAAATTATGTTGGGATTTTGATGTATACCAAGCATTATCCAAGCAGGATTCTACCTTCTAGATATCATGATAGCTTTATACAAATTTGAGAAGATAAATAGATATGGTTGTGACCGAAAACTTTAACTATGTTTTGCTAACAATGGCTAAGTGACGGGAAACATACATATAATGTAAAATGGTATATGTAATATAAACAGGTGGTATAACTGATATATGATAACAATGAATTTTTACTAGATGCCTAATGTACAAAATTGGTTCTAGATGTATATGTTCAGTTTGGAATGATGCATAATACAATTATGAGTATGCCTAATGCAACTATGATTATAATGCAAGTGATGAGAAATGCAATACAATGCAATATTTTTGTATTTTGATGATTTTAATGATTTTTTTTGTTATTTTTTAGATATGTATATATATGTACAAGTTGACGAATGGGCTTAATGAATGCCATTAGGGATTTTTGGGTGAAAAAATTGCTTATATATGCCTTTGGAGAATTTAGGTTTGACCTAGATAGTCGTAGACTACCTAAGAACGTTTTAGCTTGACCTAGACGGTCATAAACCACATAAGGGCATTTCGGGTTGACCTAGACGATCATGGACCATATAGGAGTGTTTTAAGGTGACCAAAGGGCTTATACATGCCTTTGGATATTTTAGGGTTGACCTAGATGATCGTATATAGTCTAGGAGGTTTTTTATTTGACCTAGACGATCAAAAACCTCTAGGAGTATTTTTGGGTGACCTAGGCAGACAACGACACTTAACAAGTGTCTACGACTATCTAGGGATATTTTATTGTGACAAAAGGTATTATGTATGCATTTTGAGCATTTAAGTTTGACCTAGATGATCGTAGATAGTCTAGGGTATTTTTTATTTGACCTAGATGGTCAAAAGACCGCTAGGAGCATTTTGGGTGACCTAGGAAGGCAACGACACTTAGAAAGTGTCTATGACTACCTAGGGGTATTTGATTGTGACCAAAGGGCTTATGGATGCATTTGGATAATTTAAGGTTGACCTAGATGATCGTAGATAGTCTAGGAGATTTTTTTTTGACCTAGATGGTCAAAAGACTGCTAGGAGAATTTTGGGTGACCTAGGTGGGCAACGACACTTAGAAAGTGTCTACGATTGCCTAGGGGAATTTGGTTGTGACCAAAGGGATTATGGATGTATTTGGAGCATTTAAGGTTGACCTGGATGATCGTAGATAATCGAGGGGATTTTTTATTTGACCTAGATGGTCAAAAGATGACTAGGAGCATTTTGGGTGACCTAGGATGGCAACAACACTTAGAAAGTGTCTACGATTTCCTAGGGGTATTTGGTTGTGAACAAAGAGATTATGGATACCTTTGGAGAATTTAATGTTGACCTAGATAATCGTAGATAGTCTAGGGACTTTTTTATTTGACCCAGATGGTCAAAGACTACTTAGGAGCATTTTGGGTGACGTAAGTGGGCAACGACACTTAAAAAGTGTCTACAACTTCCTAGGGATATTTTATTGTGACCAAAGGGCTTATGTATACCTTTGGAGCATTTAAGGTTGACCTAGATGATTTTAGATAGTCGAGGTGCTTTTTTATTTGACCTAGATGGTCAAAGACCGCTTAGGAGCTTTTAGGGTGACCTAGATGAACAACGACACTTAGAAAGTGTCTACGACTACCTAGGGATATTTGGTTGTGACCAAAGGGCTTATGGATGCCTTTGGAGAATTTAAGGTTGACCTAGATGATCGTAGATAGTCTAGGGGCTTTTTTTATTTGACCTAGATAGTCAAAGACCTCTAGGAGCTTTTAGGATGACCTAGGCAGGAAATGACACTTAGAAAGTGTCTACGACTACATAGGGGCATTTGGTTGTGACCAAAGGGGCTTATGGATACCTTTGGAGCATTTAAGGTTGACCTAGATGATTGTAGATATTCTAGGGGATTTTTTATTTGACCTAGATGGTCAAAGACCACTAGGAGCATTTTGGGTGACCTAGGAGGGCAACGACACTTAGAAAGTGTCTACGACTACCTAGGGGAATTTGATTGTGACCAAAGGGCTTATGGATGCCTTTGGAGCCTTTTTGTAACTTTGATTACTTTGTGATTCTAGGAGGAAGGTGCAACACATTGTATACCCCCAACATTTGTGGTGATCAAAGGAAGCGAGGAAGGTGTAATTCCTTTAGTATCCTCAATTTGCTTCATTTTTTGTGATGTGACTAGTGGGTAAGGTGCGATACCTTGGATACCCCTAGTATGTACTATGTTTGATGCATTGTTATTAGCTTGGCTAGGAGGAGTAATAAATATCGATTCCCCCTATTGTGGCAAAGGTTTATGGATAATACCACTATCTTGATGGGGTAACATGAGTGACCCACTTGTGAATACAATTTCCTTATCAATAAGATATTGGACCACATATCTAAAATTATGACAACTACTAATGTCATGCCATATTATTCGGTGATAGAGGCAAGAATTATCCTCCATGTATCATTTAGATCTAAACCTATTTTGGTTGACCAGGGGTATAGCTGGCAAGACGATTTCCCTTGCTTCTTGCAAGTTGTGAAGGATGGTTGACATGGGCTCATCTATTGGAGTCTAGGTACGATGTTGATCCTTTAAATGAGATGAACATGATTTCCATATTTTATGAGGTGATGGGATTGTATACATCTTAGTCACCTATTTAGGTTGCTCTTATTGACTCTTCTTTATAGGTAACATATTCTGAACTATGTTAATTTGTTGATTGTTGACTTGAAGATCATTCTTGTCAAGCATATCTTGTACCTTATTCTTGAAGGTGATACATGAGTTAATGTTATGACAATTCACTTTATGATAAGGATAGTGTTGAATATCTCAATACCACATTGGTTTGTGTCTAGTAGTATCCAAAGGGTGGATATCTAGCAATGTGATAACCTTAGCCTCACATAATCGATTAAAGAGTGACACCAAATATTCAGGCAATGGTGTATACATGCAAGGTTTATGGTATTGTTGCCTTTGCCCCTATTTTTTTTAGCCTTAATATTGTATTGCACAGGAGGAGTTTGGTCCTGAAAATCAAGGGGTTGAGATTTTGAATGACTCAACTGTAGCTCAATGCTTGCGAGTCGATTCAAGATCTGTTGTGAGTCATTATGTTGTTGAATCACTTGTAACTCAACATTCGCTAGCCTATCCAAAATCATATGAGTAAATGCATATGGTTCATGATTATTGTGGGTAGTGAGTATATTCACATGCTCTTGTTCTTTATTTAACTCATGATCTTTTTCTACCTCATAGTTTTCAATTGTGGTAGCTAGATTATCTCCACTTTGTTGTAGTGGGTACACTTGTTCTTGATTTTGTTGATATGTTGAATGAGATGGAGTAGGTGTGCTTGAATCCATGAATTATATATCTTATGTTATAGATGGAATTTTGGATGAAGTCACAAGTGGTCTATATGAATTAAGAGGACTTTGGTTCTCCATCATCACATTGATCATTCCCACAAACTCATGGGAAGATGCATTGGCACTTGGACCAGTCATAGCTACCTCATCAACTTGTTCAAGGTGATCTACTTGGCCCCCATGCTCAAGGGGTGCATCAGAAATGCTATCAATAGGTTTTGACTCGATAGGAGGACAACCTATATCCTTGATAAATTCAATGATATGCATGAATTTAACATCAGGTTCTATGCATTCATTAAGTTCAGGATTGGTCAAGTGACTTGTGTTCTCAAGTTTGGTGGATGAAGATGGTATGATATAATCTAATTATTTTGTATCCACCATAGGTTAATCCTTTTTAGTAGGAGTGGGAAGGTCTTCTTATAATGTGTCAAAAATATCTAAGAGAACTTTTGCAGTTAGCCTTTTTGACTCCCTCATTTGAAGAAAAAGGGAATGGTACTGGTGATGGCGATGAAGGTAACTTCACAACTAACCGCTGGGTTGAATCTAGACTTTAGATAAGGTCATTGAGTTTAGTATCAAAATGTGTGGATGGGCGAGTAGACTCTTTTGGATGATCATCCTTATTGTAATACTTGAAGGGGTCTGGGTCGACATCAACCACATGGACCTGACCTTCATGAATGTATTTAAGGAATTGATATACAATGGAGGGGATACACTCCATGTCTCTTATCCAAGGCACTCCTAACAATATGTTGTATATTATTTCACCTTCCAATATATAGAATAATGTAGGCATAGTATTTTGTACCACTTGAACTGGTAGGATTATGGTACCCACCGTAGAGGACAAAGCATCATTAAATCCTTTCAAGGTGAAGTTGGATCTCGCAATGTGTAAAGATGGAATTTTGACATGCTTTAGTGCGGTTGTGGTAATGAGGTTTATTTTGGAACCTGTATCAACCAACACTCATTTAGAGGGGATCCTATTGATGCACGCAATGATGTGCAAATGAGAGTCTGATAAATTGGCAGACCTAGGTTTGATATCTTGACTCTAAAAGGATATAACAGGATCTTTGTGCATTTGTATGTATCCCAAAAAGTTGGTGAAATCATCAGAATCATGAGTTTGTACCTCAATGGAATCTAAAACTTTTAGGAGAGTTTCCTAATGCTTGGGGGATCTTTGTAGTAACTCCCTTATGGTCATGTTGGTTGATGACGATGCAAACTTTGCATAGGCCTATTTTGGATTGCTACCACTTGTTGGATGGGAGCTTTAGGTGGTGTAGAAGAAGTATATACTTCCATACTAGGCCTCTTGGTAGGCTTATTATCTTTGGTTTGGGCTTGGACTCAATGTTGGCTGACCAAAGAGTTCACTTGATCACATGAATAACCCGTTTGTGTTCTCTTGGCAGAGGTACCTCATGGTTGCATGGAATAATGTGATCAAGTATAATTAGGATCTTCCTAGGTCTTATTTTAAAAGGAAGGAATGGTTGGGCAGAATTGAATTACCCACTATGATGAGTATCATACTCATATAGGTTTTGGTACCCTAGGGAAGGGTTCCTTGGAAGCTTAACATGATCATTTAACCCTACCTTAGGTATATAGTCTTGTTACCTATGTGGTGGGAGATCCTCATACCTATAATGATGATGCTCAGGGCCTCTCCTATATTTTTCTACTTCATAGGCCCATGATTGATCTCAGCTATGCATAGTTGTCATGATGCATTGACTAGGCAAACCCTACAGGCAACCCTCACTAAAGAAATTTTTTACTTCCAAAAAAGGTTATAAGTGTTATATATCAAAAATATCAGTGTGACGAGCTAATTACAATGGGATAGGTCTCCAAAATATGACTTTTGGGTCAAAATTTTGTATTTTTGAAATATTTGTCCAACCAAGGCCTGTGAGGAAATGCCCACTTTTGGGATTTTTTGGGAAATTTTGAACCATGAAGATTTATAACTCAAAATTTCTATGGGAGGTATAGAAGGAGCTAACTAAGACAAAAAAATAAATTTGGAAAGTTTTGTAGTTGTCTAGACAATTTTCTGACTATTTTAGTGTAGATTTTCTCAATTTTCGGGGTCGAAAATAGAGTAAAAATAAAACCAAAATAACTTTTTTGTTATAGCTCCATTTTGTACGATTCTCAATCCATTGGATGTAGAATAAAAAAGTAGAATTTTACTATTATATTTGACCCCTAGATCAAGGATATTGGGTTGAACACCCAAACAATAAAGAAATACCTAAAGTAGACAACATGATTTTTTCTTTTTAGTTTTATAGATTCAAATACACAATCAATAGAAAAACACAAGAATACAAATGATTATCTCTTTTAAATATTTAAATGTGAATCCCTAAGCTATTTAATGTGTTTCAAGATGTGTTTATTTGTAAAGGGAATCCTTTTTTCGTGTTTGATATTTCGTTGGATGATATTCTCAAATGTTTAAAGGATTTCACCTATATACTTGCACAAGCTAAATATGGTGATGAAATTCATATCCAACGAGGTAGAATAGGCACTACCAACTCTCACCCAGTATCTCGTGCGTAGTGATACACTCCTCTAAAGAGGAATGCATACTATTTTTCATGGTTAGGATAGATCTTTGGTCGGCCTTGGCCACAGACGGGTCCTAATAGTACTCTTTATCACAAGACAATCGAGTGGTAATTACATCCATTGTTGGTCTCGATAAATGGGTTGGATGTGAGAGTCGAATGCCATTGATGTTAAAATTAAACTTGGTGTGTGGGGTTCCTTTTAAAATTTTAAATAAAGCAAAATAGAACTCAATTATTATTTACTAAATGCATAAAGGTGCGTTTTTCTTTCAGACGCATTAGTAGCATAAAAGGAAAGCCAAAAAAAATGCAAAACCTATATGACCTTAACCTTCGTGGGTAAGGTTCCAACAAGTAAACTAGACAAAAGCAACGACTTCTACTATATTTTTCTCTATTTTTCTGAACTAATTAATGCACGATTTTGGAAAGATAAATTATAACCTTTCTATGCAAATAATAAGCGAGAAAAACATGAAATTGAGCAATTTTTAACAGTAAAAAGTCAAATTTTTAGTGCAAAAAGGTGTAAAATGGAACCTAAAATTTATTGTTTTTGTAAATTTTTGTAGAAACCCTCTAGTTTTGTGGCCATATTAGGTAGGTACGATCACATATTGGGGTCCGTACCAACCAGTGCCATGTAGCTGTCTATCTCACCTAGTGCCACCTAGCAACAAAGGGGTCGTTTTTGCTCAGAACTGGTCAAGCACTGCAACAAAGAAAACCAGAAATGGAGGTCCAAATTAGCACCATTCAAGGGGATATTGAAAACAACCTAAATACCATGATCACCACTAAAGAAGTGAAATTCACAATATCGCCTTAAGGGCATTTACTAGCAATGTATATCAATTATGAAGCATTAAAAGGGAAAGATGGCATAAGCATGAAATCTATTGAAATGAAACAACATAGACAATAAAGATAATCAAATTATTTTTATATTCATTAATTTATAGCTTAAAAACTATATTACAATATGTCCCCTTGAGGGCTTCACAAATTTGATACATTTCATTACAAATCCTCAAGGGATCTAGTCCCTTGGGGGGAGGCCTTTAAGGCAATAAATAGTGGTTTTGTGAATTCCTGCTTTCTACAATCGAGAGGTATTGTTGGGATGATAAGATTATGCCTCATTAGCTCCTCATATTGCCTAGAATTCCTATTCCTGAAGACAAGGGATTGAAAAGGGATTAAAAGCACCTGTGTTATAGAATAAAAACCATTAAACCATGAAAAAGGAGGATATTATACAACTTTAAAAAGTGATCTACATGCATGAAAACTGATCTACATTAAGCATAAAAATATTCTAAAATTATCTAAATACAAATAAACTGATTTCGAAGCAAGATCAAAGCTCAAATAATGCAAAACTGGTGACCATTCCTGGGTGAGCCAGATAAACCTGCAACATTGGAGATCACAAATCCTGCATCAAAACTCCTCAAAATTACCTCAAATTTGGACCAGAGGTTCCTCTAGAAATTCCCAAGGGATCTATGGAGGAATTTCTATGAAATTTCAATCTATTTTATGGTCATCCCTAGGTGTGCCATGCACATACTGCTGACCGTCCCTAGGTGGGGCGGTCATAAAACTGACTTAGTTTTGTCACCTAATGGAAATTGGTCCAAAACTTGGTTAGGGGTGTTTTCAATAGATGGGGCCAAATAATGCTTCAATTTGGCTAATTTAGAATAAGTGTATCGAGCCTATTGCCCCTAAAATCACCTTCAATTGAAGAGAGTTTCAAGGCCAAATGTGAGCAAAGTTTTGGTTTACAAAAGATGGGGTCAATTTGGGTAGCACTTCATGGAATTATTATCCAAATTCTCCTCTCTAAAATTGGGATTTTGAAGCTCTTTTTATATCCCAAAAGGGCATCTAGGGCAAAATTGCATCTTTGCCATGCGAGGCAGGTGATGCCACATGTCCTAATTGTGTCATGGGGTTATTGGGAGAAGGTTTCCCCTTTGGGTGCTCCCAATATACTACCTCGATGTCCATTAGTAGGTCCCTAATCAATTGGGGGTGATTGGATGCACTAATGGCAGTCTTTGATTGCCATTTAGCACATCCTTTGACTTTTTTAAGGGCTTGTTTAGGGGCCGTCCCACCCAGGGATAGTCATGGATGGCCATCCCTAGGTGGTACGGTCACCAACTATGATCATCCCTTGGTGGGACGGTCACTAGTAGGGGTCCCAAAATAGATCTAAACTGCTATAAACCCTCCAAACTAAGTTTTGGAGCCTTTTTCTAGCCTAGAGGGGTGTCCAATAGGGCCATATGTTGTCTATAATAGGGCGTATGTAATGCACTAATAGTCTTATCCTATTTACATGATTTAGGTGTCTACAGATACCATTTCTAGACCTTCTAAATCACCTCCCTATATAGGAATACTACACCTATGTGCTACATTTGGCACCATTGCTTATTACAATTGATTCAAATCGATGTAATTGAGTGAACCCATTGTCATTTTGGAAGATCATTGAGGATCTAAAATGGTGCTATATTTGGCATCAATGTCATAGTTGAAAGGACCCATTGATCTATTAGGTAGCACCAAAGTTTACTAAATTTGGCACCATTGCCTTATCAAACTTTGGCATTTTTGTTAAAAATTGATCAAAATTGTTACAATTGAGAAGATCTTGCAAAGTGATAAATTGTGAGTACTACTAAATTGGAGGTGAATGACAAACACAAGTGTGCAAATGTGTAGAAGACAATATCAAAGAGAAGATATTATAGTTAGGAGGAGCATGAGAATTTATTAAATGGTGAACGTGAATAGTTCTAAATATAATATGCATGAACCAATGATAGAATAAGTATGGACATCTGACAAAGGAGATATTGAGAGGTTGGATACATTATTGATAAAAACAAAAGAAGAGGATCAATAAGCACCTAGAGTCAAAGAAAATGTTGGTGTAATTGAAGATGTGAATGAAATAACTACGTGATATCAAGGTGAGTGGATGGTGACACCTAATAAAGTGGTAAATAGGTTACAAAGGAGTGTGGTGGATGGGATACAGGCATTCAAGCAACAATGCACAAGGTCTTAAGAGCAAGGACCAAGTCTACAACCTACACATTAGTAAATGAGGTTGCAAAGTAAAGACACACAGGAGGTTGGTAGATGACTATTTGGTGAGTATAAGATACCCTAAGTAGATACTTCTGATGAGGACTAGTAGAGTTAGTCACCTACAAGAAGGAACCAATCAAGGATTCTAGGAGATACTTCATCAAGTGAAGAAGAAGAACCACTAGTAATGGTAAACTCAAGCAATCGAGCAGGGAAGCAAAGATACCCAACCTTTATGGGAGAAGGAAGTAAAGACTCAATAAGGCACATAAAGACATTCATAAAAATTTGGAAAGCCAATGGTGTATACCAACCATATGTATGGTTGTGACTATTCCCTACCATGCTACGAGGACTCACCATATATTAGTATTTCAAATGAAAAATACACCAAATTTCTAGACCCGTAACACAATGAAAGATGAATTTATTGAGGATTTTCATGCTCTGAAGGATGATGTGGATATTGTTACTAAACTTTCTACCACTAAGCAAAGAGTTGATGAAGATGTTAATTCCTATATTTGTCAATTAAAGTAGTTGGTGCACAAGATGTAAATGCATTTAGCAAATGTACTGGTGAAAATATGGTTTGTAGATGGGTTTGTATCTATATATAAGAAAAATATGAAGGCAATTCTATCGTCCACATATGAAGAAGCTTTGGAGAGTGTGAAGAATTTGAAATTGAGGCAAAATAAAAATCGTAGGAATGATATCACATACTAAGTGAGACAATTCAAATAGTGACAAATATAACACAATACAACAAACTATACAATATAATTCTAGAAGGAATTTTATAAGATAATAAAAAATACAAACGAAAAATTTAAGCAAGATAGGAAGGATATTTGGTGTATTGAATGCAATTAAAAAGGCCATATGAACATGACTTATCCTTAGAATTATTATTATCACATTTGTAGTATACTTGGACATGAAGTGGTACAATATTTAATTAATACAAAGGTGTATCCATAGGTTCTATCAATCCAAGAGCAGGAGGAGAAACTAAAACCTCAAGGGAGTGGCCAACAAGCTACCAGTGGTAGTTATATGAATAACCAAAGAGGGGGAAGATAATACCAAGGCAATAGGTAGGGAGGACAAAGTCACCTATAGTATAATTTTAAAGGGATACGAATCATACAATATCACAATTACAAGGAATGGGGGAATATTATGAAGAATTTTTCTTATAAGAAGTACATTAGACCAATTTTACACACATGTGTAGATGGTGTGGTCCAGGGAACCACAAAGAAATGAATTTTCTAAAGCAGGTGAGTTCTAGTAACTTACACAATGTGAACTTTTTGGACAT
Source organism: Wollemia nobilis (assembly GCA_028583015.1). Taxonomy (NCBI): domain Eukaryota; kingdom Viridiplantae; phylum Streptophyta; class Pinopsida; order Araucariales; family Araucariaceae; genus Wollemia; species Wollemia nobilis. Next base: position 1,246,838 of record JAQPPZ010000159.1, read on the forward strand.
TGAGGTACCTCCAATTAGAGAGGAAACCAAACAAGTCTTAGCTGTGACAAGGAATCAAGCTAAGAAATACAAGTACCCCAAACCTACCAAAGAAAAATAAATTATGGTAAGTGGAAAAAAGGGTACTTGAGGAGGAAGCACAAAAGGTAAAATTGAGACTAGTAGAAGAAAAAGAGTTAAAGAAACCATAAGAAGATAAAGTAGTTGTCCAAAATATGGTAGCACAAGTGCTGAATACAACTATCAAAATTAAGAGGACAAGTTTTTTAGAAGCCATACCATCATTGCACAAATTAATAGTGAAAGAAACACAACCTCATAAGGTGATGGAAGTTTAGAGCCAGTCGATCAAGGACACATAGCAAAAGAACTATTTTATGGATCCAACCATATTGATGATTGATGTTGGAAATAAATTTACATTATTCCATATGGAAATATTGGGGCACAAGTTGACACAAGTCATTGTGGATGGGGGATCCATTGTTAATGTGTTAACCTAAAATACTTGGCAAGCGATTGGTGCTCCATAATTATGGCCACCTAGCTTTCAATTATATGGTGATGACCAGTATGGTATAGAGACAAAGGATATCTTGATAGCACAACAAGTTATAATAGTTGACCAAGAATTTATCTTGAATTTCATTGTGATTACTATGCAAAAATTGGTATATGATACTTTACTAGGAAGAGGATGGTTACGAATAGCCAAATTCAATCACAATTGGGAAAAGTATTAGATCAACTTAAAGAAAGGACAACACAAATACATGTTTAAATTGAATAACCAGAGGATCAGTGAGGATGTGACCATGATCAATGAGCCAGGAGGTTCTTCTAGCAAAGAAGAATATGAGTCGAATGAAGAAGGGATGTTGTATCTGGATGACTGTAGTGAAGATGAAGCTTGATATGATAGTTGAATATTTCATTGGTAGATGGAGTACAAGGATTTTTAATCCACCTACCTCTATATTAATGTAGAGGAGACCACAAAAAAACAATATGATATGAAGGTTAGCTTGGAACCAAAGAATGAAGAAAAGGAGAAATGGTTGTTTCCTAAAAGTTTTGTAGAATACACTATGGGAGATGCTAAAATCGATGCAAGACCAATAAATTCAATGAATGTGGAAAATAAATTAATAGATCCTAGGAATATTAAGTATGAAGGACCACTAATAGTGGATGTAAATCTAGGAACAAAGGAAGAACCTAGAATGATCCACTATGGTGATGATTGGAACCCAGTATTGAAAGCAACAACCTTCAATATATTCTTGGAGTACAAGAATATCTTTTCTTGGATGTACAAGGATCTAAAAGGGGTACCATTATATTTATGTGTCCATAATATCACACTAATACCTGGGGCACAACTAGTGATAAGAAGACCTTATATGATGAACCCTAAGTATGACGCATTGGTAAATACAAAAATTGAAAAGATTCTAGATGCATGCATTATTTTTAGAGTTACTACTAGTGACAAGGTTTCACCTATTATGGTCATATAAATAAGTATGTGGATATGATTTGAATATGCATAGATTTCAAGAGTTTGAACGCAGTGAAAATAAAATATCCCTTCCCTATCCCTTTTCCAAAATCTATTCTGGAAGAGGTCGCTTGACATAAAATTTATTCATTTCTAGATGAATTTTATGGGTATAATAAGATAAGTATAGTCTATGAAGATAAGTTGAAGACCACATTCATTGTGGAAAATGGTATTTATGCATACAATCGAATGTCATTTGGGCTATGTAATGCCCCAACCACATTTCAACACATTATTTTGTACATATTTGATCAATTGGCCACCAAAAATTTCAAGGTATTTCTAGATGATTGGTCCATTTATGGTAAGATCAAGGACCATCTACCTAGTCTCACTAAATCTATGAGAAGGTATAGGAATGCATAAATCTCCATAAATTTGAGAAAGTATTTTTTGATGGTACCTTATGGAAAACTTTTGGGACATATAGTGTGTAGTGAAGGGTTGAAAATTGATCCTGATAAGATTCATGTTATATTAATAATGGAAGAGCCATATAATGTGAGCTCATTAAAAATATTTCTTGGATCCAGAGGATACTATTGGAGGTTCATCAAGAATTATGCACACATATACTACCCATTGGATTATTTAAATAAGAATAATATCCTTTTCAGATGGATGGAGGGGCACCAAGGAGCTTTTGAAGAATTAAAATCTAAACTTGTTAGTAGTCCTATTTTGGTGTTCCCTAATCAGGATAATAAATTCCATGTCCATATCGATACCTCAAACTTTGTTATTTAATGTGCATTGTCCCAAGAGGGATAGTTTAGGCTAGATAAGCCTATTTTTTTACAAGTCACCTATTTTCATGAGAAAAAATAAATTATAGTACAATAGAGTGAGAAGCCTTAGGGATGGTATATGTAGTACAAAAATTTAGGCATTACCTATTGGAAAACCCTTTTGCTTTCTACGTGGATCATCAGGATCTGTTGTACTTCATAAATAAGCTAGTTATACAAGGGCTTTGTCGCTTATCACTTTACACGAATTCATATTTCAAATAGTAGTTAGACCTGGTAAGAAGCATGTGATTGCAGACCAAATATCTCAAATACGATCAGGAGAGCCTATAGAGACATGTATTCTAGATGAATTCCTTGATGTCCAGTTATTTGCAATTAACATCATTCCATATTGGTACAAGTTAATTGGACAATACTTATCCATAGTAGAGTTTCCACAAAGATATTACAAAAAAAAAATAAAAGGTAATCATGAAGTCAACACCTTTTCATTTGATAGTGGTATTGCTATACAAAATGGGTATTTATGGTATCCTACGTAGATGTGTGATGGACGAGGAAGTTAAAACAACATTGCAAGAAGCTCATGAAGGATTTGTAGGAGGACACATGGGGCTTGATTCCACTACTCATAAAGTACTATTAGTAGGGTTATGGTGGCCCACACTATATAATTATGCAAATAAATATGTATGAGCATGTGATACTTTCCAAAGAGTAAGGAAACCAACACAATAATTTATGCCCTTACACCCATCACAACCCCAAGAGCTATTTGAGATATGGAGGTTGAAATTTGTCAAACTATTAAAATTACTCATAGGTGGAAGTGTCGATACATCATGGTAGCTACTACATATCTAACAAAGTGGATCAGAGAAAGAGCATGACCAAATAACATGATAAAGAGTACAACTCAATTCTTGTATGAGCAAGTAATTACAAGATTTTGTATTCCACTATAAATAACAAGTGATCAAGGAGGTCACTTTGTGAATGAGATTATAAAATATTTAATGATCAATTTCAAGATTTTATATTCATTTTCTAGCTCGTACTACCCTAGAGCCAATGGGCAGGTGAAAGCAACAAAAAAATTCCTAGTGTCAACTTTGTACAAAACCTATGGGATAGAAGGATAAGGTTACCATATGTTCTTTGGGCATATTGGAATACCTTTAAACCAATGATAAACCATATTCCATTTTAGCAAATTTATGATCAAGAGGCAATAGTGCTAGTGGAGTTCTTGGTACCAAGTTTGCAGGTAGCTATGGAGCATTGCTTAGGTGACCAAGAAAGTCTAGAGGAAACACTCGTGAAACTATTCAAGCTAGATGAAAAAATAATCATGGCATAGTGGGTGATCGAAGTGGACTAGAAGAGAAGGAAGCTATGGCATGATAAGCACTTTGAAAGTTAGAACTTAAGCAAGGTTACTTAGATCTAAAATTTAAAGGGAAATGGAAAATAAAGCCAAGACATTTAAAAATATTGTGACTTGTTCCCTTTCAAGCTATGAAAGTGATGGATAATGGGGCAGTCAAACTGTAAAACTTAATGGAATTGAAGTGCTAGACACTCTGAATGGTTTAAATTTGAATCTATATAAAGTGTAGTGCCTATTTATTTTTTAAATAAATTGAATAAATATGAATGGAGGAAACTCAGTCTGATGAATCATAGAGAAAAATTCAAGGTCCATTATGAGAATACCTTGACATGGGATTTGCATGACTATTTGTAGAAAAGGGAGGAGATAAGGCCAATCATCGAACAACTAGAATTGGTACCTTAAACTGGTGAGGGAAGAAGAATGTGAGTACATGTAAGGTTTACAGATGGGACTGAATGGATCAAAGAAGAAGATGAATAAGGGATTCCTCAAAATGAAATAAGGAATCCAGAATAATAGGGAACTATGTACCTATAATTGGAGTATAGAGAATTACCTCAACCAACATAATATCAATGAAGAATGCAACTAACAATACGGTACACAAGTAGGATAGATACCTTTGAGATAGAAGCTTTATTAAGGAATAAAAGTGAAACCACGGATGAAGAGCTCATCGAACTTACTTTGTTAGCTCAGATAGGATTATTGGAGCAAAGGATGTGACACTAGATCCAACAATTACAAGAGGATTATGAAACATTGCAAGGTCATACTACAAGAATCTGTGAATAAACTATCCATGATTTAGATGAGATGATGCAAAGGTTGGATGAGTAAAGTATAGTCAAGTTACAAAAATTAGAAGTTAGAGGAGAAGAACATGAGGTGACACCACAAATGAGTGGTACACACCATGAGGGTGTAATATCTAGTAGGGGATAAAGGCCATAGATAGCACCCCATGGCATGATAAATGACCCATAAATGATAGAAGAAGATGCAAATATAGCTTGGAAATACATTGAAGAAGACATTACATCAGTTGAACCAAAAGGTAATGTATATGATGACTCAAGCGAATCCAGTGATGGAGAGTTGCCTTGGTGATGACCTCTTAAGGAAACCATAGGTACCTCATGCTCATATTGATCCTAAGACATGCAATAGCCTATCAAAAACTGAGATAACAAAGAAAAGAAGTGTAGATACTTCAAAGGTTAATTAATTTACCAGCAAAATTATTAGAACAAAGGGATGAACACAATAATTCTAGTTCTAAGTCTAAATTTTTAGAAACATATAGGGAAAACTTGGTAATCTTATCTCCATAGTGATGCTTTTATGAAATATGATGGACACATTGGATATTACGTGTAGATCGTCAAATGCAAGAACTATGATAGTTGTCACCTAGAAAACAAATAAATTAAGGTCACTTGACCACCATAGAATTGGTGGATATAACCCTTAGTACTCAATAAAGGAAAGGATAAAACCAACAAGGGTCCCCTAGACAACAACAAGGTCATAGAGGAGGAGTACACCCAATAAATATTAGGATTCATGGGGATGTCTCACCTAGAGGAGGTAGAGGACGAGGGAGGATTCGACCCTCTACTCCTAGATGGATGAGAGATACACCATTAACCTATTTGAATTGGACCAAAATATTACAAGGTATCCCCTAGTTGAGAGGGTATGTACCAAACCTTACTTGAGGACACCTAATTGGATGACCTCCATCTATCCAACAAGGACCAAGAATAATTGAAGTAGTAATAGGATTGCTTTAGGGTAGAGAAATCCCATTTAATATTCAAAGAGATCCTATGTCAACATGACTAGGTCATGGAAGACATATTCAAGGAAGAGGACTTTCTAGTAGGGGAAGAGTACACTTTGAAGATGAAAGAATCCAAAGATCACAAAGGACTCATTCACCAAGTTTGGAAGTTGATTTGATTCAATGAGATAGGAGGATGAGTCAATAAAATGATAGTAGACCAGTAAGGGCACCCCTATATTTTGATCAATCATTATAATGATGTAATGGAGTATTAAAAATAGGAATTCGTACAATTTTTAATTGTACGATTCCAAATTGTACACATGGCAATGATAGGATAGTAAATTATATGACCCTGCAAATAGGAAGGGATCATTCAAATGATCGGTTTACACCTAAGGAAGCAATTACTAAAAATGTAGAAGTGGGGCCCCCAACCTATGAGTCTACAAAGGGGATTGTACAAGTGAATGTCACTATACGATTCCCACAATGGTAAGTTGCTAGGATATTGAAAAAGAATAGAAAAATATCTTAATTATGAAAATCCTTTAGGATGCAATTGAGACAAAAGGTGGTTGAAAATAAAAAATGGTGGCCTATTTTGAAAAAATATATATATATATATATCTTAATTATGAAAATCTCTCGAGATGCAATTAAGATAGAGGGTGGTTGAAAACCGAAAACGATGGCCCCTTCTAAAAAAATTATAAAAAAAAAAGAAAAGGAAAAGAAAATAAAAAAAGAAAAATAAAATAAAGTATGAAAAATAATTAAAAAGGCAATAAAGGACAAAAATAAGAAAAATTGCATGCATAAGAGGACAAAATTACATGCAAAGGATGTTAAGGTGGTTGAAAACTGTTAGGGTTTCAAAATAACTAAAAAGAAAGCACCATGCAACTGTTTGACGAATCATACACATGCAATAGTGAAATTTAGAGGATTTGAGAGAAAAAATGGTTCAACCGAAAAACTTTCTTCTATATGTATATTTTATTTCATCAGTTTCCTATAATTTTTTGTGACCCATTCCATAATTGCACTGTGGAATCTTGTTGCATTTAAAAAAGCAAACCAAGTTGGAGAAAAAGCTGCCAAAGATAGGGTTTTACTCTGAAAAAAAAAAGCTAAATTTTTCATAAATCATGTTGCAAGTGGAGAAAATATATAGTAAAAACAAAGGTTGGAAGTAGGGAAGTTCCCAAGGAATCCATTATTATAGAAAAAGTAGGGCTAGGGTTTGATTTTTCAAAAATAGTGAAGTGCAGGAATTGCAAGGAGGCAAAACAACAAACCCTAGTACAGAAAATCAATCATAAAAGCACAAAATATTCTTCTAACTTTGCATGTGTGAAAAATCATGAGAGGATGACTGTACAATGTTGCCATATTGCCAAAAAAAATTGCCTTGGAGAAAAATTGCACTGATTGAAGGAGGAAATTGCACAACTACATCTGAATTGCACCGAAAAACAAGATTGCACACTTTCGAAAAATGTGTATTGCAAAATCATACCAATTTGATAAAAGCAAGGGTTTTTAGCCAACTAACATTTTCTAGGTATGTATGTATGATTTTGAGGTGTGATTTTATGATTTCATGGTAGATTGTACGATTTCAAGGCTCCCAAAGATCCGATTTATGCATTTTGGAGGTGATTGTATGAAATGTTTGTAGTTTTATGGATTTTTGACATGTTTGTATGGAAGAGAGATGTCCTTGTATGAATTGGGGCTACTTGTACAATTTTAGATTGAGATTGTACGATTTGGAACCCCATTTGTATGATTTGGTACATTTGTATAAAATTGGGTGTAGTTGAACAACTTCAGGTGGAGTTGTATGAATTGGATAGTAATTATACCATTTCAAAATATACATGTATGATTTACCAAGGCCTTGTATAATTTTTGGTAGTTCTAGTATATTTTGTAAGTAGTCATACAAATTTTAGAGCGATTTTATGTAGAGTTGTCATGAATTTCCAAGTTGACCAGAGAATGTGCAAATGAGGTTTCCACTTGACGATGGAAGAAGCATGATCTCTAGAAGAGAGTTCCAATATCATTTTGATCATATTGTAGTAAATAGGGTGTAAATATCACCAAGACCACTATAATAGAGAGATTCCTAGCCCAAATGATCTCACTCAATTTACCCCATTTAATACCAAGTATGTTGATTTTAATCACATAAGAGGCATGGTAATCATCCTTGGAAAGGAAGAGGGTATAGGCCATGGAGATGTTGGAGATATTTATGTGGTGGTAGAGGTGGTGCACCACTATAATTTAATATATAAGAGATGGAGCCACCAAAGGCACATCGAAGGGAAATTCATAGTGAGGTTCATCGAGAAAAGACCTTGGAGGAGCAAGAAGAATTGCTCAGTGAAGTAGAAGAAGAGCAAATGGATATCAAGGATATCACTTTTGGACAACCAATAATATAGTTTTATAGCCACCTAGGACACATAGAAATGAACTTCGTAGTGAGTTTCATCGATAAAAGACCTTGGAGGATCAAGAAGAACTGCTTAGTGAAATAGAAGAAGAGCAAATGGATATCAAGGATATCACTTTTAGATAGCCAAAAGTAGAATTTTGTAGGAAATTATGGGAAATAAGTGAGGAAAAACATCCATTAAAATTGGCACTAAGGAAGGCTAGAGTAATCACCATCGCACAAATCTTGTCGTAAGATAAAATTTTCTTCAATGAATACTTGTAAATTATTCAGTCTTATGAACCCGTTTATTGTGAGAGTGAGTAATAGGTACATCAAGGTGGATTTTTTGATGAAGGAATTTCAATGAACACTTGGATTACCCAAGGAGGGAACTATGATTTTAAATAATATGGTAGATCAAATTGAGGCTCATAGGATGATTACAAAACTCACATCTATGAAGTCACCTATGGCAGCTAAGATTTTTGGTTCTAAAATATGGGGAATTAAGTAGATCTAGTTGAATACTTATGAATTGGCATGCACAATGAATATTTTCATGGCTCATTTTTGGGTAGAATCATAAGCTTCTAAAATTTTGATCTAGATAGCCCAGTATGTAGAAGGTATATATAATGGAGTAAAGTATTACTGGGCAACCTATTTAGAGTAACAAATGTAGAAGTTATTGACAACCAGGAGGAAGAATTTCTCCATGAATTTCCATGCCATTGATCTTATATTAGATGTAGTATCATGAATGGGAATTCCATTTCCTAGTAGAACCCAACCTCATGATTTGTCACAATATCAACCTACCATACTACGATGAGCAAATATTATGTCTCTATCACTCCAGAGAAATTTAAGACCAAGAAGGGCACAAAAAAACCAATACCTTTGATTCAAGAAGAGGTTGAGACTACATTTGATGAAGATGTTCATCCTAGGAGGAAAATAAGAATTTAGTTGGAACCTACCTTAGCATAATAGGCACAGGATAGACATCTACAAGAGTCAATCTATTTTGAAGTGGAGGAGAGAGTAGAATGACAATCCAGTCCTATAAAGATTCAAACATATAGGCAACAGGAGAAATAGAAGAAGTCCATGCAGAAAGAGAAATATGAGCCAGTACTAGAGGAAGGATACTTGAAATCAAAAGGGTTGGATTTGCTAAATTTAAATATACCTGGTATGGAGGAGTAATGGGATATTCAACATTGCTTTAGACCTTTGATTTTAATTTTTGGATTCATCCAGATATTTGGTAGGAAAAACATTGGTACCACCAACTTCAAAAGCAAAATTAGTGGTGGAAGTACCATTTGAGGAACCTAAGGGAACAAAGAAAATAAATATTGTGATACAAGGTGGTAATAGTAAACATAAGAAAGCAAGTACATAACAACCACAGGAAGAGTTTACTTCTAATCAGATAGTTGTAGCCCTAAGGGGAGTGCAACCAAAACCACTGGAGGAAGGGTTGGTAGAAATGCAATAGGAGGACTTACCTAAACCACAAGAGGAATTTCAAGCATCAGTGATAGAGCAACAGTCTCTATAGGATATCATCAATGTTGAAGAGATCATATCACCTAAAGAAGGAGAGACAAATAATATAGTAGCACACATTTCGCTACAAGAAGAGGAAGTATCTAGTGTGATCAAAGAAGTTGGAGGAAGTTAAAATTCACTAGAAGAGGAACAAGAAGGATAGACACCACCAAAATATAATATTGCAAGGCTTCATACAAGATTTTTAGTTAAAGTACCTCCCTTTGGTATTTTTAGGTATGAGGATAAAAATACTGATGAGTAGGTGGAGCACTTCCTTCAATAGGCTAGCAAAATGTTTGCCAACACCAGGTTGTAATTTTGTATTGGTGGCATTGGATAGTTGAAATAGTGGATGGAGTAAACCTTCATTGAATTTGAGAAAATTGTGGAGTGGATGTACAATAAAGATCATACAATACATATAGTACACATTCATGCACAACATCCATGATTTTTATCCAAGGGAGAGCTAACTATGATGCTAGGAAGAAATGATTTACCAAAGGGAGTGAAAACCAATTACTATGAGTTTCCATAAGTGTAACTGGATAAGACAACCTATCAAACTTGTCCATTGAATACAATGGGTACAGAGTTTCAAAGAGTACCTTTGAAATTGGCCTTCACCCTAAGAAAATTGAATTTCTTGATATATTGGATCGAGTGGCTCAACTTGGATCTTGAACACATTTATCAAGCTAAGTAAGCACAACGGGAAGAAATGGAAGCTACTTGAAAGGAAATGGTTGTTATGGAAGAAGAATTAGTATGCAATAAGACAGAGGTTGAGAAAATATTGAAGAAGATAGAAATATAATGGGCTAACATCAAGTAGGCTTATGAGAATAAGTTACACTTATAGTAGGATGAAAAGTAGATTGTGATCCGAAAAGCAAAAGAGTGCATGAAGCTAGTGGAAGCTTAGATGGCAACACAAAATGAATAATTGGCCAAACAAGCAAATCAGTTGAAGGCAGTAGAGGAATAACTGTAGGAGAGGAACTATAAAATAGAGGATATGGAAAAGGATACCAAGTACTACAAAGATATCATTAAGGATCATAAGGCTCAACTTCAGGCTAAGGATGAGTGTATTATAGCTTGTGAAGTTTATATTCATCAAAATCTACAAGTCATTATGAAAAAGAATGAGGAGTTATCCATAGCTATCAGAATAGAAGCCATGTTGACAAAGAAGTTATGCAAGGGAGCATATAATAGGGATTAATCCCTATTCACATAGATCATATGTATAATATTTAATTCTCAAACTAAGAGCAATAACAAAAGTTGTTTGCAAGAACAAAAATGAAAATAGTAGCAAAAAATTTTGTTTACAACTTGTTAATGGGCTCTCCCCTCCTATTGGCAAAATGTGACTCAACTCAGGAATTTAATGAGATAATTTATCAATGGATATTAATGAGAATAATTAATGAGTCTTCTAACTTGAAAAATCCAAATAGCTATCAAGGCTCTAAGGGCTCCAATGGGTAGTGGACAACTCCAATGGCTAGAAACTATCGATCAAGCACACAATGGCTAGCAAGGTCCCAACGGCTAGCAAGGTCCCAACAGCTAGCTAGGTGAACAACCACCGATGCGTTGCACAAGCAAGGCAACCAAGGTCCCAAAATATAGCAAGACAAATTAGTAGTATGGCTAGCATGAGGAATACATCAACAATAGGAGACCCTATCTAGCACAAACAACAAGATATGCAATATGAAAACCATAGTGACTCTAGAAATGACACACTAGCAGATAGCTCAAGAATATTAGGATCAATGAGGGATACATGAGCAAGGTGGGTGGAAGAAGACAAACACGATGTGGTTAATGGGAGCCTAAGGGAAGGGCAGGTAACCAACAAAAGTTGGCTACCAAGAATAAGGTGGATTGGGCAATATAAATAAAAAAAAATGTCGATCTAATGTATGTGGGATTAAACCCACAATAAACCAAAATGTGCAGGATGACAAAAAATGAACGAGGTCACTGGGAATATTTAATCCACAGAAAAAAAAAATTCCATCACAACCTTAGAAATAGCATAGTTTTTGCTTTTGGAAACTTGTGTTGATGTCATAAACTATAGGTAGTTGCCATAAATTGTAAAATGAAGCTGGATCTCACTATAATGTTGTTGAGAGCCGATCTAGATATTTTTTTGATGTGTCATCACCGTCGACTGGGTTTGTAGATTATGGTGTATGCGATAGGCCAACCAAAAGAGTGTGAAACAGATATTGGTAGTGTGGTAGTGCATTGACCAAAATTAGAGATGAAACATCAAAACCCTAACGCAGTCATCGAGAAATTTTTTTATAATGTGCAAATTAGGTAAATAATGTGTTACCTTCATTAGAGAACATCATTTGCACTAAAATATTGAGGAGACGATCAACGATGTTGCATAATAGATATGTTATGCAGATTTTTTACTGATCGTTGGATCGAAGCACTGATTTATCACTATAATTGTCAGATCAACCATGAATCTCATGAAATTGAGGTGAGATACATCATATCTGTCATCGGTTTTACTGAGTGGTTGGACGTGTGTCATCATTGAGAATGCTTGATAAGGTGTGCTGTAGAAGTAGGTCGTGTTTGATCACTCGTCGATGGTGGAATCAACATCGAGTATTCAAATTTTCCATGGACTCCAACAAGGTGCTACTGTGAATGCACCATGGATGCCAATAATTGACCTTTGGTAAAATGAATAATGGCTTGTAGATAGAGATACTTTTTTGAAGCTAGATATCTCACCAATAATTTTTTTATGTATAATATTTCTGTGTAGCATATCATACCAAATGTAAATCAATGCTGCAATGATTGATTTGTAGTAGACTACACTAGCAATGAATGGATCAATAGTTGAATGTTGGGGTTAGAGGGATCCAACTAGATTTGATTTGGTTGTTAGGAGGACCCTAGTGGAATTATTTTGTTTTTAAAATGGAGTGCTTGAAGGCTCTTGCAAGGAAAAATAGTGCTCCTTCAAATCCAAGATCTACTAGTGGTTTTCTCGTTCCACCTATGAACCAACCTAGCCTAGGGTAAGAGGATACTTACCAATCCAACACTCAGCTATGATACCACTGATATGGAATGAAAACTCAAGAGAAAAGTACAAGAATAAGCATGATGAAAACTGACCTTTACATTCACACAAAAAAAAAATTATAGGCATGTCTACCTTTACAAAAGTGGCATTTAATACACCTAATCCGTGTGATCATTAAATGTTGTACATATGATTTATGTGAATAGGTATTAATCCCTATCAGCATCTGAGTGTGAGAAAGGGCTAGCTTCACTTTTGGCTACTATAGAATATAAATCCAATGAGTATGGATTCAAGGCCCTAGAATTTAGTCAATACGTAGCTTAATTGAAGGATGAGCATACTACTCTGCATATTCAACTTGATGAGTATTACCAAGGTTTTTTGACCAAGACCAATAAGACTAATTCAATGAGGATACTACCTAATTTAAAGAGTAGGGTAGATGTAAACAACAAATCCACCTCCAAAAATAAGAAGAAAATATTTTTGGATTTGCAAAATTTTATTCAGTTTTGTTAATTTTTTATTAAAATGTACAAGTGTCAAAATGTGCAAGTAGGTGTAAAACGTACAAGGTTTGTAAATGTACAATGTGAAATGTTAATGAAATTAGAGAAATGTGCATTTGGGATGAATTTTATAAAAATTAAATTAGACTTAGTAAAACCTTATAATGAATTATTTTGAGCTAATTTAGGATGGCAGTTGTAAGTAATGTGTTGTCTCATGAACCAATTTGGAATGGCTTGGGTATGCATTATATAGCCTCAATTCAATTTTTTAGGTGGTTCATTCATTCATGAAGTTATTGATTGTTAGGGTAGAATTGCATATTATTGATGTCCATTGTTGTGGTCAATGATGATGGATTTATTATATAGGAATGATCATAATATGAATATGATAGCAAATATATTTGATTCCATATCCCTATGAATTCCATTGTACATTTTGGTTACTGCAGGTTGTGTGATTGGTGTTGAATGCATAACTTGTTATGTAAATTGAATGGAATTGTACTAGGAGTGACTCTGATTATCCTATAGACCTAGTGTGAGAGTATTAAATAATTTCACAATTATTTATGGTTGTAAAAATATATTTCTAGATAGTTATACGATTTCTAGAAATTTTTTTGATGATTATATTTCATTGTCAGTGAATTAGGGTTTGCATGTTGAAGGAAAATCAAGTAATTGCCATAGGAAAGCATTTCAAAAATTATCTTGAAGATAATGGTTGTGAAAGTTGGTAAATCTAAGTGCAAAGTTATAGCAAGGGTTTGTACAATCTATACATAGGCCATACCAAATTGTACAATTGGTTGTTTACTTGATTTGGTAATAAAATTGCAAGATAAAACCTACCAAATAAAGAATTTTTGGTGTTTTGGAGAAATCAATTACAAAACTAATCGATTTGAGTTATAAAAACCTATTCCAATGGATTTTCTAAGTGGAAAATTATACAAGATATAATTTTGTATGATTTTTATCGTACAACTATACGATTTGTAATCTATACAAGTTGTTTTGCAAGATTAAAAGTTGCATAAGAAAATTTGTACAAGTTGTATGATTTGGGTAAATTTATTTTGAGGCTTTGGATATCATTTATAGGCCTTCTAAATCACATCCATCTCTAGAAATAGTACACCCCTGTGCTACACCATTCAAAACAAATTTATTACCATTGATAATATCCAAAAGAGAGGTATGTGCATTCTAAATACATGTTTCTTTTATGGGCTCACTAAGGAGTTCTCTTCCCATTTATTTTTCCTTTGCCCCTTCACTTGTGACGTGTTCTATTTTTTGCTATCTATGGGGGTCTATTGGGTTTTCTTGGATAATATATCTAACCTTGTTGAGAATTGGGTTTCCCCCTTTTTTCCCTACCTTTGTATTTTTTGGTCCTTTTATTTGGCCCACCTCCTTTGGTGTGTTTGGAAGGAGAAAAATCTATGCACCTTCAAGAACTTGAGAACTACTGAGTTTGTTTACTTCAAAGCTATCTCCGCTATAGTGGAGAATGTTTTATATTTTTCCTTCAGTGTTTGTGGTGCTCTCAAGGAGGAGGAGAAGTTGGAAATGTCTTTAGGTTTCCAACCTTTAGTTGTTCCTACAGTCTAGTCAGGCCCAAAATTAAGAGATTTGACTTTTTGGAAGCCCCCTGGTTGGATTAAAATTAATTTTTATGGAGATTCTATTGGTAATATTGGGTTGGTAGGCATGGGAGGAGTCATCAAGAATTCAAGAGGTGAAATTTTTTTGCCTTCATTGAAATTTTGGGGGTCAAACCATCCACTTTGTAGAGACCAAGGCACTTTTCCAGGGTATCTCACAATCGAAAGTCATGGACTACAAGAAATTTATTATCAAGGGATATTTTCTAAACATCATTAACTCTATTAATAGATTTCATACTCTCATCTGGACCATAAAAATATTAATTTCATAATCTAAAATAATAATCCAAAACCTAGAAGAAGTTCAAGTTAAGCATGTTTTCAGGGAAGGAAATAAATCTGTGGATTTTCTCACTAACTTGGGTCCACATCAAGAAGAAATCACCTGATAGGGATTAATATGTTACGTATTATTTATTTAATATTTTGTATGTGAGCCAAAAAATAATGTTGTATTTGATTTTTTTTCCATCTACCATATTAATATTTTTTAGTAGGTAGATCAATGAATAGGGTTTATGATAGTATGATCTTATCTGATGGATCCCTCTTGATGCAGTGTATTTGGCTATTTATAGCCAATTTTGCAATGCAATTCTTTAGTTCTTCATTGTCAAATCCTTTTGTGTCTACTTGTGGTTGTGTCCATATCATTTGGTATTCAAAGCCAAGCACTAGGTGTGGAGATTATTCTCTTACTTAGTCTAGGTTTGGTTAAAAAACGAATGAAAAATACTCCTAGTGTATCTTAGAAATTTTTATTCTTGTTTTAGGTTGAGTCAGCCATTGGTTGTTAGCTTAGGTCCTCAAAAGCTATCTATCCTCTATCTTATCAAGAACAATACTCTTACCAAGTATTCTAGGAGTTCTAGAATCCTTTCCTACAAATAAAGAAGACATCAAAAAATGCTAGTAATCTGAAAAACCCCCATACTTGCTCCTCATAGTTTTTAAGTGTCTAACCTACTGTGGATGATCAACTTACCACTAAAACTATAATACCACGATACACATAAAAGCCCTTGTTTTAGTCCTATGATCTGTTACCCATATTATAGACTAGCTTTGTTATTGCTATGTCAAAGAAGCTCTCGTTTAGCCCATCTATCCTTTGCTATGTCCATAACAAACAAATATAATAGTTGTCCTTTGTTGTCCTTTTTATACTCATTGAGATAAAATATAGAACTACACCACTAGCCCATTTAATGTTTGGTGCTCTACGAAGTCATTCGAACACACAAATATTTTGTAGAAGGAAATATTGCCACTACTCAGTCCATCAAAGATGTACATGATTTTTGCCCCATAAATTGAAGTTGTTCCTTATCCTTGCATGAAATAATGTGCATAAAAGTGGATTCATATTTTCAAATCATCACTTATTATGAAAATCGAAGAGCCAACACAAATTAGCTACCATGTGTCTCTAGTTGTGATCCATGGGATGACTCAATTTTTGTTCATGTGGTGTTTTCAACTTCAATTCATGTAGTAACATATGGTGCTTTTTGTCAATGAAAGAAACTTCCACATAGCATGTACCATTCATCCATGCACCAACTAGGCCATGGAAAAATCCAAGAAATATTTGAAACACTATGGTACATAACCATGAACCAACATTGCAATTTGTTTTGATTTATTAAGAGAACATTTTCATGATAGTATGGTGCTTCATTAGAGGAGATACTATAACTTCTACAGGTAAAAAATTTATCTAGCTGAGTATAACACCCCACATGGAGGATAGGCCTACTATTTTTCCAAGAGTAGTTTGAATGCACCAACAAAGCCCACATATATTGTTGGTTGTTTTAACCACCTCTCCTACTATATGTCATCTTTGGGAGATGTAATATTTACGTGGGCCATATCTAACAATAGGATACCATGGATTTTTACTAACAACGTAGATGTTTTTTATTGGAAATATAAATAGAGATATCACACACATACTATCAGACACATGCCTTATCATCCACTTTCTTATGGTTTTGATTGTGTGCACCTGTTTCTTGCATGTTGACATGTGACAGGGCCCATAATTTTATATTGCAACAATTGGATTGTGGATACAAAACCATGCATTTGAAAAATATGTGGAAGGTTTTTTTAGGTCCCTTTGATCTTATAAATGATATAGAGTGTAGGAATATTGACATGGCTACATTAGCCGACTGTTTGTATTCATTTTAGTGTAGCTCAACACAAAAATTTTTCTTGTGATGTTGTAACATTCTACTCAACACCTTATAGAAGTTGTGAAGTAAATACAACCATGCAGCCCTATGCAATTTCCTCCATAATCATCACTCCTCTGATGGCCCTTTTGCCTACTCAAATTTAATTCAAGGTATATGAAGTAAGCCTATAAAACATCTCAACTAGATGTGACTATTTAGGGAGCAAAAACATTTAAAAAGGGGGACCCTAAGATTTGAATTTTTTATATAGCTTCTACCTTAGTATATTTTGACCTAAATTTTCATTGGATTTACTTTTTAACTCACCTTACTATGCCAATTTGCATACACATTTATTTTTAATAAATCATACTATGCATTTTTACTAGCACTAAAGTGTATTTTATTCAAAGAAACTTCTCCATCCACTTTGTTTTTTCACTTTTATAAAAGCACTTTAGTTTGATAAAACCATATTGTAACCACCAAAAAGGCTTCACACCCGATATGGTCTATTAAAATTAAAGAAATATAATAACCAAACATGTACCAATTGACAAAAATAAGGAAAAGAAAATACAAGAATCCTTTATTAATTCCAAATTGAGTCAAGTTACATATTCGTCCCTCTTAGGGATACCCATTTTGATACTTCAATTACAATAGATATAATTCCCCTTTTTGGGTAGATGTGAATCAAATGCCTTCTAGGGTGACACAAACTACTCTAGGGTGTTGATGACCCTCTTCTCCATGATTAGAGGTATTTGTTGTGTTGAATGGCATGACCCTATTAATCCTACATTCAAGAAACAAAGCATGTTAAAAGCAAAGGTAGCCTATCTTGATGAGGCCTTTAAAGGGTATTAACATAAAAGGATGTCATGACTATCATTAATCAAGAAAATATAAGAAATATGCTAAAACCATGCAAAACATGAAAAGATTTCTAGAAATTCTATAATTTAAATCACATCTAACTATCTAATGGCCTAATTACAAGATTAAAAGCATGGAGGCATGAAAAAGATCCATTAGAGTGTTAATTGCTACAATGAACAACATTTATCAAACATTCTAAATGTACTGGTCAAAATATCTAAAAATGCTAATTGAACCACTAATAACGCTAATATAACCTAGCTAAATAATATGCAAAAGAAAAAACATGGAAATCTACCCTAATTTGATCACCGTGAGTCTGATGCACGGGTGGCACTATTAACCGTGGCTGAGAGCTACAATGGAGCTCTGAGTAAGTTTACCCTCCAAATCAGGGCTTTCTCTCTGATCCATCTTGTTAAATTGATGTCCAAGGATCGCCTCTATGTCCTTTGACATGTTTGGTGGTTGAATTGATCTGATGGTGCACCAATTACATGAATTGAGATTTCTTGGCTCTCCTAGTTTCCTAGGGCTTCCATGGCAATTTGATCTCCAATTGGGTAGCAAAAGTATCCCTATAAATGCATGTAGTTGGCTTATGCAATTTGACAGGGCTTCATTGCTAAATTGATAAATGTTTCTTGAGACTTATCCCCAATTCAAAGGGGGATTATATAGTAATTTTCAAGGGGCTAGGAGTAGCTTCCTCATGAATCTAAGATCAATATTGGGCAGTTGAGATTGTTGGATGGAAGAATCCAGAACCTTCCTCACTCAAACCGCTCAAATCTACAACTAATTGGCCATTACAACCAAATTTGGGTCAGATGAAGGCCAACTGATTTTGAATGTTGATCACAGATGATAGGTGCAATGAGCACTGCTAACTACAGGTGTCAGTAGTGATTAGAACTAACTAGATAAAAGTGCCCAATTGAGTGGTAAAAACCACTGTTATACCTTAGATCTATCCAAAGGTCTTCCATATGGTCTTCTAGCATGTCCCATATGAGTAGTCACCTTAGCATGACATGTTTTAGGTGTCTATAGATGCCACTTTTAAGATGCATTGTGAGATTGAACAACACTGAAAAAAATAGACCTCTTAAAATGATGTCATAGGTTGGATGATGATCATTGATCTGATCAATATTAGATGCCCTGAGTCCAGCAAAAGGATGTACATCCTTGAATCATTACTTCGAACTAGATGAAAGGCTTAAATTTGAAAAAATTTACACTCGTCATCAGACATTCGGATAGCATCAATGCCAAGTAGGATTTCACACCTATCAATCCGAAAGGATGAGAGTTACAAACTAACTATCATATTTGCTATTTTACCCAAGAAAAGGGGTAAACTTATGATAGTCTTTAGCAATAATTCACAAGGATGAAAGCAATTTTAACAAGATCTAGGGATCTACGATCAAGGGATCTTCTATTGACTTTGATTATGATTTGATACTATGACTACCCCCTCAAGTGATGAGCTGATGAGGGTAATGATAATTAAATAAAGTGACAAGATCACTTGACCACTATGAATGGTCTTTGCACAAATTAATATTTAGCATTTGAAATTGGCATGGCCTAATCAGCTATGATTGCAACTGTTAATAGTAATTACCTATTTCTATCGCATGGAATGGTCCAGCCATGAAGGCCTTCTTAGGGAATCAAAATGATAGCAATATCTATGAGGCTTGTAGTGAATCATAATGTTGATGATATGCTAAAAATGTCATAGGATAATCATGATGAATATCTCATTCTCGTGGAGCATTCCAACTGTGTAGGCCTTCTTAGGGATTGAAATGAAGCATAGCAATTCTACGATGATGAATTTGCCCCAAATATCCTTATGGTAATTTACTCATCTTTTTGGATTGCATGGATCACAAGTTGTTGCAACCACCAAGTGTATAGGGTAAATAACTGAATATGAGGTGCATTTGGATTTTGATTTATTTTATTTTTTGGTTAATTTTGATTTTTTTGGCTTATCTAGTCTGATTAATATCCTTTCTTTGACCTTTTTAAAGCTCTCCATGGTGGGAATTTGGAGCAATTAATTTGGTTTACTAACTGCGATGTCAACCGCAGGTGATAAACCCTAATTTGGGGACCACAGATGTCAACTACGGGCTGCATCAAAGTCAAAAATTATAAAATATTTTTTGCTTTGTAAAATTTTCATTATTCACCTGACAGTGATAGTAAAACTTGTACTTACAATGGCACTGAGAGGGGGGGTGAATCAGTGTAGCTCTTTAATCATGAATTAACAGCTCTAAAAATAGCAGCAGTTAAAACTTATAAACAGATATAGCAAGAACAACAAGAGACCATCACACAACACAAGATTTTAACGAGGTTCACCAATGTGGCTACTCCTCAAAAATGACTGCTTGGACTACCATCCAAATCCAGCCTTTGCAAAGCAACAACTTTTACAAATAGTTTACCAGCACCCACTGGAAGGAGCACCAACCCCTAATTTATCTGACCCAACAGAAAGGAGCACCAACCCCTGATTTACCAACACCAACTGGAAGGAGCACCAACCCTGATTATGCCAAGCACCAACTGGAAGGAGCACCAACCCCTTATGCCAAGCACCAACTTGGACTTCAAATCTAAAACTTAGAAGAATGATAGTAAGATACCTTTGCCTTTGACAAGACCCTGATTGATCTGCTTCACTTTTTCATCCTGTGCGCACTCTGCTCTCTCTGTGCTATCACTTCGCACAATCTGCTGCTTAACTGTCGAACGTTCGTCTTCTCCCCTTTGCGCACTCTGCTTCCTTTGCGATCTTTCACACTTAGAATGATTCGACAAATTTCACTCTACACACTACGATCAAACTTCGCTCTCTGCGCACTACGATCGAACTTCGCACTCTACGCACTATCTCCGAACGTCGCACAACTCAACAACACAAACTCTTCAAAACAACCTTCCTTTTATAACCACATTTTCAAGATCAAAAACTTAATCTTAGTCGGTTGTAACCCTAATCTTAGTCAGCTGCAAAACCCTAAACTTTGTTACAAACCCTAATCTTCGTCGGCTAACATTTGACTTTGTCGGCTTCAACTACCTCTGTAACTCTTCTGTAGCTTTTGCCATGAAAATACATGTCACGATATCGTGACACTTTTGCCTCCGTACACTTTCTTTTGGCTTTTGTCATGATATCGTGACACTTCGCCTTAGTCGACTTCAACTAAGCTCTTGTCACGATATCATGACACTTCTGTCTTCGTCAACATCAACTTTGCTTTTGTCATGATATCGTGACACTTCTCCCTTTGTCGACCTCCTTTCTACTTTTGTCATGAAATCATGACACTTCTTCTGCTTTCGAAGACTTGTTTTCTACTTTTGTCATGAAATCGTGACACTTCTTCCTCTAAAGACTTCATCTTCACTTTGTCATGAAATCGTGACACTTCTGCCTCTGAGGACTTCAACTTAGCTTCTGTCGTGAAATCATGACACTTCTCTTTGAAGACCTACTTTATTATTTTGTCGTGAAATCATGACACTTTCTCAACCGTATGCTGCCATCTCAATCTGTCACAAAATCGTGACACTTTCAGCATCCGTACACTTTCTTTGCAACCTATCATGAAATCGCAACAGTTCTCACTTCGAACATTTTCTTCTATAGCATGTCGCAAAATCGTGACAGTTCTCACTTCGAACTCTGTAGCATGTCACGAAATCGTGATAGTTCTCACTTCGAACTCTACAGCATGTCACAAAATCATGATAGTTCTCACTTCAACTTCTGTAGCATGTCACGAAATCATGACAGTTCTCATTTTACTTTCTCTCTCCTCGAACTTGTCATGAAATCGTGACAGTTCACACTTCGGACTCTCTCTTCTGCAGCACGTCACGAAATCGTGACACTTTATCTTGCTTTCACTTTCTCTTCTAACTTGTCATGAAATCGTGACACTTTTTCGTCCGTACAACCTTCCTTGCAATATGTCACGAAATCATGACACTTTTCCTTCTCTGCCTTCCTGCTCTCTTCAAGTCGCGAAAATGCGACATGTCACGAAATCGTGACACTTTTCCAACTTGCTCTCTTTCTTCGAACTTGTCGCGAAATCGTGACACTTCTTCCTGCTTTCTCTTTTTCTTCCAACATGTCATGAAATCGTGATAGTTTTTCCACTTTCCTTTTTCTCTGCCAACATGTCACGAAATCGTGACAGTTTTTCCACTTGCCTTTTTCTCTGCCAACATGTCACGAAATCGTGACAGTTTTTCCACTTGCCTTCTCTCTCTTCCAACATGTCACGAAATCGTGATAGTTTTTCCTGCTTCTCTCTCTTCTAACATGTCACGAAATCGTGACAATTTTTCTAGCTTTTTCTCTCTCCTCTAACATGTCGTGAAATCGTGACAGTTTTTCTTGTCTGTTGTATATGTCGCGATATCGCGACACTTTTCTTACTTGTCTTTTTCTTTGATCTTTTGCAAATGGGCCACTATGGTCTTCTTGGAAACTCATTGTCCATACTCTGAATAACCTTTGAACTTCTGTCCTCTGCATCTGAATGACTTTTGAACTGCCTGTCCACTGCATCATTAGATCTAACTGACTGTGTTGACAACAATGACAATACTCCTGCTGCACCTTGCTCAACAATCTCCCCCTTTGGAATTGTTGGCAACACCTGTGTAATTTCCTGTAACTCTTCTCCCCCTTTGTCAATAATACCAAAGGGCTACTGTAGACTCCCCCTGAGTCCATGCACAACATTCTCAGGCACAATTTGTTGCACTTAGCACAAATTATGATCATGAGCAAAAGAATAGTCAAATACTCAAATGCTCCCCCTGAGAAAGTGATCCCTGTAGCTAGTCACTTCTTGGGAAGTGTGACCACTCCCAATTTGTTTTGAAGGTACTCAAACACTTCCTTGGGCAATGGTTTTGTGAAAATATCTGCTACTTGTTCTGTGGTTGGGACAAAATCCAATTTAACCTCACCTTCTGCAACTTTCTCCTTCAAAAAGTGATACCTGATGGCAATGTGCTTTGTGCGTGAATGCATAACTGGATTCTTGGAGATGTTAATTGCACTGGTGTTATCACACTTTACTGATATTGGCTCACTGAAATTAATACCAAGATCTTTCAGGGTTTGTTTCATCCACAAAACTTGCGTACAACATGTTGTCGCTGCAATATATTCTCGCTTCTGTTGTTGATAAAGAAACTGACTCTTGCTTCTTACTGTGCCATGCAACCAATCTGTCTCCAGGATAGAATGCACCTCCACTGGTACTCTTTCTATCATCTACACATCCAGCCCAATCTGCATTTGAATATGATATAAGGGTGAAGTCTTTACCTCTTGGATACCACAACCCATACTCCATAGTACCCTTGAGATACCGAAGAATCCTCTTTATTGTTGTCACATGAGTCTCTTTGGGATTGGCCTGAAAGCGTGCTACCATGCATACTGCCTGCAAAATATCTAGTCTGGTAGCTGTTAGGTATAGTAGACTTCCAATCATAGATCTGTACATGGTTTGATCAACAGGTGGAGATTTGTCATCTTTGCTCAACTTGCAGCCTGTCGTCATGGGAGTGCTAACTGGCTTACAATCCTCCATTGTGAATTTCTTTAACATCTCTTTTACATATTTAACTTGAGAAATAAATATGCCCTTCTTACTTTGATTAACTTGCAGGCCAAGAAAATATGACAGTTCACCAATCATTGACATTTCAAATTCTTTTTGCATCTTATTTGCTAAATCTTGACATGACTCATCTTTGTTGCTGCCAAATATGATATCATCTACATATACAACAAGAACAATAAGATGCCCATTTTCTATTTTGACATACAAGTTACTATCCACCAAACCTTTCTTAAACTTTTGTTGAGTGAGATAGTTGTCTAGTCTTGCATACCATGCTCGGGGTGCCTGTTTTAAGCCATATAAAGCTTTCTTCAACTTACAGACAAAGTTTGGATTATCACCAAGTTGGAACCCATCTGGTTGCTCAATATAAACCTCTTCTTCAAGTTTCCCATTCAGAAAGGCTGATTTCACATCCATTTGATAAACTTTGAAGTTCTTGTAGACTGCTAAGGCCAGAAACATTCTGATTGCTTCTAGTCTGGCCACTGGTGCAAAAGTCTCCTCAAAATCAATGCCTTCAACTTGTGCATAACCTTTACAAACCAGTCTTGCTTTATTCCTAACGACCTGTCCATCTTCATTCAATTTGTTATGAAAGATCCATTTAGTCCCGATTATGTTTTTGTTCGCAGGTCTAGGTACTAATTCCCAGGTTTTGTTTTTCTCAATCTGGTCTAATTCTTCATTTATAGCCTTCATCCAACCTTCATCTTTGCTTGCTTCAGCAACATTCTTGGGCTCAATGCTGGATAATAAAGAGTAGTTACTTGCTACTCTTCTTCTTGTTTGAACACCAACTTTGGGGTCTCCAATTATTTGATCTCTAGGATGATTTTTTTGCTAGCTGCCTGTTTTGAATTTATTATTCTCTTCTACTTCTGAATCACAACTTACATCATCTGAGTCAATTTTTTGTATCTTTTCAATTTCGTTTTCCTCATCTCCTTCAATAACCTCTTCATAAATTGGGTAGTTCGTTTCATGGCTAATCACTCGTTCTTTACCTTCATCAAACTTAACATCAACACTGTCCACAATTTTCTTTAGCCTCTTGTTGTAGCATTTGTAAGCTTTGCTTCTTGGTGAGTAACCAACAAAAATACCTTCATCTGCTCTATCTTCAAACTTGCCAAGATTGTCTTCAGTTCTTTTGATATAGCACTTGCTGCCAAACACTCTGAGGTATTTTGTTGTTGCCCTTTTACCGAACCACAATTCATAAGGAGTTTTGCTTTCATGTGTTCTCAGCATGTATCTATTTTGGATATACACCGCAGTATGGACTGCTTCTTTCCAAAATATGTCAGCTACTTTGCTTTCAGCCAACATAGTTCGTGCCATTTCCTGCACAGTTCTGTTCTTTCTTTCTACCACCCCATTTTGCTGAGGTGTCCTTGCTGCTGAGAACTGTCTCCTAATACCATACTTTTCATAGTATTCTACAAACTCCTCTGAAATGAATTCTCCACCTCTGTCTGATCTTAAGCATTTGATCCTCTTTCCTATTTCATTCTCAACCTAGTTTTTGAAGATCTTGAACATATCAAAAGCTTCTGATTTCTGCTTCAAGAAGAATATCCATGTCATTCTGGAATAGTCATCAATGCACAACATAAAATACTTGTCACCATTTATGCTTTGTGTTCTCATGGGTCCACATAAGTCAGTGTGTATTAGTTCCAGTGGTTTGTTGGTGTAGTATTCTTTAGTTTTGAATGTGACTCTAGTTTGCTTCCCCTTTTGGCATGAAGCACAGATGTTGTTTGCAGGTTTGCTGATGGTGGGAATATCTCTTACAGCCCCTTTTGAGGTGATTTTCACTAGATTATCAAAACTGATATGGCCAAGTCTTTTGTGCCA
The DNA here is from genome assembly GCA_028583015.1 of Wollemia nobilis. NCBI lineage: Eukaryota > Viridiplantae > Streptophyta > Pinopsida > Araucariales > Araucariaceae > Wollemia > Wollemia nobilis. The sequence goes on from JAQPPZ010000159.1 coordinate 1,272,236, forward strand.
CAACCAATTTTCTTCTTCCTGTCCAATAAAGCAAGCTCCTTTTGAGGTCTCTAAAAGTGTATACAGGTTACCAGATGTTCTTGACCCTGTTGCTATCAATTTTCCACTGTTGGTTTTTCTGACTTCACAACCCTGCTTCATAAAGACCACTTCATGACCTTTATCACAAATCTGACTTACACTCAATAAATTATGTTTCAATCCATCCACAAATAAGACTTCTTCTGATTTAATCCTTCCATCACTAATTTTGACTGAGCCTTTGCCGACTATCTTGGCTCCATCATTATTTCCAAATTTTACTGATCCTCCTTCATATTTTTGTAACTTATCAAATTTTTGTTTGTCACCTGTCATATGACTGGAGCATCCACTATCTAGTATCCATGGTACATATTTATTCTATGCTTTGAAAGCAGTTTGAATGATTAAGGATTCCTTTTCTTCCTTCAATTGTTCTTTCCCTTTCCACATTGTTTTGATAGTAGTTTTGGGCTCTTGTTTTGTTTTTCCCTTATCGACGGCTTGTGCATGTTTTACAGGAAGTTTCCTATTTTGTCTCATCCTGTTTGGTTGAACTTTTCTTCCCTGAAACTGATTTGATGAAAATGTGCTTCTACAATTTCTTGCAATGTGCCCAAAATTGTGACAGTTATAACATTCTATTGTGTAATTCATCAAAGGAGAAAAAGCATTTCTACTTGTGAAATTCCTTGGTCTAACATTGTACTTGCAGTCTGAGATTTTATGTCCATAGCCATTGCATTTAAAATAGAAACCAGAGAAGGGATAATTGAACCTGGGAGATGGTCTTTGCCATGTTGTCGTAGGAGCCATAGGTCTTCTTCTTCTTTGATGTGTGACATTGGTGAATCCATTATTGTCAGTTCTCCTTTCCTGCCTGGCATTATTGCTTTCTTTTGCATGAGGCAATTTCCCTTGATCGACCTATTTCTTATCTTCATTCTTTGTGGATTCTACATTTCTGGATTTTGAACCACTTGATGATTCTCCTTCGATAAAACCCAGACCAAACCTGATGCCTGTAGGTCTTTGGTCATTTATGATTTTATCCAGTTTCATAGAACTTTCTTCACGTTTGTGATAACAACTGATTTTCTTGTTCATCTCTTCTAGCTGCATTCTTAGACCAATAGTCTCTTCCTCTAGCTTGTTGCAATAGTCTATTCTCATGGTTATTTGAACTTCGAGATCTTCGATGATTTTCTTAGATTCTTCTATCTAAACTTTTAAGCTGGTTATGATTCCATTTGCATCCTCAAGCTTTCTTGATAGTTTCTTATTCTTTTTCTTTTCTATCTCCCACTCTTCAAGTGCAGATATCAACTCACCTTCTAAGTCAACTTCAGCCTCGAGATTTTCACCACAAACTTCAGAGGTCACTCCTTCTTTTCTGATTTAACTTCTTCAAATGCCATAAAAAGAGCTTCATCTCTTTCTTCTTCAGACTCTTCACCGGAGCTATTTTCTGATGAACTAACATTCTTGGAGATGAAACTTTTCTTTTTGAAGTTGCCTTTTCTGAAATTTGCTTTCATCTTCCAGATCACTTCTTTCTTGGTGGGATCCTTCATCATTTTTGTTCTTCTCTTTCAGTGGACATTTAGTTGCAAAATGCCCAACGCCTCCACAGTTGAAGCATTTGAATGGAAGCTTCCCTTTGTATTTTCCTTTCCCCTTTTTCAATTTTCTCACAAAGTTTGCTTCCATTTCATCTGATGTCTCTTCTTCCTCGGACTCTTGTTTTGTGTTTTTATTTTTAAGGGCCTTGAAAGCTGCTTCTCTGTCAGTGGGTTTAGATCTTCCTATCCTCATCTCATAAGCAGTTAAAGAACCATACATTTCATCTATACTAAAATAATTTAGATCTTTAGCTTCTTCTATTGCTGAGACTTTGGAATCAAATCTTTGAGGAAGGGATCTTAATACCTTTTTCACGACAGTAGAGTCATCGATATTCTCGTCGAGTCCTCTGATTGCATTGATGATTCCATTAACTCTCAACATGAATGCCTCAATGTTTTCATCGTCATTCATCTTCAAAGCTTCGAACTGAGCTCGATGTGTCTGTAACTTGGCTTCTTTGATCTTATCATCTCCTTCATGAACACTCTTCAATTTGTCCCATATTTCTTTTGCTGACTGACAGTTCATGACCTTTACCAGTTCACTGTCTGCTAATCCACACAAGATGGCATTCTTTGCTTTCGAATTGTTTTCAAACAGTTTCTTTTCCTCTGCTTCTTTTGGAGGAATGATAGGAATTGAGTATCCACTCACTACTGAATCCCAGATATCATATCCCAAAGCACAGAGATATGTCTGCATCCTGACTCTCCAGAACGCATAATTAGATCCATCAAACAATGGTGCTTTGTTTGATGAGAAACCTTCACCACCTGCCATTGTGATATTTCCAAGATCACCCTAGCTAGTTAAGCTTGTACAAGGACTTAGCTCTGATACCAATTGTTGTACTTACAATGGCACTGAGAGGGGGGGTGAATCAGTGTAGCTCTTTAATCATGAATTAATAGCTCTAAAAATAGCAATAGTTAAAACTTATAAACAGATATAGCAAGAACAACAAGAGACCATCACACAACACAAGATTTTAACGAGGTTCACCAATGTGGCTACTCCTCAAAAATGACTGCTTGGACTACCATCCAAATCCAGCCTTTGCAAAGCAACAACTTTTACAAATAGTTTACCAGCACCCACTGGAAGGAGCACCAACCCCTGATTTTATCTGACCCAACAGAAAGGAGCACCAACCCCTGATTTACCAGCACCAACTGGAAGGAGCACCAACCCCTGATTTGCCAGCACCAACTGGAAGGAGCACCAACCCCTTATGCCAAGCACCAACTTGGACTTCAAATCTAAAACTTAGAAGAATGATAGTAAGATACCTTTGCCTTTAACAAGACCCTGACTGATCTGCTTCACTTTTTCATCCTATGCGCACTCTGCTCTCTCTGTGCTATCACTTCGCACAATCTATTGCTTAACTGTCGAACGTTCATCTTCTTCCCTTCATGCACTCTGCTTCCTTTGTGATCTTCACACTTAGAATGATTCGACGAATTTCACTCTGCACACTACGATCGAACTTCGCTCTCTATGCACTACGATCGAACTTCGCACTCTATGCACTATCTCCGAACGTCGCACAACTCAACAACAACAAACTCTTCAAAATAGCCTTCCTTTTATAACCACATTTTCAAGATCAAAAACTTAATCTTAGTCGGTTGTAACCCTAATCTTAGTCGGCTGCAAAACCCTAAACTTCGTTGGTTGCAAACCCTAATCTTCGTTGGCTAACATTTGACTTTGTCGGCTTCAACTGCCTCTGTAACTCTTCTGTAGCTTTTGTCATGAAAATACAACATGTCACGATATCGCGACACTTTTGCCTCCGTACACTTTCTTTTGGCTTTTGTCATGATATCGTGACACTTCGCCTTAGTAGACTTCAACTTAAGCTCTTATCGTGATATCGTGACACTTCTTCTCAACATCAACTTTTCTTTTGTCACGATATCATGACACTTCTCCCTTCGTCGACCGCCTTTCTGCTTTTGTCACGAAATCATGACACTTCTATCGTTGAATACTTTATTTCTGATCTTATCACGAAATCATGACAGTTCTTCTTTTGAAGACTTGTTTTCTGCTTTTTTCGTGAAATCGTGACACTTCTTCCTCTATAGACTTCATCTTCACTTCTATCATGAAATCGTGACACTTCTGCCTCTGAGGACTTCAACTTAGCTTTGTCATGAAATCGTGACACTTCTCCTATTGAAGACCTACTTTCTATTTCTGTCATGAAATCGTGACACTTTCTCCAACCGTATGTCTTCCTTCTTGCAACTTGTCACGAAATCATGACACTTTTAACATTCGTACGCTTTCTTTTCAACCTATCGTGAAATCATGACATTTCTCACTTCGAACTCTTTCTTCTACAACATGTTGCAAAACTGTGACAGTTCTCACTTCGAACTCTGTAGCATGTCATGAAATCGCGATAGTTCTCACTTCGAACTCTGCAGCATGTCACGAAATCATGACAGTTCTCACTTCGACTTCTACAGCATGTCGCAAAATCATGATAGTTCTCATTTTACTTTCTCTCTCCTCAAACTTGTCATGAAATCGTGACAGTTCACACTTCGGACTCTCTCTTCTGCAGCACATCGCAAAATCATGACACTTTATCTTGCTTTCACTTTGTCTTCTGACTTGTCACGAAATCGTGACACTTTTTCATCCGTACAACCTTCCTTGCAATATGTCACGAAATCGTGACACTTTTCCTTCTCTACCTTCCTGCTCTCTTCAAGTCGCGAAAATGCGACATGTCACGAAATCATGACACTTTTCCAACTTGCTCTCTTTCTTCGAACTTGTCACGAAATCATGACACTTCTTCCTGCTTTCTCTTTTTCTTCCAACATGTCACGAAATCGTGATAGTTTTTCCACTTGCATTTTTCTCTGCCAACATGTCGCGAAATCGTGACAGTTTTTCCACTTGCCTTTTTCTCTGCCAACATGTCACGAAATCGCGATAGTTTTTCCCACTTCTTCTCTCTCTTCCAACATGTCACGAAATCGTGACAGTTTTTCCTGCTTCTTCTCTCTCTTCTAACATGTCGCGAAATCGTGATAGTTTTTCCAGCTTTTTCTCTCTCCTCTAACATGTCGCGAAATCGTGACAATTTTTCTTGCCTGTTGTATATGTCGCGATATCGCGACACTTTTCTTACTTGTCTTTTTCTTTGATCTTTTGCAAATGGGCCACTATGGTCTTCTTGGAAACTCACTGTCCATACTCTGAATAACCTTTGAACTTCTGTCCTCTGCATCTGAATGACTTTTGAACTGCCTGTCCACTGCATCATTAGATCTAACTGATTGTGTTGACAACAATGACAATACTCCTGCTGCACCTTGCTCAACAAAGCTGAGAGCTTTGGGAGGTAAAAACTGAATTTTGACATGAAACGCTATCGAAAACCCGAAACACTTCCAATTTTCCACATCAATGGCTGATCAGCCAGAATCTTCAACCAGTGGAGAAGTCGGTGCTTCCAAGGTAACTCAAAAATTGAGACCTCGCTTGTCATTACTGAATGTAAAATTAACCTCATTAATTAATCGGTAAATGAACTCCATTAAACCGTTGGTAACAAACTTCACTGTAGTTAGGATTTAGCATAGGTTAGTTAGACAGGAGGGTTTATTTTTATTTTTCAAGGTTTTTCTGGGAAGGGCATACCCATTTAGGGCTTTTATCCCTAGCCACGGGTGGCAGCCGCGAGCCCCAATTGGAATATTGGGGGCCATGACTATCATCCGCGATGGGATTCAAATCCCATCGATAAAATTTTTGACCATTGGGCCGATCACGGTTCCAACCCACGATGCCCAATTTTTAGAAAAGTTCTCAAAACTTTTTAGTTTTTTTGAGTTTTTCTAGGAACTTAATGTCATTTGTTGCATTTTTTGAATTTTTTTTTGATGTTTTTGAAATTGGTGATCATTTTTTTACATGTTTTTGTATTTTTATGTATTTTTTATTTGTTTTGACATTTTAGAATTGTTTTTCTTATTTATTATTTTTGTTGTCACTCAGACTTTGACCAACAAAGCGAGGGAGATTGATATACTTCATGACCTCCACAGTGATATCACTTACAAGGAGAAAGAGTGGTTCACGACTATAGGGTTTGACTACATCTTGGACCTTCCCACCATCCATATTGATTAGGCATATCTAATTTTCTTGGTCGATCACTGGGATGCACGAACCAACACATTTCACCTACTAATAGGTGATATGACTACTACTTTGGAGGATGTGTACCGCATATTTCATCTATCGATTGATGGTGAGCCTATCACCTCTTATCCTACCACAGCTAGGAAGGCCATATTTGATGCCATATTCAAGAGACAGAGCATTGAGGTGCAGGACTGTAATGCCCACAGAGGCATCCATGTTGAAGAGTGGTTTGAGTCCTGATTCTTCTCATAGTAGGAGGTTGTATTTATGCACTTAATTATCCAGTATTCCTCCCAAAATATTCAAGAATGAGGTTCCATTGGAACCTCCTAACTCAGACTAGAGAGGTTATGGTGAGCTCGATCCGATATCCTCTCATTTTGTCATGGTGGAGCACCCTGCTAGCATAGCTATACTACAAGCTGTATTAGATCACACCGAAGCAGAGTCGACATCAGTTGCATCCTCCTCCTCTAGGTTTGGGGTTGGAAGCACATCCTAATCGAGTTCCCTATTGATTTACCTATGATGATCACTAACATTGACGATGAGAGTCAGTGCTATACCATTTTTTGGCCCTAGGAGTGAGAGGGCTTCAAGAGTAGGTCTCATGTAGGAGACCTAGACCACTATATTTCCATATTTGTATAGGTATGTCCTTAGCACATACGGTGGTGACCGTACATGGACTGCATAGCATGGATAGATGTGGATAGGTACCTACACCAAGCACGTAGAGATATGGATCTTCTAGAAGGCTGACATACGTGAGTACCACTTCTACTCTCATGTGCTGAGGTAGTTTAGGATCTGGCAGGATATCCTAGAGTTGCCACTCATCTACATATACCTAGTCCTAGAGAGGGACCTGACTTGACCCTAGGTGACTCCATTGGGGTATGATGATGATAACTTTTAGGAGTCAGGCTAGAAAGATGCAGGTACTACTCATGACTATGATGGTTTATGGGCCAACTTCCAATGGTATAAAGAGGGTCCTCTAGGCCGACCAGTTGGTGTATTAAAAGTAAAGGGTTCAAAGAGTGCAGAGGTGGATCCTTAGGGGAACAGGACCCACCAGAGGATATAGGGAACCTAGGACACAACATAGGAGTTCCCGTAGGTGGAGGCTAAGGAGGAGGTATTAGAGGAGGGTGAGGTACCTCAAGACAATGAGATTGGGCAATTGAGAGCCTAGATTGCCAACATCCAAAGCCAGGTTGGGAGACTGCAGACTCAAATTTTGCACAAGGATACTACCATTGCAATGACAAAGGTGAAGCTCACTCATAGGGAGAGGTGATTGCAAGGATATGAGGAGAGGACAAATCTCCATGCATAGGTTTTTGTTGTAGATACTCATATTGCACAGCTCATAGACAAGTGGGATCTGGAACAGGCACAACTGAGTGTCGTGACTATTGAGAGGTACCTGCTTAAGGCAACAAGGGGTGATCCCTCATCTTTGCAAGCTATCATGTCATCTTTGGTAGTGCCCTCTACTTTGCTACCAAGATGTCACGATCCCATGACAAAGATCCAGTGCCAACATTACCTCATGGAGGAGGGTAATGAGTAATAGATAGCGAGTGCAACTCACATATCCTAGCTGGAGGGCTATATTAGGTTGATAGGTGTGGAGGTACCAAAGGATACCCACACTATAGGGACTCAAAGGACTAGGTCTAGGACTAGGGAGATAGGGCAGTCTTCTACTAGCTCGAGCCACAGGATGCATAGGACTAAGAGGACTCATAGGTCTTCGAGCACTCATGGTACTAGCTCGTAGAGGACTCATAGGGATTGCAGAGATGACAAAGGTGACTCATAGATTGGGGGCGCAAGCCCTATTTAGTATCGATATTTAGAGATGATTTCTGTACCATATTTGAGTGTAAGGTCGAGGACCTACACAATTGTAGCCTACAATAATTTTGATATACCTTGATACTATGTACTCTTTGATACATATATTTATATGATATGAAAGTTCATCTCATTATATGTGTATTTTATTTTTGGTATTTTATATTTATGTTATGCACATGGATGTAATGTAGATATTTTATTTATTTCTATATGATGTGATGTATGGATAACATGCACTAGCTATATGATGTGGATTCAGTGATATACATGTGTAGATGGACTACGTTTATGATGTTATGTATATAAATGCAATGTTTGATATTTTAATGCAATTTTGATCTGATTCACTTGTATGCATTTACTTTATAATGTTTATGATATGATTTGTGCCATGTTTGTACTACATGTATTTTTGATGATATTGATTTATTGTAAATGGACATGTATGTTTTAATCACTTAAAACACAATGTATGTAATATGATATGAGGTTTTAACAATCTAATGGATGACACCACAAAATTTATAACAATCATGCATGATAATTCCTATATTTGATTATGAATCTTTATTGATTTGACACTCATATGTGAGTTGCAATGCACTGTTTCTATTTATAAGCTTTTTTAAATTAAAATATATGCATAACATAGTCAATGGCAATTTTAAATATCATTTTTGACATCCATCTAGTATCTAACATATATCACAAATAGTTCTAATAAAAAAACTCTCATAAACAATATTTTATATTTGATGATTGCATTTGAAAATATGATTATTGCTTTTTGGGAATTTTTGAGGTTTACCATGAGACTCAAACACCCTATTTTACTAATCAAAAGTTGTATACTAACCACACAAGACTTCTTAAACATAAGGCTTTTTATAGGATAGGCCCTAATTGTTCATTATCTATGTGTGTGATAATGAATATATTGAGATAATGCATAAGCATACCCCGATGTCAGGCAGGATTATTTCAGCCCATTGCTAAGATTGGGGGTCATAAATGTTTATCCAATCCTAGGTTTATATTTTAGTTGGACTAGACCACTAGGAAATATAGGACACCTGAAGCTATCTCTTCCATATTCAAACATTGGTCTGCACAAGAGAAAAATGCTAATGCCTTAGACATATCGTCATGTGTAAGGTATAGTAGTGCTGGCAATTCCATGGATTCAAGTTCACTCCCTTCTTTTCTTCAATTTTTTGGGATACTTGCTCATATAAAGTGATAAAAATCACTATTTATTTTTGTACTTTAGTGACAATAATCACTATTTATTTTATACTTTCCTTTATTTTTCTTTCTTTATTTCTTGAGCAAGGGATTTGATACTGATTTGACTTTCCTTGTACAATTTTATTCATTGACTTGACTTTTTGGAATTTTACATTTGATATTTTGTTTAAAAAACTTCCTTTGGGGATTTTACTTTGGGGAACTATTTTTGGGATATCGATCTAGGATATCGATCTTATGATATCAATGTGGGATATCAATCTGAGATATTGATCTATGATATAGATATAGGGTATCAATCTGGAGGATTGATCTGGGATACCACTCTAGGATATTGCTTATTTTAACGTAAGGGATTCTTGGTAGGGAATGAACTTGTCCTTTTGCCAATTACCAACATTTCCCATACCTTCCGCACAAGGGGATAAGCAAGAATAAATCTTTTTACCTCAGGATACTTGGTCCTGCTTAGTGGCTTTTATCTTCCCCTAGTCCTTATTAGGATTGTTTAATTTGTTTATTAGTGATATAATTCTAATATTCTAAGGGCTACACTAACTAGACCTCAACTACATAAGCAAAGCAAGTTGTCTATCAACTCTTGATAAGACCTCTAGGTATGGTTGAATGACCAAAAAACCTTAGTATATTCTTCATAGCAACATTTGAATGACCATAAAACCTTATTATATTCTTCATAGCAACATTTTGGGTTGTGTTGAAAAAAACAATTACTCACAAGGGTGATGCATGATAATGATAGTGCATAGATGTATGATTGAAACACAAACATGGTGTCATTTGTAATATTGTAAACATAATTTATTCTAATGCAAGAGCGGTAGATGATTATGTCTAATACAATGCAAGGATGAAATGCATGTGGAAAATGAGATGCATGATGCAAAATGCAATGCAAATGATGCAAATGTTTTTGATTTTTGATATTTTTCCAATTTTTATGGATTTTAACATTTGGTTTGACCAAAGAGCTTACAGACGCCTTTGGAGCCTTTTGAGATTGACCAAGCGGTTTTGAGAAACCCTTGGAGCTTTTTAGGATTGACCAAGCGGTGTTAAGAAACCCTTAGAGCCTTTTAGGATTGACCAAGTGGTTTTAAGAAACCCTTGGAACCTTTTAGGATTGACCAAGAGGTTTTAAGAAACCCTTGGAGCCTTTTAGGATTGACCAAGCAGTTGTAAGAAACCCTTGGAGCCTTTTAGGATTTACCAAGTGGTTTTAAGAAACCCTTGGAGCCTTTTAGGATTGACCAAGCAGTTTTAAGAAACCCTTAGAGCCTTTTAGGATTGACCAAGTGGTTTTAAGAAACCCTTGGAGCCTTTTAGGATTGACCAAAGGGCTTATAGATGCCTTTGGAGATTTTTAGGATTTAGGCATAAAATGCTTTAAGATAAAGGATATTGAGAGGTTCAGGCTCTTTGACTCCTTCAAATGATGTAAAGTGATATTTCCCAGTTCCAATATTCTTTGAGATCACATAAGGACCTAACCAGTTAGCCACAATTTTTTCTCATATTTCTAGCAATAAATTTGAGTTCTATTGGTTATCTTTCAGCACAAGATCACCAACTTCAAAGTCTCTCAGATGGACTTTGCTATTGTAAGCTCATTTTAAGTGCTCTTGATAAACATGAAGGTGCTTAAGGGCATTCAAATTATGTTCATCAAGTAGCAGCAATTGATATAGGTGAGCTTGTTGCGCAGTGGCGTCATCAATGAACTCTTTCAATGCAACGTACAACATTGGCCTCAATGCCATATACCAGTGAAAATAGAGTTACCCCAATGGGAGTCCGAATACTAGTCTTATAAGCCCATAAATCAATGGGTACCTAGATGTGCCAATATTTGTGGTGCTCTTGTACCATCTATTTCAATATGGAGACCACTGTCTTATTTGAAGCTTCAACTTGTCCGTTTGCTTTCGGATAATATGGAGTCACAAAATTGTGTTTGATTCTATACTTAGATATGAAAGCTCTAATATTTTTTTTCTTAAATGAAGTTTCATTATCTAAAACTAACCTAGATGGTATCCCAAAATAACTTATGATATTGGTGAGTATAAAATCAGTAATACGTGCTCCAGCTATCATTGTCAAGGGGATGGCTTCCATCCATTTAGTAAAATAATTAGTAGTCATGTGTAGACACCTAAAATACGTCATGTCGAGGTGACTACTCATATGGGACATGCTAGAAGACCATATGGAAGACCTTTGGACAGATCCAAGGTATAGCAATGGTTTTTACCACTCAATTGGGCACTTTTTCCTAGTCAGTGCTAACCATTGCTGACACCCATGGTTAGCAGTGCTCACCGCACATGTCAGCCGTGATCAACACTCAGAATCAGTTAGCCTTCATCCGACCCAAAGTTGGTTGCAATGACCAATTGGTTGCAGATTGGAGCGGTTTGAGTGAGGAAGGTTCTGGATCCTTCCATCCAACAAGCTCAACCACCCAATCTTGATCTTGGCTTCATGAGGAAGCCACCCCTAGCCCTAGGCAATTGCTATAAGATCCCCCTTCGAATTGGGGATAAGTCTAGAGAACATTTTAGTCAATTGAGCAGCGAAGCCCTATCGAATTGCATAAGCAACTACATGCATTGAGAGGGACACTTTTGCTACCCAATTGGAGATCAAATTGCCATGGAAGCCCTAGGAGCCTAGGAGAGCCAAGAAACACAAATTCGTGCAATTGGTGCACAATATGAACAATTCAACCACCAAACCTATTAGAGGACATAGAGGTGACCCTTGACCATCAATTTGGCAAGGTGGATCAGAGAGAAAGCCCTAATTTTGAGGGCAAGTTTACTTAGAGCTCAGCCATGGCTATCAACCGTGGTCAATAGTGTTGACCGCACATCAGACCCATGGTGAGCAAATGGCTATAGATCCCCTTGTGCTATTTTCTATAGATTAATTGATTAGATCATATTATGCTTAGTATAGATTCAATTAACATTTTAGAGACATATGACCGATGGAATTAAGCATTTAAAGTAGATTTACCTTCATTTTGTCAATTTGGTAATTAGTGCAATTGTGGGTTATTTCATGCGTTCATGCTTTCTATTTGATAAACTAACCCAATAGATAGATAGTATTTGATTTCTTACACATGTTTGATGGCAATATTTCATGACTAATATAGTTTTACCATGTTTTATCTATTTTCTTGATTACATGCTTGTTATGACATCTTCTTGTGAAATATCCTTTTAAAGCCTCATCAAGAGAGGCCTCCTTTATTTTTAATGTTTCTTGTTGTTTATTGCATGTAGGACTAATAGGGTTTTGGGATGCAAGGCAACAAATACCTCTAAGCATGGAGAAGAGGGTCATCAACACCCTAGAGCAGTTCGTGTCACCCTAGAAGGCATTTGATTCACATCTACCCTTGAGAGGGATTAGATCTATTGTAATTGAAGTATCAAAATGGGTATCCCTAAGAGGGATGAATATGTAACTTGACTCAATTTGGAATTAATAAATATCCTTGCATTTTGTTTCCTTTTTGTTGTCAATTGGTGCATGTTCATTTGTTATCTTTTATCAATTACAATAGATCGCATTAGGTGTGAGCCTTTTTGGTGGTTACAGTAGGCGATCACGATGGAACTCCGCATATCTAGCCATGATTAACTGATTGTGTTTGTATTTTTTATGGTAGGTGCTCCCCGTGGCTGACATCCATGGTCAAAAAGTTAGCCCATGGTTGACAGGCATGGGCAACAGTCACAACCATGCATCAGAGCCGTGGTCAACAATAGACCAATCAGAGAGTAGGATTTTAAAGCTTGATCAAATGTGGACCTGAGGTAGGCTTCACTATCATTTTCCTTTCTTGTCTTCTCTATCTGTATTTTTCCAGCAAGCATGAAATGGTAACCTAAGTAGGATAATACCTAAAAAAGGGTGAAATGAATTAGGTCCATTAGGTTTTTCATTCTAAGGTTTCATTAGGCGCTGCTAGGAACAGTGGACCTCTGATTGTAGTCTGCCCTAGAATACAATGTGCTAAAGTATCCTTGTATGTGGGATTGCTTGCTTAAGGCCCAGTTAGAGGCCACTTCATCATTAATATGCATTGTCTAAATATCATGTAGATTAATCATGCATGTTTCTAAAATACCAAATATTCTTTTTATGCATATCATGTAGGAAATGATCATGTGAGTGTTGTATTATGCATCTTTCCTTTTATGCAAGTTAAAAAGAACCACACACACCACGTTTCATAGTAAACGCTAGTGAGTTGGGAGTCACATCCAACCACTAGTAGGGTTTCAATGATGGTGGAGGTGATTTCCATCCATTGGCCCAACTCCCTCGTACCTTCTTGTTACTAGACCAATACCGGATCCAAGAACCATCCGTAGCCTAGAAAATTTGCATGTACTTCTCTTCGAAGGGTATAACGCTGATTGGGTGAGATTGGGTGAGGATCTGGGAGGACCTATGCTCCTTGCTAGGTGTGGGCTTCATTACCACACTTTGGGGGGATTACGTGGCCTAGAGTTCATAGCCAGGTTGTCGAGCTATGAGCATACAGGTGAAAGCCATTAAACAATTGAGAAAATCATCAACGCTTTGCAAAACATGACAAGAGTTACTTTACTGATACAACAAATTGAAAACACATCAAATAGTTTAGGGCTCATTTTAAAATTGTAAAAAGAGATAAACATCATTGTATTCTTTGCATGCTAATAAAAGTTAAATCTAGACATAGGATACATAATGGTGCAAACACGGAGAGGCCGATCTGGGCATAGACCCGAGATCGAAGCCCAAGCTCCACCTAGTGCACAACATGATGTGGAACACCCTCAATCATAGAATCCTCCTAGACGTCATTCAATGAGCATTAGAGGGGATAATTCCACATGAGGGGATTCCATTGAGAACACCCCGATTAGAGGAAGCACTAGACATCCCTCTATACATAGATCAGAGCATGGGACATCCCAACATGGGGGTTCCACATATGGTAGCATATACCATGACCGCATTCCATGGGCATCCATGGGTTCAGCTGAGGAGTATGTCATCGAGGGATCCAGATTGGTACCCCTTCGACCTGTATCTAAGGGAGGTTCATGACCTCCACCATCAGAGTCTAGAAATATCTGAGATCCACCCATTCAAGGGTGAACCGAGAGGGCTTCTTTCGAGCACAGGCCCGCACAGACTCCCAATAGGGGTGAACCCACCACATTCACCATAGATATATCCAAAGTGGGAATAAATGGTACACCACCTCATGAGCCATGGCATAGCAAATAGTTGGATGGTCTAGACAGAGTCCTAGGGCATTTAGGATATAAGCCTATGCCTGCACCCTCTCGACCGATGAGCATGTGTAGTGAGAGCACCATTAGGACTACCCGAGAACATGGAGAGTGCTCCAAGCATTCTTGAGATATGCGTGCTCCGGCATCACATGCAGGTACTGAGTATAGGAGATAGCCTGACATGAATGTCATCTTTATAGATCGAGGCAAGAGTGTGGTGAATCAGTCCATTGGAGGACATACTCATAAAGTCGCTCGAACAGAGTGCACCCCTCAGAGGCCTCAGATGATCGATCATGTTGATAGAGCTCATAGACTGATGTCAGAGCAGAGATGATAGATTCTCCAAGATCAATTGGAGGATGTTCACATAGAGAAAGAGTACCTCAAAAATGAGAATACTCAGAGGCAGAGGTTCATAAGATAGAAATTATATGAACAATGCATGCATGAACAATGTATCCTCAATCAGAAGGAGCGTGTAGAGAGAGAGGATCGATTGGCTAGCATCGGTTTACCTCCTCATAGTGAGATCAGGGAGCGTGTCGATAGACGAGTGGCTTCACAGCCTGAGTTACATCCTGAGAACATCGACACACATACTCGCCATATGGCTCAACATAGAGATCGATATCCAACATCCGAAAAACATGAGCATAGGTAGTATGAGAGTGAAGTGGGAGAGGAATTAGAATAAGAATATCTAAAAATATCCCAATTCAAGGAGGAGGGTGAGCCTAGTCCCCCACCTCGATCGAGGAAGAATCTGCCTCTGAAGGTGCCTCCAAGGCAATCTCGAGAGGAGGAGTTTCTTTCCTCACAAGCTTACAAGACCTTAGTAGAGAAGGTCCAAGCCATAGAGAAGCAAGGGATGACTTATCAGAAGCCTACCTTGAACAAAATTCACAATGAACCTCTATGCATGATAGTGCCTATTCTAACATATCCTGAGCATTTCAAGATGCCTAGACTAGAAAAGTTTCAAGGAGAGGAAGATGCACAGGAGCACGTGACTAGTTTTCTAGATATGTGCTTTCAGATTGAGAGCAATGATGCTTTGCTCCTACGCACCTTCATCATGACCCTCTCAGGCCCAGCTCGAGAGTGGTTCAATCAACTAAAGAGGCACAACATCACTAGTTTCAAACAACTAGCTGATGCATTTCTTGAATGCTTCTCCTTTGGCATCAAGAAGAAGGTAAACTTATCCGACCTGGCAGCTCTAACGCAACATGACGATGAGCCAGTGATGGATTATGGAAAGTGATGGAGGAAAATGATGGCAAAGCTGCCATTCTCCATCCCATCCTCTGAATTAACATGAATTTTCATGAAGAATTGTGCCAAACACATTTCGCTATTGCTACAATTGTAGCAATACCAGACATTCGAAGAGGCTTTGGTGCAAGCCAAGGTAATTGAGGATATCAAGTTATAGGAGGGTAACTTGAAGCTGAGGAATAAGAAGGAGGGACATAAGAAAAGCACTGAGAGACATCCAGCCAAGCCGACCCATGTTAATCAGGTAGTGTTGAACCTTCAGAAAGGAGAAAAGGGGCAACAAAAGCAAAATTATCAGGCCCAACCTCCTCTTGCACAATATGAGCAGCGCAACAACAATTACAAGGGTAAAAATAAAGAGCAACACCCACCTCACATATTCACGCAATTATCAAAGTCCTTGACTTCAATTTTTCATCAGTTATGTGAGGCGAAGGCTATACACTTACCCGAGGTCAAGATAATAGACCCTAATCAGCCTAAGCCTAAGGGCTATAAAGATGATCATTATTGCATCTTTCACCGATCGAAGGGCCATGACATTGAGGTATGTTGGTCTTTCAAACATCTTGTGCAAAATATGATCGAGAGAGGTACGCTTCTTGTCGACAACCCACAAGCACCTGACAATAAAAATATGGGGATTTACAAAAATCCTCTACCAAATCATGAGGTGCCAAAGAATAATGTTGGCCAAGTCAACCAAGTTTGCATCGAACCACCAACCCAGGGGTTCATCAGAATGGTCAATATTGTCATAAGGAACATGAGGTATGAATGATCGAATCAACCTCCAACACCTATCAGAGTCCAAGCTGTACCTCCTCCAAGGCCAGTCCAGCATGTGCCCGACCCACCAACTAGACCGGTGGTGACCATCAAGAGTAGGTTGGTCCAAAACCTATAGACAACTCCAGTGAAGTTGTCAATTTATGAGCTAATTCAGTAGTCTCCTAAGCACAGGGAGATGCTCATGGACATCTTAAGGTCCATCGAAGTGCAGCCTCAGGATCCTAAAGCATTTACACACTTCATGGGGCACGTGCAATAGTGTCAAGAGTCGATCATTCAATTTCATGACCATAAAGTCAAGATGGTTTCCACTATTATAGCAGACCCACCACTACATATCATCGCATGCGTGAATCATAAACCATTCAAGTGGGTTTTTATTGACATAGGGTCATCAATCAATATCATAACTACCAAGGTGTTAACTCACCTGAAGTTACCCAAGATGCATATCATCCCTTCTACCTTCACGTTGAGAGCTTTCAATGATGCATTATGCTCGATGGTCGGTACTATAGTTTTACCTATCCAGGTGGGACTGAAGACCATCCCCGATGATGTGTCACGTAATCGAAGGTGCTATGTAGTATAATATACTTCTAGGGAGGCCTTGGATCAGAGAAATGCATTGTGTCCCTTCTATTTTACATCAGTGTATCAAATACATTCATGAGGGATAGGTTCACATGGTGCCTTCGGATGAAGAACCCTTTAAATACATGAATCTAGTAGATTTTCTAGGGGAATTTGTGCTCCCCTCAATGCACCTAGATGTGCGACCAGCATCGCCAATCAAAAATCTAGGAGGTAAAATCAAAGAAGTGTGTGCTAGACCCACAACGTCCGCATCTCAAATATCGGAGCACACGACAACTACTTCCATTAGACCGACTGCATCTACGATACAACGAGATGATAGGAAGTTGAAAGAAAAAGTGGGTGAAAAGAAGATAAAGCAAATGCCCAAGCCAGTCATCATTGAAGCCCCTACTCCCATGGAAGTAGAGGAAGTTCAAGGAGGAGTCGAGGAGGCACCTCAGCCTACCTCACTTGCATCTTTAGCAAGGTCATCTGCACCGTAGGTGACCATCCATTTGGTTAATCCTGGATTAGGGGAATACATTGTGTAGAATGTGATGTTCACACCAATTATCGAAACTGCACATGACATGGGCCGACCGTGAGCCCATCACCTTCCCATAGGGATGGTGGAACCATTAGGGGTACCACCCAACCAAACCAACTTCATCTATGGAGGGCTAGACCAGTTTGCATCTCCCATGCCCATGGATGAGGATGATAATGAACCATTCACTATAAATATTCATTACATTTCTAACCTGGACTATGCCATGCGATACTTTGAGCATTACCATTGGCATGGTTACGGTCTCAGACTATTCGAGTAGGGGCGTAAGAAGCCTATAGAGCCATAGTATCAGTTACCTACTGATAGGTTCAGGTTGGGATTCTATAGCGGAGGACAGGCTAAACTCCTCATGGTATCTTTAGACCACATGTACCTCAGTTTGGGGGTGAAGTTGATTTCAATCCGTATCACCCTAATCCTTCTACATTCTAGAGGGATAACCTAGATGGTGTCTTATGTCACCATAGATCCACCCGAGAGATATCACGAGGACATCTTGGTGGAGACCGGTCCAGAACCCATTCCAAGAGCCAACTTGGACAATCAAAGCCATGGAGCTACCGATGACATTGGTATGCACTTCTAGAATCTAGATACAATTATGAGTACCGAATCAGAAGTCACTTCTGAGGATGTCCATGCAGTATCCATCATCGAAAGTGATGGACCAGACTACGATTCTAGAATAGATGATACTGAATTATCCTCACACAATGATCAATCTGAGGATGAAGCTGAGCCATTTTACTCAACACCTTCGTATTTATGGTACTCATACCCAATTCTACCAGATAGTGATGATAGCGATCAAGAGATAACCTATATGGGGCCACATTTTCTAGAGCATCCCATTCTAGTAGATAGCGGTGAAGGCCTATATTATGATAGTGATGAGGAAGATGAGATAGAGAGAGCCTACTTAGGACCTCCCTACTTACGCTATCACAATGCACCTTATACAATTGAGGATATGCACAGAGAGATCAATCTCCATCCTCACCTTAGGGGG
The DNA here is from genome assembly GCA_028583015.1 of Wollemia nobilis. Taxonomy (NCBI): domain Eukaryota; kingdom Viridiplantae; phylum Streptophyta; class Pinopsida; order Araucariales; family Araucariaceae; genus Wollemia; species Wollemia nobilis. The sequence goes on from JAQPPZ010000159.1 coordinate 1,290,732, forward strand.
AGACCACCGAATCTTAATATGATTTATCATATGGTGTTTCTTGATCCACCAATGTACATGGAGCTCCTTGAGCCCAATGATCCCATTCGATAGTCTATTCATGGATCAGATCCGGAGATCCCCATACCCCTAGAACCACATCTCGAGGATGGAAGCTTTATTAATGATGAGTCACTTGCACGTGGTCCTGGAGACATGATCCATTTCATCAACATGATCTCCATTGATTTGACCACTCCACTCCATAATCCAGTCGATCCATCCAAACCATTGCCTCTAAATGTAGATGCTATTGATTGGGATCATGTTGATTCACCACTAGAGCCTGAATATTTCTTCCCTAATGAAGAAATGTTGCAACCTTTCCATTTTGCACCAGGTTGTGCACATGATGTCTATCATGTTGAGGATGCTTCCAATGAGGAACCTATAAACCCAGTAGATGACATCCACTTGATCCCTATGCCTCATCAGCTTGAGGAGGGATCTCATATGTCAGTAGAGGAGACCTTCGAAGTGGATATCAGTAATGATCCCACCAATCCAAGGAAGGTCAAATTTGGGGAGACTTTGACTCCTGATGAGCGTGCCAACCTCATCCCTCTACTGAGAGAGAGACCTGATCTCTTTGCTTGGACTTACAAAGATATGCCAGTTCTAGATCCAAAATTGGTTACTCATAACCTTTCGCTAGATCTATCAAAGAAGCCAGTCAAGCAGAAACTCAGGAAGATGCATCCAATAGTAGCCTTAATGGTTAAGGATGAGTTGCAAAAGTTGTTGGACGTAGAGTTTGTCATCTCCATCGACTATCCAGAATGGGTATCCAATATGGTGCCTGTAGGAAAACTTGATGGAAGGATCCATATTTGTATGGATTTTAGAGACCTGAATAAGGCAACACCAAAGGATTCATTTCTATTGCCGAATATCGATGCTCTTGTAGATGCAACTACAGGTCATGAGATGCTCTCCTTAATGGATGATTTTTTTGGTTACAATCAAATTTGGATTAAGCCCGAAGACCAACATAAAACCATGTTTATAACACCATGGGGGACATTTTGCTATAAAGTTATGCCATTCGGCCTTAAAAATGTTGGTGCCACATATCAGTGGGCTATGACATATATCTTTCATGACTATATGCATAAAATCTTAGAAGATTATATTGATGACTTGTTGGCCAAGTCATTATTGCATTCTGAGCATGCGGAGGTCCTGAAGAAGGTCTTCGATCGCCTGATAGAGCATAATGTCAGGTTGAATCCTAAGAAGTGCGTATTTGGTATAACTTTAGGAAATATCTTAGGGTTCATCATTTCAAAATGAGGCATCGAAGTTGACCCAACAAAGGTCAAGGCTATTCTAGAAATGCATCCCCCCACAAACATCAAAGAGCTAAGGAGCCTACAGGGCAAGGTAGCATCCATAAAGTGATTTATCACTCAATTATCGGATAAATGTCGACCCATGAATCGAATGCTACACAAGGGGGTCCCATTCAATTGGGATGAGGACTGTCGAGCAGCCTTTGCTAAAATTAAGCAATACCTGGTGATGCCACCAGTGCTAGCTCCACCAAGGCCAGACGAGCCTTTTCTGTTATATATATCGACAACCGACTTTGCATTGGGAACCATGCTAGCCCAAAAGAATGTGCAAAGCAAAGAACAAGCCATATATTACATTAGCAGAACCTTGGTGAGCTATGAGCTCGGATATGCATATGTGGAGAAGCTATGTTTAGCAGTAGTGTTCGCTACTAAGAAATTATGACACTATATGTTGAGTCATACGACATATGTTATATCCAAACAAAATCCTTTGCAGTATATGATGAGCAAGACATATCATAATACACGTACTACGAAGTGGATCATGCTACTGACAGAATTTGATCTAGAATTCATAAGCCAAAATTCCATTAAGGGACAAGTCATAGCAGATCAACTGGCTGAGGTGCCTCTCAAAAATAGTAGGCCCCTCACCATAGAGCTTCCTGATGATGCAGTATTTGCCTTATCAGAAGCACCCAAACCCGAAGAACCAGATAACAAAGCCGATATGACCTTGTTCTTCGATGGTTCGAAGTGTGAGCAAGGGGGTGGTGCAGGAATAGTGTTGTTCATGCCACAAGGAGCTCCAATGCCCTTGTCATTCAAGTTAGACTTTCCTTGCACTAATAACAATGTTGAATATGAAGCCCTAATTTTGGGTCTCCAAACAACTATCGCCATGAAGATAAAAAGGCTAAATATCTTTGGTGATTCCCTTCTCATTGTGAACCAAGTTAAGGGATTATTTCAATGTCGATGTCCGATATTGAAAGCTTACAAGGATCTTGTTGACATTTATCTAGCTCGATTGGAATGGTATGACATCGAGGCAATCCCTCATTCATCCAATAGATTTGTAGACATAATGGCATCTTTGGGATCTCTAATCCCTCAGAATCCATCTGTCGATTTCACTACCATCCATGTAAAAATATTGTCACACTCTGTTGTGCAACGTGAAGCATTGGATAACAAAGAGTCAATCAACATGATTCATGTAGAACCAAATCATGAATGGTTCTACAGAGCTAGAGACTTTCTCAAGAGAGCATCCTGGGGGTCTTTGATCTCGCAAGATCAGACGGGGAGTGGTATTACCATTCACCATAAGATTGTTTCCCAATCTGCATTTGCCAATGTAGAACCACAGGGGGAACATGTTGTCTTGTCGATCGAGGCCAAAGCTTATCATAATTGGACATCACAAATATATGACTTCCTTAGACTTGGTGTAATCCCTCAAGGATTATCATGTGCCATGAAGTGCACATTTAAATAGAAAGTGACAAAGTATGTCTTGTTAGCAGACATCCTATACCATAGAAGCTACGATGGAGTTCTCCTTCATTGTCTTGAGCCCCAAGAGTCATCTTGGGCAATTTTGCAAGCTCATGATGGTACGTGCGGTGGCCATTTTAATGGTATGGCTATCATCAAGTGCATCCTTCGAATGGGTTATTATTGGCCCACTATGGAGAAGGATTGCAATGTGTATGTCAGGAAGTGCATTAAATGTTAGCATCATGCTAATCTTATGCACCTGCCATCATAAGCCTTACAACCCATTCAAGTGGCTTGGCCATTTGCTCAGTGGGGATTTGATCTCATTGGTAAGATCTCTCCTCCATCATCGGGCTGACATACCTTTATTATCATGGCTACTGAGTATTTCACTAAATGGGTGGAAGCCATCCCCTTAACAATGACAACTGGAGCATGTATTGCTGAGTTTATACTCACCAATATCATAAGTCATTTTGGGATACCATCCAAGATAGTGTCGGATAATGGAACATCATTTAAGAACAAAACTATGAGAGCTTTGACATCTAAGTATAGAATCAAACACAGTTTTGTGACTCCATATTATCCGTAAGCAAATGGATAAGCTGAAGCTTCAAATAAGATAGTGGTCTCCATCTTGAAAAATATGGTACAAGAGCACCACAAATATTGGCACATCCAACTACCCCTTGCTTTATGGGCTTACAAGACTAGTATTCAGACTCCCATTGGGGCAACTCCATTTTCACTGGTATATGGCACTGAGGCCATTATGCCCTTAGAGTTGGAAATTCCAATGCTGCGTGTCGCATTGAAAGAGTTCATTGATGATGACACCACACGGCAAGCTCACCTAGATCAATTGATGCTACTTGATGAACATCACGTGAATGCCCTTGAGCACCTCCATGTTTATCAAGAGTACTTAAAATGAGCTTACAATAGCAAATTCCATCTGAGAGACTTTGAGGTTGGTGATCTTGTGCTAAAAGAGAACCAACAGAACTCAAATTTACCACCAAAAATGTGAGACAAATTTATGGCTAACTGGTTAGGTCCTTATATGATCTCAGAGAAGATTGGACCTGGGACATATCGCTTGACATCACTTGGAGGAGTTGAAGAGCCTGAACCTCTCAATATCCTTCATATTAAAGCATTTTATGCCTAAAACCTAAAAAGCTCCAAAGGCATCTATAAGCCCTTTGGTCAATCCTAAAAGGCTCCAAGGGTTTCTTAAAACCGCTTGGTAACCACAAAAGGCTCCAAGGTTTATAAGCCACTTGGTCAATCCTAAAAGGCTCCAAGGGTTTCTTAAAACCACTTGGTCAATCCTAAAAGGCTCCAAGGGTTTCTTAAAACCGCTTGGTCAATCCTAAAAAGCTCCAAGGGTTTCTTAAAACTGCTTGGTCAATCCCAAAAGGCTCCAAAGGTATTTGTAAGCTCTTTGGTCAAACCAAATGTCAAAATCCATAAAAATTGGAAAAATATCAAAAATAAAAAACATTTGCATTTCATTTGCATCATTGCATTGCATTCTCCACATGCATTTTCATCCTTGCATTGCATTAGGTATAATCATCCACCATGCTTGCATTAGAATAAATTGTGTTTACAATCTTACAAATGACACCACGTTTGTGTTTCAATCATGCATCTATGCACTATCATTATCATGCATCACCTTTGTGAGTAATTGTGTTTTTCAACACAACCCAAAATGTTGCTATGAAGAATATACTAGGGTTTTTGGTCATTCAACCATACCTAGAGGTCTTCTCAAGAGTTGATAGACAACTTGCTTTGCTTTTGTAGTTGAGGTCTAGTTAGTATAGCCCTTAGCATATCAGAATTCTATCACTAATCAACAAATTAAACAATCCTAATAAGGACTAGGGGAAGATGAAAGCCACGAAGCAGGACCAGGTATCCTGAGGTGAAAAGAGTTATTCTTGCTTATCCCCCTATGCGGACGGTATGGGAAATGTTGGTAATTGGAAAAAGGACAAGTTCATTCCCTACCCAGAATCCCTTGCTTACGTTAAAATGAGCAATATCCCAGAGTGGTATCCTAGATCAATCCTCCAGATTGATACCCTAGATCGATATCATAGATCGACATCCCAGATTGATATCCCATATTGATATCATAAGATCGATATCCTAGATCGATATCCCAGAAATAGTTCCCCAAAGTAAAATCCCCAAAGGAAGTTTTTGAAGCAAATTATCAAATGTAAAATTCCAAAAATTCAAGTCAAATGAAGACAAATTGTACAAGGAAAGTCAAATCAGTATTAAATCCCTTGCTCAAGAAAAGAAAGAAAAAAAAAAAAAAAGAAAAAAAGAAAAAAGAAAGAAAGAAAGAAAAAGAAAGGAAAGTACAAAATAAATAGTGATTATTTTCACTAAAGTACAAAAATAAATAGTGATTTTTATCACTTTATATGAGCAAGTATCCCAAAAAATTGAAGAAAAGAAGGGAGTGAACTTGAATCCATGGAATTGCCAACACTACTATACCTTACGCATGACGATATGTCTGATGCATTAGCATTTCGCTTATGTATAGACCAATGTTTGAATGTGGAAGAGCTAGCTTCAGGTGTCCTGTATCGCCTAGTGGTCTAGTCCAACTAAAATCTAAACCTAGGATTGGATAAACATTTGTGGACCCCCAATCTTAGCAATGGGCTGAAAGAATCCCACTTGACATCGGGGTATGCTTATGCCTTATCTTAATATATTCATTTGCACACACAGGGATAATGAACAGTTAGGGCCTATCCTAGCGAAAGCCTTATGTTTCAGAAGTCTAGTATGGTTAGTATACAACTTTTGATCAGTCAACTAGGGTGTTTGAGTCTCATGGTAAACCTCAAAAATTCCCAAATAGCAACAATCAAATTTTCAAATGCAATCATCAAATATAAAATCTCGTTTATGAGAGTTTGTTTATTAGAACTATTTGTGATATATGTTAGATACCGGATGGATGTCAGAAATGATATTTAAATGGCCACTGACTATGTTATGCATATCTTTTAATTTACAAAAACTTATAAATAGAAATAGTGCATTGCAACTCACATATGAGTGTCAAATCAATAAAGATTCATAATCAAATATAGCAATTATCATCCATGATTGTTATACATTCTGTGGTGTCATCCATTAGATTGTTAAAACATCATATCATATTGCATACATTGTGTTTTAAGTGATTAAAACATACATGTCCATTTACAATAAATCAATATCATCAAAAATACATGCAGTACATACATGGCATAAAAATATGTCATAGCAGTGTAAAGTAAATGCATACAAGTGAAGCAGATAAAAACTGCATTAAAACATCAAATATTGCATTCATATACATAGCATCATAAAGTAGTCCATCTACACATGTATATCACTGCATCCACATCATATAGCTAGTGCATGTCATCCATACATCACATCATATAGCAATAAATCAAATATCTGCATTACATCCATGTGCATAACATAAACATAAAATACCAAAAATAAAATACACATATAATGAGATGAACTATCATATCATATAAATATATGTGTCAAAAAATACATAGTATCAAGGTATATCAAAATGCCCATAGGCTACATATGTGTAGGTCCTCGACCTTACACTCAAAAATGGTACAAAAAGCATCTCTAAAGATCTGTACTAAATAGGGCCTACACCCCCAGCCTATGAGGCACCTCCATCGCCTCCACCATCCCTGTGAGTCCTCTATGAGCTAGCACCATGAGTACTCGAGGACCTATGAGTCCTCTCAATCCTATGTGTCCTATGGCTCGAGCTAGTAGAAGACTGCCCTATCTCCCTGGTCCTAGACCTGGTCCGTTGAGTCCCTATAGTGTGGGTATCCTCTAGTACCTCCCCACCTATCAGCCTGATGTAGCCCTCCAGCTAGGAGATGTGAGCTACATATGTTGTATCTCACTCATTACCCTCCTCCATGAGGGAATGAAGCCTCCTGATCTCTGCCATGGGGTCACGACCTATTGGTAGTAAAGAAGATGGTGCTACCAGAGGTGGCATGATAGCCTATGTAGATGAGGGCCCCCCATCACTACCCTTAGTAGGTCCCTCTCAGTAGTCATGGCACTCAGTTATGCCTGTGCCACATCCTACTAGTCAGTAAGATGTGATCCGAGTGTCTACAGTGGTAGCCTATGCATGGAGAGTTATCCTCTCCTCCTCATATCCCTACCACTACCTCTCCTCATATGCTAGCTTCACCTCTAGAGTGGTGATAGAAGTATCCCTATGTAGTAGCTATGTCTGTAGTCTCCCAACCTAGCTCTGGAGGTCGGCAACTTGGGCTCTCAACTACCCAATCTCATTATCTAGAGGTGCCTCACCCTCCTCTAATACCTCCTCCTCTACCTCAACCTGTGGGCCCTCCTCTGTAGTGGCCCCTACACCCCATGCACCCTCTATCCATTGGTGGGTCCTGCACCCCTGAGGATCCACCTCTACGCCCTCTACACCCTCTACTATGAATCCTCTAGCTGGTCGGCCTAGAGGACCCTCTCCATGCCACTAGAAGTTAGCCCACCAACCATCATAGTCAGGAGTAGTGCCTGCATCCGTCTGACCTGACTCTTGAAAGTCATCATCCTCATCCCCTAGTGGAGCCACCTAGGGCCAAGTCAGGTCCCTCTCGAGGACCAGGCATATGTAGATGAGTGGTAGCTCTGGGACATCCTACCTGATCTCAAACTACCTCAACACATGAGAGTAGAAGTGATACTCACGTATATCAGCCTTTCGATCGATGACCCATCTATCTCTGCATGCCCATAGGTACCTGTCTACCTCTATCCATGCTGGATAGTCCATATACGATCACCACCATATGTGCTGAGAGTAGAGCTATGAAAATATACCAATGTAGTACTCTAGGTCTCCAGCATGAGACCTACTCCTGAAGCCCTCTCGCTCCCAAGGCCAGTAGGTGGTATAGCACTAATCTGTATCATCAATATTAGTGATCGTCATAGGTAAATCGATAGGGTGCTCAATCAGGATGTGCTACCAACCCCAAACCTGGAGGAGGATGCTACAGCTGATGTCGACTCTACTCTGACATGTGATCTGATATAGCTCATGGTAGAGCTATGCTAGCAGGGTGCTCCCCCATGATAGAATGAGAGGATCTCGAGTCGAGATCACCATCACCTCTCTGGTCCGAGCTAGGAGGTTCCAAGGGAACCTCATGCCTAAAGAATCTAGGAGTACTATCTGAATAATCAAGAGCATGAACATAGCCTCCCACTATGAGAAGAATTAGGCCTCGAACCACTCTTCGACATGGATGCCCCCATGGGCATTACGGTCCTGCACCTCAACACTCTGATCACCAAAGATGGAATCAAATACGACCCTCCTGGACATAGTCTGAGAAGACGTGACATGCGCACCATCAATCGATAGATGAAATATGTGGTACACATCCTCCAAGGTAATAGTCATTTCACCCATCGATAGGTGAAATGTGTTGGTCCATGCATCCCAATGATGGGCCAAGGTAGTCAGATATCCCTGATCAATACGGATGGTGGGGAGGTCCAAGATGTAGCCGAACCCCATAATAGCGAACCACTCTTGCTCCTCTAGTGAGGTCACCATGGAGGTCACGAAGGAGATCGGTCTCCCTCACTCTATTGGTCAAAGTCTGAGTGGCAACAAAAATAATAAACAATAAAAAACAATTCTAAAATGTCAAAACAAATCAAAAAATGCATAAAAATACAAAAACATGCAAAAACATGATCACCAATTTCAAAAACATCAGAAAAGCATTCCAAAAATGCAATAAATGGCATTAAGTGCCCTAAAAAATTCAAGAAAAAAAAAAAATTGAAAAAAATTGAAAAATTATGCAAAATTTGGGCACCGTGGTCAAAACCGCAGTCGACCCAATGGTCAAAAATTTGATCATTGGGATTTGAATCCCATCGTGGCTAATATCTATGGCCCCCAATCTACCAATTGGGGCCCATGGCTACCACCCGTGGCTAAGGAGCGAAACCCTAAATGGGTCCGCCCTTCTAGAAAAACCCCATAAAAAATTAAAAATAAACCCCCCATCTAACTAACCTATGCTAAACCCTAACTACAGTGAAGTTCGTTACCAACGGTTTAGTGTAGTTCATTTACCGATTAATTAATGAGGTTAATTTTACATCCAGTAAATGACAAGCGAGGTCTCCATTTGCAAGTTACCTTAGAAGCACCGGCTCCTCCACTAGTCGATGATTCAGGCTGATCGGCCATCGGTGCAGCTAAACGGGGAGTGTGTCAGGTTTTCGGTAGCATTCCATGTCAAATTTAAGTTTTTACCTCTCAGAGCTCTCAGTTTTACTGGAAGATGCAGGTGAATAATGAAAATTTTACAAAGTGAAAAATCTTATATAATTTTCAAATTTGATGCGGCCCGTGGTTGACATGCGTGGTCCTCGGATTAGGGTTTTCCACCCGTTGTTGACATCCATGATCAAGGAATTGGCCCATGTTTGATAGGCATGGTTAGAAAACCACATTAAATGCTCCAAATTCCCATCATGGAGAGCCTTAAAAGGTCAAAATAAAATTGTGCATCAGACCAAAATTGCACCAAGAAAAATAAAATAAGCTAAATAAGCCAAACAAAGCACAAAGACATTGGAAAATGTCATCATAAGGCAAAAACAAAATAACTAGCTAAGATTACAAAGTACATTCAACCGAGGTCATCGCTATGACAATCCTTTCATGGAGTACCACACCTCCCAACCAAATAAACAAATTCAATTCAAAATTAACAAAAAAATCAAATAAATCAAAAGCCAAATGCACCTCGTATTCAGTTATTTACCCTATACACTTGGCGGTTGCAACGACTTGTGATCCATGCAATCCGAAAAGATGAGTAAATTACCATAAGGACATTTGGGGCAAATTCATCATCGTAGAATTGTTATGCTTCATTTCAATCCCTAAGAAGGCCTACATAGTCGAACTGCTCCACGGGAATGAGATATTCATCGTAATTCTCCTATGATATTTTTAGCATATCATCGACATTATGATTCACTACAAGCCTAATAGATATTGCTATCATTTCGATTCCCTAAGAAGGCCTTCATGGCTAGACCGCTCCATGGGATAGAAATAGGCAATTACTCTAAATGGTGTAATCATAGTTGATTAGGCCTTGCCAAGTATTCAAATGCTAAATCTTAATTTGTGCAAAGATCATTCATAGTGGTCAAGTGACCTCATCGCTTCATTTAATTGTCATTACCCTCATCGACTCATCACTTGAGGGGGTAGTCATAATATCAATTATCATAATCAAAGTCAATAGAAGATCCCTTGATCTTGTCAAAATTGCGTTCATCCTTGCGAATCATTGCCAAAGACTATCATAAGCTTACCCCTTTGCTTGGGGAAAATAGCAAATATGATAGTTAGTTTGTAACTCCCATCCTTTCGAATTGATAGGCATGAAAGCCTACTTGGCATTGATGCTATCCGAATGTCTGATGATGAGTGCAAAATTTTTCAAATTTAAGCCTTCTATCGAGTTAGAAGCAATGATTCGAGGATGTGCATCCTTTTGTTGGACTCGGGGCATCTAATGTTGATCAGATCAATGATCATCATTCAACCTACGACATCATTTTAGGAGGTCTAGTTTTGCTCAACGTTGTTCAAAATCACAATGCATCTCAAAAGGGGCATCTGTAGACACCTAAAACGTATCATGCCGAGGTGACTACTCATATGGGACATGCTAGAAGACCATATGGAAGACCTTTGGACAGATCCAAGGTATAGCAGTGGTTTTTACCACTCAATTGGGCACTTTTGCCTAGTCAGTGCTAACCATTGTTGACACCCATGGTTAGCAGTGCTCACCATGCATGTCAATCATGATCAACACTCAGAATCAGTTAGCCTTCATCCGACCCAAAGTTGGTTGCAATGGCCAATTGGTTGCAGATTGGAGTGGTTTGAGTGAGGAAGGTTCTGGATCCTTCCATCCAACAAGCTCAACCACCCAATCTTGATCTTGGCTTCATGAGGAAGCCACCCCTAGCCCTGGGCAATTGCTATAAGATCCCCCTCCAAATTGGGGATAAGTCTAGAGAAACATTTTAGTCAATTGAGTAGCGAAGCCCTATCGAATTGCATAAGCAACTACATGCATTGAGAGGGATACTTTTGCTACCCAATTGGAGATCAAATTGCCATGGAAGCCCTAGGAGCCTAGGAGAGCCAAGAAATGTAAATTCATGCAATTCGTGCACCATCTAAACAATTCAACCGCCAAACCTATCAGAGGACACAGAGGCAACCCTTGACCATCAATTTGGCAAGGTGGATCGGAGAGAAAGCCCTAATTCTAAGGGCAAGTTTACTCAGAGCTCCGTCGTGGCTATCAACCATGGTGAATAGTGTTGACCGCACATCAGACCCATGGTGAGCAAATGGCTATAGATCCCCTTGTGCTCTTTTCTGTAGATTAATTGATTAGATCATATTATGCTTAGTATAGGTTCAATTAACATTTTAGAGACATATGACCGATGGAATTAAGCATTTAAATATAAGTAGATTTACCTTCATTTTGTCAATTTGGTAATTAGTGCAATTGTGGGTTATTTCATGCGTTCATGCTTTCTATTTGATAAACTAACCCAATAGATAGATAGTATTTGCTTTCTTACACATGTTTGATGGCAACATTTCATGACTAATATAGGTTTACCATGTTTTATCTATTTTCTTGATTACATGCTTGTTATGACATCTTCTTGTGAAATATCCTTTTAAAGCCTCATCAAGAGAGGCCTCCTTTGTTTTTAATGTTTCTTGTTGTTTATTGCATGCAGGACTAACAGGGTTTTGGGATGCAAGGCAGCAAATGCCTCTAAGCATGGAGAAGAGGGTCATCGACACCCTAGAGCAGTTTGTGTCACCCTAGAAGGCATTTGATTCACATCTACCCTTGAGAGGGATTAGATCTGTTGTAATTGAAGTATCAAAATGGGTATCCCTAAGAGGGACGAATATGTAACTTGACTCAATTTGGAATTAATAAATATTCTTGCATTCTGTTTCCTTTTTGTTGTCAATTGGTGCATGTTCATTTGTTATATTTTATCAATTACAATAGATCGCATTAGGTGTGAGCCTTTTTGGTGGTTACACCATGATAATAAAGGTATGTCAACCCGATGATGGAGGAGAGATCTTACCAATGAGATCAAATCCCCACTGAGAAAATGGCCAAGCCGCTTGAATGGGTTGTAAGGCCTATGATGGCAGGTGTGTAAGATTAGCATGATGCTAACATTTAATGTATTTCCTGACATACACATTGCAATCCTTCTCCATAGTGGGCCAATAATAACCCATTCGAAGGATGCGCTTTATGATAGCCATGCCGCTAAAATGGCCACCACATGTACCATCATGAGCTTGCAAAATTTCCCAAGATGACTCTTGGGGCTCAAGAAAATGAAGGAGAACTCCATCGTAGCTTCTTCGATACAGGATATCTGCTAACAAGACATATTTTGTCACTTTCTGTTTAAATGTATGCTTTGCAACACACGAAAATCCCTGAGGGATTACACCAAGTCTAAGGAAGTCATATATCTATGATGTCCAATTATGATAAGCTTTGGCTTCGACCAACAAGACAACATGTTCCTCCTATGGTTCTACATTGGAAAATGCAGACTGGGAAATAATATTATGGTGAATGGTAATACCACTCCTCATCTGATCCTATGAGATCAAAGACCCCCAAGACGCTCTCTTGAGAAAGTCTCTAGCTCTGTAGAACCATTCATGATTTGGTTCTACATGAATCATGTTGATTGACTCTTTGTTATCCAATGCTTCGTGCTACACAACAGAGTGTGACAACATTTTTACATGGATGGTCATGAAATCGGTAGATGGATTCTGAGGGATTAGAGATCCCAAATATACCATTGTTTCTGCAAATATATTGGATGAACGAGGGATTGCCTCGATGTCATACCATTCCAATCGAGCTAGATAAATGTCAACAAGATCCTTGTAAGCTTTCAATACCGGACATCGACATTGAAATAATCCCTTAACTTGGTTCACAATGAGAAGGGAATCACCAAAGATATTTAGCCTTTTTATCTTCATGGCGATGGCTATTTGGAGACCCAAAATTAGGGCTTTGTATTCAACATTGTTATTAGTGCAAGGAAAGTCTAACTTGAACGACAAGGGCATTGGAGCTCCTTGTGGTGTGAAAAACACTATTCCTGCACCACCCCCTTGCTCACACTTTGAACCATCAAAGAACAAGGTCATATCAGCTTTGTTATCCGGTTCTTTAGGTTCAGGTGCTTCTGATAAGGCAAATACTGCATCATCAGGAAGCTCTATGGTGAGGGGCCTACTATTTTTGAGAGGTGCCTCATCCAATTGATCTACTATGACTTGTCCCTTAATGGAATTTTGGCTTATGAATTCCAGATCAAATTATGTTAGTAGCATGATCCACTTCATAGTACATGTATTATGATATGTCTTGCTCATCATATACTACAAAGGATTTTTTTTGGATATAACATATGTCGTATGACTCAACATATAGTGTCGCAATTTCTTGGTAGCGAACACTACTGCTAAACATAGCTTCTCCACATATGCATATCTGAGCTCATAGCTCACCAAGGTTATGCTAATGTAATATATGGCTTGTTCTTTACTTTGCACATTCTTTTGGGCTAGCATGGTTCCCAATGCAAAGTTGGTTGTCGATATATATAACAAAAAAGGCTCGTCTAGCCTTGGTGGAGCTAGCATTGGTGGCATCGCTAGGTATTGCTTAATTTTAGCAAAGGCTACTCGACAGTCCTCATCCCAATTGAATGGGACCCCCTTGTGTAGCAATCGATTCATGGGTCAACATTTATCTGATAATTGAGCGATAAATCACTTTATGGATGCTACCTTGCCCTGTAGGCTCCTTAGCTCTTTGATGTTTGTGGGGGGATGCATTTCTAGAATAGCCTTGACCTTTTTTGGGTCAACTTCGATGCCTCATTTTGAAATGATGAACCCTAAGAGCTTTCTTGAAGTTACACCAAATACGCACTTCTTAGGATTCAACCTGACATTATGCTCTATCAGGTGATCGAAGACCTTCTTTAGGACCTTCGCATGCTTAGAATACAATAATGACTTGGCCAACAAGTCATCAATGTAATCCTCTAGGATCTTATGCATATAGTCATGAAAGATATATGTCATAGCCCATTGATATGTGGCACCAACATTTTTAAGGCCGAATGGCATAACTTTATAGCAAAATGTCCCCCATGGTATTATAAATATGGTTTTATGCTGGTCTTCGGGCTTAATCCGAATTTGATTGTAACCAAAAAAATCATCCATTAAGGAGAGCATCTCATGACCTATAGTTGCGTCTACAAGAGCATCGATATTTGGCAATGGAAATGAATCCTTTGGTGTTGCCTTATTCAGGTCTCTAAAATCCGTACAAATATGGATCCTTCCATCAGGTTTTCCTACAGGCACCATATTGGATACCCACTATGGATAGTCGATGGAAATGACAAACTCTACGTCCAACAACTTTTGCAACTCATCCTTAACCATTAAGGCTACTGTTGGATGCATCTTCCTGAGTTTCTGCTTGACTGGCTTCTTTGATAGATCTAGCGAAAGGTTATGAGTAACCAATTTTGGATCTAGACCCAGCATATCTTTGTAAGTCCAAGCAAAGAGATCAGGTCTCTCTCAGTAGAGGGATGAGGTTGAGGGATGAGGTTGGCACACTCATCAGGAGTCAAAGTCTCCCCAAATTTGACCTTCCTTGGATTGGTGGGATCATTACTGATATCCACTTTGAAGGTCTCCTCTATTGACATATGAGATCCCTCCTCAAGCTGATGAGGCGTAGGGATCAAGTGGATGTCATCTGCTGGGTTTATAGGTTCCTCATTGGAAGCATCCTCAGCATGATAGACATCATGTGCACAGCCTGGTGCAAAATGGAAAGGTTGCAGCATTTCTTCATTAGGGAAGAAATATTTAGGCTCTAGTGGTGAATCAACATGATCCCAATCAATAGCATCTACATTTAGAGGTAATGGTTTGGATGGATCGGCTAGATTGTGGAGTGGAGTGGTCAAATCAATGGAGATCATGTTGATGAAATGGATCATGTCTCCAGGACCACGTGCAAGTGACTCATTATTAACAAAACTTCCATCCCCGAGATGTGGTTATGGGGGTATGGGGATCTCCGGATCTGGTCCATGAATAGACTATCGGATGGGATCATTGGGCTCAAGGAGCTCCATGTACGTCGACGGATCGAGAAACACCATATGATAAATCATATTAATATTCGGTGGTCTCCCCCTAAGGCGAGGATGGAGATTGATCTCTCTACGCATATCCTCAGCCGTATAAGGTGCATTGTGATAGCGTAAGTAGGGAGGTCCTAAGTAGGCTCTCTCTGTCTCATCTTCCTCATCACTATCGTAATATAGGCCTTCACCGCTATCTACTAGGATGGGATGCTCTGGAAAATGTGGCCCCATATAGGTTATCTCCTGATCGCTATCATCACTATCCGGTAGAACTAGGTACAAATGCTACAAATACGAAGGTGCTGAGTAAACTGGCTCAGCTTCATCCTCAGATTGATCATTGTGTGAGGATAATTCAGCATCATCTATTCCAGAATCGTAGTCTGGTCCATCACTTTCGATGATGGATACTGCATGAACATCCTTAGAAGCAACTTCTGATTCGGTACTCATAACTGTATCTAGATTCTAGAAGTGCATACCAATGTCGTCGATAGCTCCATGACTTTGATTATCCAAGTTGGCTCTTGGAATGGGTTCTAGTCCGGTCTCCACCAAGATGTTCACATGATATCTCTCGGGTGGATCTATAGTGACATAAGTCACTAGCCGGTTATCCCTCTAAAATGTATAAGGATTAGGGTGATACAGATTGAAATCAACTTCACCCCCCAAACTGAGGTACAAGCGGTATAAATATACCACGAGGAGTTTAGCCTGTCCTCCGCTATAGAATCCCAACCCGAACCTATCAGTAGGTAACTGATACTGTGGCTCTATAGGCTTCTTACGCCCCTGCTCGAATAGTCCGAGACTGTAACCATGCCAATGGTAACGCTCGAAGTATCACATGGCATAGTCTGGGTTAGAAAGATAATGAACGTTTATAGTGAACGGTTCATTATCATCCTCATCCATGGGCATGGGAGATGCAAACTAGTCTAGCCCTCCATAGATGAAGTTGGTTTGGTTGGGTGGTACCCCCAATGGTTCCACCATCCCTATGGGAAGGTGATGGGCTCGCGGTCAGCCCATGTCATGTGCAGTCTTGATAATTGGTGTGAACGTCACATTCTACACAATGTATTCCCCTAATCTAGGATTAACCAAATGGATGGTCACCTACGGTGCAGATGACCCTGTTGAAGATGCAGGTGAAGCAGGTTGAGGTGCCTCCTCGACTCCTCCTTGAACTTCCTCTACTTCCATGGGAGTAGGGGCTTCAATGATGACTAGCTTGGGTGTTTGCTTTATCTTCTTTTCACCCACTTTTTCTTTCAACTTCCTATCATCTCGTTGTATCATAGATGCAGTCGGTCTAATGGAAGTAGCTATCATGTGCTCCGATATTTGAGATATGGATGTTGTGGGTCTAGCACACACTTCTTTGATTTTACCTCCTGGATTTTTGATCGGTGACGTTGGTCGCACATCCAGGTGCATTGAGGGGAGCACAAATTCCCTCGGTAAATCAGCTAGATTCACGTATTTAAAGGGTTCTTCATCCGAAGGCACCACGTGAACCTATCCCTCATGAATGTATTTGATACACTGATGTAAAATAGAAGGGACACAATGCATTTCTCTGATCCAAGGCCTCCCTAGAAGTATATTATACTGCATAGCACCTTTGATTACGTGACACATCATCGGGATGGTCTTCAGCCCCACCTGGATAGGTAAAACTATAGTACCGACCGTCGAGCATAATGCATCATTGAAAGCTCTCAACGTGAAGGTAGAAGGGATGATATGCATCTTGGGTAACTTCAGGTGAGTTAACGCCTTGGTAGTTATGATATTTATTGATGACCCCATGTCAATCAAAACCCGCTTGAATGGTTTATGATTCATGCACGCGATGATATGTAGCGATGGGTCTACTATAACAATGGAAACCATCTTGACTTCGTGGTCATGAAATTGAATGACCGGCTCCTAACACTATTGCATGCCCCACAAAGTGTGTAAACACTTCGGGATCCTAAGGCTGCACTTCTATGGACCTTAAGATGTCCATGAGCATCTCCCTATGCTTAGGAGACTTCTGAATTAGCTCATAAATTGACAACTTCATTGGAGTTGTCTATAGGTTTTGGACCAACCTACTCTTGATGGTCACCACCGGTCTAGTTGGTGGGCCGGGCACATGTTGGGCTGGCCTTGGAGGAGGCACAACTTGGACTCTGATAGGCATTGGAGGTTGATTCAGTCATTCATACCTCATGTTCCTTGTGACAACGTTGACCATTCCGATGAACCCCTGGGTTGGTGGTTCGATGCAAACTTGGTTGACTTGGCCAACATTATTCTTTGGTACCTCATGATTTGGTAGAGGATTTTTGTAAATCCCCATATTTTTATTATTAGGCACTTGAGGGTTGTCGACAAGAAGCGTACCTCTCTCGATCATATTTTACATGAGATGTTTGAAAGACCAACATACCTCGATGTCGTGGCCTTTCAATCGATGAAAGATGCAATAATGATCATCCTTGTAGCCCTTAGGCTTGGGCTGATTTGGGTCCATTAACTTGACCTCGGGTAAGTGTATAGCCTTCACCTCACATAACTGATGAAAAATTAAAGCCAAGGACTTCGATAATTGCGTGAATACGCGAGGTGGGCGTTGCTCTTTATTTTTACCCTTATAATTGTTGTTGCACTGCTCATATTGCGTAGGAGGAGGTTGGGCCTGATAGTTTCATTGTTGTTGCCCCTTATCCTCTTTCTGAAGGTTCAACACTACCTGATTAACATGGGTCGGCTTGGCCTGATGTCTCTCAGTGCTTTTCTTGTGTCCCTCCTTCCTATTCCTGAGCTTCAAGTTACCCTCCTATAACTTGATATCCTCTATTACCTTGGCTTGCACCAAAGCCTCTTCGAATGTCTGGTATTGTTGCAACTATAGCAATAACGAAATGTGTTTGGCACAACTCTTCATGAACATTCACATTAATTCAGAGGATGGGATGGAGAATGGCAGCTTTACCATCATTTTCCTCCATAATTTTCCATAATCCATCATTGGCTCATCGTCATGTTGCGTTAAACCTACCAGGTCGGATAAGTTTACCTTCTTCTTGATGCCAAAGGAGAAGCGTTCAAGAAATGCATCAGCTAGTTGTTTGAAACTAGTGATGTTGTGCCTCTTTAGTTGATTGAACCACTCTCGAGCTAGGCCTAAGAGGGTCATGATGAAGGTGCATAGGAGCAAAGCATCGTTGCTCTCAATCTGAAAGCACATATCTAGAAAACTAGTCACGTGCTCCTGTGCATCTTCCTCTCCTTGAAACTTTTCTAGTCTAGGTATCTTGAAATGCTCAGGATATGCTGGAATAGGCACTGACATGCATAGAGGTTCATTGTGAATTTTGTTCAAGGTAGGCTTCTGATAATCCATCCCTTGCTTCTCTATGGCTTGGACCTTCTCTGCTAAGGTCTTGTAGGCTTGCGAGGAAAGAAACTCCTCCTCTCGAGATTGCCTTGGAGGCGCCTTCAGAGGCAGATTCTTCCTCGGTCGAGGTGGGGGACTAGGCTCACCCTCCTCCTCGAATTGGGAGATATTTGGATATTCTTGTTCTAATTCCTCTCCCACTTCATTCTCATACTGCCTATGCTCATGTTGTTCGGACACTAGACATCGATCTCTATGTTGAGCCATATGGTGAGTATGTGTGTCGATGTTCTCAAGATGTAACTCGAGCTATGAAGCCACTCATCTATCGATACACTCCCTGATCTCACTACGAGGAGGTAAACTAGTGCTAGCCAATCGATCCTCTCTCTACATGCTCCTTCTGATCGAGGATACATTGTTCACGCATGCGTTGTTCATATAATTTCTATCTTATGAACCTCTGCCTCTGAGTATTCTCATTTTTGAGGTGCTCTTTCTCTGCGCAAACATCCTCCAATTGATCTTGGAGAATCTATCATCTCTACTCTGACATCAGTCTATGAGCTCTATCAACATGATCGGTCATCTGAGGCCTCTGAGGGGTGCGCTCTGTTCGAGCGACTTTATGAGTATGTCCTCCAATGGACTGATTCACCACACTCTTGCCTCTATCTGTAAAGATGACATTCATGTTAGGCTATCTCCTATACTTAGTACCTGCATGTGATGCTAGAGCACGCATATCTCAAGAATGCTTGGAGCACTCTCCATGTTCTTGGGTAGTCCTAATGGTGCTCTCGCTACACACGCTCATCGGTCGGGAGGGTGCAGGCATAGGCTTATATCCTAGATGCCCTAGGACTCTGTCTAGACCATCCAACTATTTGCTATGCCATGGCTCATGAGGTGGCATACCATTTATTCCCACTTTGGATATATCTATGGTGAATGTGGTGGGTTCACCCCTATTGGGAGTTTGTATGGGCCTATGCTCAGAAGCATCCCTCTCGGTTCACCCTTGAATGGGTGGATCTCAAACATTTCTAGACTCTAATGGTGGAGGTCATGAACCTCCCTTGGATACAGGTCGAAGGGGTACCAATCTGGATCCCTCGATGACATACTCCTTAGCTGAACCCATGGATGCCCATGGAATGTGGTCATGGTATATGCTACCATATGTGAAACCCCCATGCTGGGACGTCCCATGCTCTGATCTATGTATAGAGGGATGTCTAGTGCTTCCTCTAATCGGGGTGTTCTCAATGGAATCCCCTCATGTGGAATTATCCCCTCTAATGCTCACTGAATGACGTCCATGAGGATTAAGTGATTGAGGGTGTTCCACATCGTGTTGTGTGCTAGGTGGAGCTTGGGCTTCGATCTTGGGTCTATGCCCGGATCGGCCTCTCCGTGTTTGCACCATTATGTATCCTATGTCTAAATTTAACTTTTATTAGCACGCAAAGAATACAATGATGTTTATCTCCTTTTACAATTTTTAAAATGAGCCCTAAACTATTTGATGTGTTTTCAGTTTGTTGTATCAGTAAAGTAACTCTTGTCATGTTTTGCAATACGTTGATGATTTTCTCAATTGTTTAATGGCTTTCACCTGTATGCTCATAGCTCGACAACCTGGCTATGAACTCTAGGCCATGTAATCCCCCCAAAGTGTGGTAATGAAGCCCACACCTGGGTAGGGAGCACAGGTCCTCCCAGATCCTCACCCAATCTCACCCAGTCAGTGTTATACCCTTCGAAGAGAAGTACATGCAAATTTTTTGGGCTACGAATGGTTCTTGGATCCGGTATTGGTCTAGTAACAAGAAGGTATGAGGGAGTTGGGCCAACGGATGGAAATCACCTCCACCATCATTGAAACCCTACTAGTGGTTGGATGTGACTCCCAACTCACTAGCGTTTACTGTGAAATGTGGTGTGTGTGGTTATTTTTAATTTGCATAAAGGAAAGATGCATAATACAACATTAACATGATCATTTCCTACATGATATGCAACCAAGAACGTTTGATATTCAGAAAGTATGCATGCTACATCCTACATGACCTTTTGACAATGCAACTTTACGATGTAAATGGCCTTTGATTTGGCCTCAAGCATGCAAAATCAACACACAAATTATTCTAGCACGCTGGAGTCTAGGGCGGACTGCAATCAGAGGTCCACTATTCCTAGCAGTGCCTAGCGAAAATTAAGAAACAATAACCCTAAGGACCTTAGTTCATTTTATCCTTCTTTCATGGTTATCCTACTTAACTTTCATTTTTTAGTCTCTGGAAAAACACAGAGATAGCAAACAAACATAGAGGGTGTTAGAAGGGCCTACCTCAAGTCCTCATCTGATAAAGCTTTTAAATCTTACTCTGTGATTGGTCTATTGCTAACCATGGCTCTGATGCACGGTTGTGACTATTGCCCACGCCTGTCAACCGCGGGCCAACTTTTTGACCATGGTTGTCAGCCACGGGGAGCACCTACCATAAAAACACCAAACACAGTCAGCAAATTATGGCAAAAAATATGGAGTTCCACCGTGATCGCCTACTGTAACCACCAAAAAGGCTCCACACCCAATATGGGTAACTATTACAATTGAAGAAAGATACACAAATAAGCATGCACCAATTGACAAAAAGAAGGAAACAAAAATACAAGAATACTTTATAAATTCCAAATTGAGTCAAGTTATATATTCATCCCTCTTAGGGATACCCATTTTGATACTTCAATTACAATAGTGTCTAATCCCTCTTTAGGGTAGATGTGAATCAAATGCCTTCTAGGGTGACACGAACTGCTCTAGGGTGTCGATGACCCTCTTCTCCATGATTAGAGGTATTTGCTGCATTGAATGGCATGACCCTATTAATCCTGCATTCAAGAAACAAAAAGAAGCATGTTAAAAGCAAAGGTAGCCTCTCTTGATGAGGCCTTTAAAGGGTATTAACATAAAAGGATGTCATGACTATCAATAATCAAGAAAATGCAAGAAAGATGCTAAAACTATGCAAAACATGAAAATATTGTCATAAAACATGTAAGCTAAATCACATCTAACTATCTAGTGGCCTAATTACAAGATTGAAAGCATGGAGGCATGAAAAAGATCCATTAGAGTGTTAATTGCTACAATGAAAGCAACATTTATCAAAAATTCTAAATCTATCGGTCAAAATCTCTAAAATTGCTAATTGAACCATTAATAAGGCTAATCTAACCTAGCTAAATAATATTCAAAAGGAAAAACAAGGGAATCTACCCTAATTTGCTCACCGTGGGTCTGATGCGTGGGTGGCACTGTTAACCATGGCTGAGAGCCACGGTGGAGCTTTGAGTAGGTTTGCCCTCCAAATCAGGGCTTTCTCTCTGATCCACCTTGTCAAATTGATGTCCAAGGGTCGCCTCTATGTCCTCTGATAGGTTTGGTGGTTGAATTGATCTGATGGTGCATGGATTGCATGAATTGAAATTTCTTGGCTCTCCTAGGCTCCTAGGGCTTCCATGGCAATTTGATCTCCAATTGGGTAGCAAAAGTATCCCTCTCAATGCATGTAGTTGGCTTATGCAATTCGATAGGGCTTCACTGCTCAATTGATAAATGTTTCTCTAGACTTATCCCCAATTTGGAGGGGGATATTATAGCAATTTCCAAGGGGCTAGGAGTGGCTTCCTCATGAAGCCAAGATCAATATTGGGTAGTTGAGCTTGTTGGATGGAAGGATCCAGAACCTTCCTCACTCAAACCACTCCAATATACAACCAATTGGCCATTGCAACCAACTTTGGGTCGGATGAAGGCCAACTGATTCTGAGTGCTGACCATGGATGACAGGCACGGTGAGCACTGCTAACCATGGGTGTTAGCAGTGGCTAGCACTGACTAGGCAAAGGTGCCCAATTGAGTGGTAAAAACCACTGCTATACCTTGGATCTATCCAAAGGTCTTCCATATGGTCTTCTAGCATGTCCCATATGAGTAGTCGCCTCGGCATGATGCATTTTAGGTGTCTACACATATACCCTCCCTAGCTCAGCATAGTAGAAACATGGTAGCCAATATGGCTTTAGCAGATAAATTGGTCGAAGTCACTTCTTTAGAAAACACCATTAAATACCTCAAAATGTAGTATTCTTCCTCCTCTAGTCATTCTCATGCAAAGTGTGAAGTTATAAATTTATGAAGGCTCTAGGATTCTTGATGTACTCAATATATGGATTCTAGATATGGAGACATGGTTTAAATTTAGTCAAACATTCAATGATGATAAAGTAAAATTAGACTTTCTAGCATGGCTAAGGTTCTCATGATTGAACACCAAAAAAATTAAAACCCAATCATAACTTGGGATGCTTTGGTTATGGCATTTAAAACCACATTCTATCTATCCAATTATTATGATAAATTGCTTAACCAATAGCTTTGCCTTTGAAAAGAAAAGTACTAATATGTATAGGATTATATCCATCAATTCAACTGACTATGCATCTTGCTTCACATCTTCGATCCTATAGCTTCCATAATTGCTAATTTTAAAAGTGGACTTCTAGCACATGTTTATAGAGATTTGAAATACACTCCTTGCACTACTCTTGACGTTTCTCTAATTAGGCATATCTTGCGGAGAAGAAGTTCATAGAATAATACAAGAGATATTCTAAACAATTACTCTTTAGGAGGTTCCAAACAATTACCTCATCCACATCAGCATACACTAAGGATATCTTCTACTTTATCCCATTATCATTCATATTATACTCTTGATTATACTCAATCCTCTCCTTATAAGAATACATTTCATGCTTCTTCTTCTTATTCTCATGCTACTTATGAAAAATATTGTAATTATTGTAAAAGAAAGGGGCATGATAAATATGAATGTAGATAATTATAGAAATATAAGAATACTTTACTTGTATAGTCTGATGAGGGAACAAGTGATAACCCCATTAAGACTACTATAGAGGGGTAATTTTATGAGGAGTTAAGGGAAAAACTTAATCATGTAACTTTTATGAATCATCATTCCACCGTAGAAAATCGTGACCATATGTTTGTCACACGTGCTTACTTGCTTCATGATTTTGTGGTTGATTGTATCATTAACAATGGCTTGCAAAAGAACTTGATAGTGAAGTCCATTTTCAATAGGCTCAAGCTCCCTACTACACCACATCCTCATCCTTACTCTCTTGGATGGAAGGATAGTGACACAATATAGTGACACCACTTTGTAGATTACACACACATGCACCATTACATTTACTTTTGGCACTAAGTTCAAGGATAATATCACTTGTGATGTGACCCAAATGGATTAATATAGTTTATTATTTTATAACCCTTATAAATATGATAGGTCTACTCAATATTATTCTTACAAAAACATCTACACACTCTAGGAAGAAAATAAGCACTATCTCATTGAATTCACCAAGCATACAACTAATTGATTGCTTAGTTGTAGATAAGCAATAAAAGTTGTAAATTAAGCACAAGCACTTACTCTCATATTTATTCACCCACAACATGAGAAATATTCAACACAAGATTCTAAGTCAACTAGACCCACAACACTTGATAAAATATTGTAGAAGTATGAATGTGTTTTTGAGGATCTCACTTATTTACCTCTAGAGAGGGCCCTTAATCACAACATATCACTCCAGCAATACCGCTCCCTAATGCACCCATGTACAAGAAATTACTTTTACAATATGATAAAATAATAAATAAATTTAGTACCTATTAGCTAAGGGGTTCATCAAACCCATCATTTCTCTGTGTACCTCTCATATTCTTCTTGTTCTAAAAAATGATGGTACTTGGCATCTTTGCATTGATTTTTGGGCATTCTAAAAAAATCACTATCAAAAATAGATATCCACTCCCCCTCATTGATTATATCTTAGACAAATTTTGGGATACTAAGTTTTTCATTAAGATTAATCTTAAGAGTGGATACCACCAGGTCTGGATTCAAGTTGAAGATACATGGAAAACTACTTTCAAATCTAATATGGGTATGTTTGAGTGGTTTGTTATGCCCTTTGGACTCACTAATACTCTTACTACTTTCATGAGGCTAATGAATGAAGTTTTTAGATAGTGCTTGTATAGATATGTCATTATCTATCTTGATGATATTCTAATATTTTATCCTACATGGTAGGCACACTTGGATTATATTGAGCATGTTCTTTCTATTCTACATCAGCATCAGTTGTATGCTAATTTTCCTAAGTATTATTTTGGGTAAAATTACATTTTCTACCTTGGATTTATCATTAATGAGAAAGGTATTCAGGTGTATCCTATCAAAGTAAAAGTCCTCCTTAATTAGCCTACTCCTACCAATATCACTAAGTTATAGAGTTTCCTTGGCCTAGCTAACTTCTACAGTAATTTCATCCCAAGATATTCTACCATTGATAGTTCTTTACATTAGTTGACTAAGGCACAATCTATCTTCCATTGGAATATTTATCACCCATAACGTTTTTACTTTAAAGGATAAGATTTTTTCTACTCTTGTTTTAGTCATCCCTCACCTTAGACAACCTTTTGAGATTGAAATTGATGCTTCTTAGTTCACTGTTGGTGTTGTCCTAAAATAAAATGGTCATCCTATCACTTATAATTCAGAGTCCTTTTCTACATCCAAGAAAAACTATTCCATATATGATAAGGAATGTTATGCATTAGTCCAAGCCATAAAATATTGGCATCATTACCTCCTAGGAAAATAAACCATTGTCCATACTGACCATTTACCTTTACAGTTACTTCAGTCACAAAATAGATCCAAGAAGCTCACCAAACGAATTTGACTTCTTACCTTCAACAATTCCACCTAGTCATCAAGTATAAAAATGGTAGTAAAATTCTATGGTTGTCTGTCTAAGTCATCCTACTTCATCCCATACCTTAACCATTGTCACTACCTCACACTTGGGTTTTTAGTCTTAGCCCTTTGAGTATCCTCGTGACCCTGACTTTGCACAAATTTACCAACATCTCCAACATTCTTCATCCTCCAAATTAACCCCTATTTAGGACTATCATCTTAAGGAGGGTTTGATTTACCACTTGGACAAATTATGTGTACCTTATGAGCGTAGACCATCTCTTATTAAGGTGGCACATTCTACCCTCTAAGATGGATATTCTGGAAAACACGAGACTCTCCATAATTTGCAGAGATCTACTAGCCCCACATGTAGCATGATGTTTTGAGGTACCTGAGATATTGTACCCTTTGATACAGATCTAAGCTAAATAATAGAAATTTGGGCCTCAATTGATATTTACCTATTGCATATTATCCTTTAGAGAGTATTTATATGGATCTAGTTAGTGGTTTTCCTATGATAGTCCATCAACATGACTGTGTTTTTGTTGTAGTCAATTATTTTAGTAAGATGGCTAAGTTTATCCCTTGTTGTAAAACCAATTTTGCTATCGATTTAATCCACCTTTTCTTTGATATTGTCTAGCATTCTTTTGGTCTTCCCACTAGTATTGTGTCTGATCATGATTCCCGTTATGTTGGTTATTTTTGGTATTCTTTATGTAAAATCTTAGGTGTATCTCTTAACTTTTCCAATATTTTTCATCCATAATTTGATGATCAAACCAAAGTTGTCAACCATACTATTATCCAAATTCTTCCCATATTCCATCATTCATCTCCATATAAGTCATATTTGAGTCTTACACAAATTGAGCATGCATACAATAAAAATCCTTTTATTTTTGCTTGTGGGTAATGAGGACATCTATTAATTTTATGCATAAGAATTTATTGCTTACGTTTATTTTTATTTGAAAGTTATTGGGTTGTTAAGATAAGTAGTTATCTCAACTCCTTTTGTTTGTTCTCTAGTTTAGCTTGTAGAAGAAATTGCTGTAAAAATTTCTATTATTGTAGAAATTACTGAAGTAGTACCTGGAATAAAAACAGGACCTATGGGCATGAAGCCCATTATATTTACTTTGGACTATACTACTATTAATGCATAAATTGAAGGTCTCTCTACAGAATAACCTCTTTCGATTGTTGAAAAATAAATGAAATTGAAAATATTCAGGATGAAAACATTGAAGGTTTACCTAATGAAGATTTTGAAATTTACCTTGATCATAACAATGATGGTAAGTGGGACATTTCCATAAATCCAATACTTGGAATATATGCAATAGTGGGCCTAAGAAAAATATGATCTAGATCTAAATAACCTTACGCCTTGATCACTTCCTTGGCAACCACCATGGTTCCAACTACTTATCAACTCCATACCCTTTCCCCTAGTGCACACACTAAAGACTATTGTGTTGTGCTATGGAAATTTATTTTTATTGGAAGAAGATATATATCAACCTACTCTTTGGAAACCTTCAATAATTCTACCCCCCCAATGCTAGATGAGTATGCATGATACCGACCATCTTGCTCCTTGGTCGCCACCACTACTCAATAGTTCCATATCCCTTCCCTTGTTGTGTGGATTAAAACCTGCACTGAAGACTGGTTCACATAGCTTGATTTTGCCTTGATATGGAGATTTGGTGTTGGAAAATAATATAAAATTTTCCCTTTTGCTATTAAAAATTGTTGTGCATGTGAGGTTACCAAAAAAAGTCTTGGGTTTAATATATTTTTTTTTAGGCCAACACATCTGCACGCAACATGTGTATGGCACCACATTTACATAGGTGGGCTAGGGTGTTTGTATGCTTATGGCCCTACACACCCATGTAGAGTGTGTGAGTTCACTCATGTGGGCTTGCCATGCACTTGCCCCATGGGACAGATTGCGCAAGCACACTCACCATGTGCTCATGATGCGCGCCCATAGGGGGGTCACCTGTGCATTCACCCCACTTGCACTCATGTGCATGGGGTACACTAGCATGTACCCCCACATGGAGCATAGCATTCTTGTACGTGCTACCCTCCACATAGGTCAGGTATGATCAAATTGATCATGTGCATGGCCTTATCCTTCAGGGAAAAGAAATAAAAATTAAAATAAATTATTTATTAATTGATTAATTTATTTAATCAATTAAATTTAAATAAATAAATTAATTTAATTACTTTACACCTTATAATTAATTTATTAAACTTGTATTAAGGTGATTTGAGTCTTATTTTGGATCTTATTTTTTTTGAGCAAGGTGCAGAAACAGTATTGTCATTGTTGTCAACTCAGACAGATAGATCAATTGATGATGCAGTGGACAGATGTTCAGAGGTCAGTCAGAACAGGTACAGTGAATTTCCAAGAAGGAAGAAGTGGCCCAGATTCAAAAAAATCAAAGAAAAAGACAAGTAAGAAAACTGTCGCGATATCGCGACATGTTTTCTGTCGTGATTTCGTGACATAACGGAGGAGAGAGAAAAAGCTGGAAAACTGTCGCGATATCGCGACATGTTTTCTGTCATGATTTCGTGACATAACGGAGGAGAGAGAATGAACTGTCACGATTTCGCGACATAACGGAGGAGAGAGAAAGCGCAAGAAAAACTATCATGATTTCATGACATGAATGGAGGAAAGGAGCTTGCAAGGAAAAGTGTCACGATTTCATGACAATTTGCAAGAGGAAGCGCTAAGGAGAAAAAGTGTCACGATATCGTGACATGTCGGGTTTTCGTGACCCGAAGGGAAGAAAAAGCGCTAAGGAAAAAAGATGTCGTGATATCGCGACATGTCGAGTTTTCGCGGTCCAAAGCGAAGGAAAGAGGAGAGAGAAAAAGATGTCACGATTTCGTGACATGTTTCATTTTCGCGGGCGAAAGCGAAGGAAAGAGGAGAGAGAAAAAGATGTCACGATTTCGTGACATGTTCCATTTTTGCGGGCGAAAGCGAAGGAAAGAGGAGAGAGAAAAAGATGTCACGATTTCGTGACATGTTCCATTTTCGTGGGCGAAAGCGAAGGAAAGAGGAGAGAGAAAAAGATGTCACGATTTCGTGACATGTTCCATTTTCATGGGCGAAAGCGAAGGAAAGAGGAGAGAGAAAAAGATGTCACGATTTCGTGACATGTTCCATTTTCGGGTGAAAGCGAAGGAAAGAGGAGAGAGAAAAGTGTCACGATTTCGTGACATGTTCCATTTTCACTGGTGCATGCCGAAAAGTGTCACGATTTTGTGACATGTTCCATTTTCTGGTGCATGCCAAGTAGAGTGAACGAAGGCGAAAAGTGTCATGATTTCATGACATGTTGTGTTTTCATGCTTGCATGCCGAGAAGAAGACAAAAAGCTATCGAGGATTCTTGTCAGAGTGGCAGTTCGGCTGTCAGAGCTGTAAATAAGTAGGTTCGGCTATCAGAACTGTAAATACGTAGGTAAGATTGTCAGAGCCATAAAAAGGCAGGTAAGACGGTCAGAGTCATAAATAGAAAGATAAATCTATTAGAACAGCGGATTTACTTACAAAGCGTCGAAAAGGTTGTCAGTGCCATAAAGTGGGTAGATAAGTCTGTCAAAGACGTAAGTAAGCTTTTAAGGCTATTAACAATGCAGTAAGTAGAGTCGAAAGAATGTTTTCATGTGCAGGAAGTTAGGGTTAGGGTTGAGCTTTGCACGTGGCAAGAGTGTTGTGATTTGTCGAATAAAAAGAAAAAATGAACTGTGAGAAAAAAGAGTATTGTGCTGTAAAAAGTACAGAGAGTATTGTGCTAAAAAAGTACAGAGAGTATAGTGCTGTGAAAAGTACAGAGAGTATTGTGCAGAGAAAATATAGAAGACAGTGTTGTAAAAGATATAGAAAAAAGTGCTATAAAAGTACAGAGGAGTGTATTATGCTAAAAAATATACAGAAGAGAGAGTTGTAAGAGAGAATAGCAGAGCTGTAAGAATATGCAGTTTTTGTTATAAAGGAATTAGACCAGTGAGGGTCTTGTTGCAGAGAAGGCATTTTTATGTCATAAAATCTGTTCAGAACTGAAGTCCAAGTTGGTGCTTGGCATTAGGGGGTTGGTGCTCCTTTCTGTTGGTGCAGATAAATTGTTTGTAAAGTTGGTGCTTTGCAAAGGCTGGATTTGGATGGGTGTCCAAGCAGTCTAATTTTTGAGGAGTAGCCAAATCTGGTGAACCTCGTTAAATCGTGTGTTGTGGATTGCTCTCTTGTTTATTTGCTTTATCTATTTTTAAGTTCTCTCTGCTTAAGTTTTAAAGAGCTGTAGATCTGTATTTAAATTGCTACACTGATTCACCCCCCTCTCAGTGTCATTGTGAGAATATCAATTGGTATCAGAGCAAGGTTCCTGAACTAGCTTAATCAGCTAAGGTGATCTTGGAAGAATCACAATGGCCGGTGGTGAAGGATTTTCATCCAACAAAGCTCCTTTGTTCGATGGAACTAATTACTCTTTCTGGAGACTCAGGATGCAGACTTATCTGTGTGCTTTGGGTTATGACATTTGGGAGTCAGTAGAAAGTGGGTACACAATATCCTCTACTCCTCCATCTGATGCTGCTGAGAAGAAAAAGTTTGAGAATAACTCTAAGGCAAAGAATGCTATAATGTGTGGGTTAGTAGACAGTGAACTGATAAGGATCATGAGCTATAAAATAGCAAAAGACATGTGGGACAAACTGCAGAGCATTCATGAAGGAGACAACAAGATCAAGGAAGCCAAGCTTCAAACACATCGAGCTCAGTTCGAGGCATTAAAAATGAATGATGATGAGAACATAGAGGCCTATATGCTGAGAGTCAATGGAATCATTAATGCAATTAGAGGACTCGATGAGGAAATAGAAGATGCGGTCATCGTGAAAAAGGTATTAAGAACTCTTCACAAAAGATTTGATTCTAAAGTTTTTGCTATAGAAGAAGCTAAAGATCTAAATTCTTTTAGCATGGATGAAATGCATGGTTCTTTAACTGCATATGAAATGAGAATAGGACAAACTAAGCCCTCAGACAGAGAAGCTGCTTTTAAAGCACACAAAAATATAAAAGCTAATCAAGAATCTGCAGAAGAAGAGTCTTCAGATGAAACAGAAGCAAACTTTGTTAGGAAACTAATAAAGGGAAAAGGAAAGTACAGAGGTAAGTTACCATTTAAGTGCTTCAACTGTGGAGGAGTCGGGCACTTTGTAGCTAAATGTCCAATGAATGAGAAAAACAAAAATGATGAAGGGTCACACCAAGAAAGAAGTGACTGGAAGAAGAAACCACATTTCAGAAAAAGCAACTTCAAGAAGAAAAGTTTCATATCCAAGAATGTCAGCTCTTCTGAAGACTGCTCCGGTGAGGATTCTGAAGAAGAAGCAGGTGAAGCTCTGTTCATGGCATTTGAAGAAAGAATAACAGAGGAAAAACTAGAATGTAATGAAAAACCTGAGGATGAGGCTGAAGTTTATCTGGAAGGTGAGTTAGTTGCTGCACTTAAAGAACTGAGCACAGAAAGGAAAAAGAATAAAAAGGTTTCAAGAAAGCTTGAGGATGCCAATGAAATAATAAACAGCTTGAAAGTATAGACAGATGAATTTAAGAAAATGTCTGAAGTTCTCGATGTACAATTAACTGTAAAGACAGATGAATGCAGCAAGCTAGAAGAAGACATTGTTAAGTTAAGGATGCAGCTAGAGGAGATGAATAGGAAATTGAGTTGTTATCATAAGTTTGAAGAAAGTACTGTAAAGTTGGATAAAATTTTAAATAACCAAAGGCCTTCCGACATCAAATTTGGTTTGGGCTTCGATGAAGGAGAATCATCAAAGGGTTCAAAGGCCTTAAATGTAGAACCCATAAAGAAAGAAGAAAAGATCAAGGTTGATCAAGAAAAAACAAATCATGCCAAAGAAAGCAATAATGCCAGACTCAAGAAGAGTACTGACAAAGATGGATTCACAAAAGTCACACATCCAAGAAGGAGAAGATTCATGGCTCCTACTTCAAACTGGCAAAGACCTGCACCCAGGTTTAATCATTCCTTTTCTGGTTATTGTTTTAAATGCAATGCTTATGGCCATAAGATTTCAGATTGCAGTCATAATGTAGCTCAAAGGAATTTCACCAGTAGAAATGTCTTTTCTCCATTGGTGGATTATGCAGTTGAATGTTATAACTGTCATAATTTTGGACACATTGCAAGATACTGTAGAAGCACTTTTGCAGTAAATAAATATCAGGGTAGAAAATCTCAATCAAATGGATTGAAACAAAACAAAAATTTTACTGAAAAACAGGCACAAGCTAATGAAAGGGGAAAGGCAAAACAAGTTGCCAAAACTGCTATCAAACCAGAATGGAAAGAAAAGGAAAAACTCCAGGAAGAAAAGGAATCTTTGATTGTTCAGACTGCTTTTAAAGCACAGAACAAATCTGCACCTTGGATTCTTGATAGTGGATGCTCCAGTCACATGACAGGTGACAAGCTAAAATTTGAGAAGTTACAGAACTACGAAGGAGGTTCTGTGAAATTTGGAAATAATGATGGAGCAAAGATAGTTGGCAAAGGATCAGTCAAGATCAGTGATGGAAAGATCAATTCAAAAGAAGTCTTGTTTGTGATTGGTCTGAAGCATAACTTGCTCAGTGTAAGTCAAATCTATGATAGAGGTCATGAAGTAATTTTTAAGAAGCAGGGGTGTGAAGTGAGAAAAGCTAGCAGTGGGAAGTTGATTGCTACTAGATCAAGGACTTCTGGAAACTTGTATACTCTCTCAGAGACTTCAGAAGGAGCATGCTTGATTGGACAAGAAGATGAAAATTGGCTGTGGCACAAGAGGCTCGGTCATATCAGCTTTGACAATTTGGTAAAAATAAGCTCAAAAAGAGCAGTAAGAGATATACCCTCCATTGGCAAACCACTAAATAGTATCTGTGCTTCATGTCAAAAGGGGAAGCAAACTAGAGCCACATTTAAATCAAAGGAGTACTTTACCAGCAAACCTTTAGAACTAATTCATACTGATTTATGTGGACCCATGAGAACACAAAGTATAAATGGTGATAAATACTTTATGTTGTGCATAGATGACTATTCCAGAATGACCTGGATATTCTTTTTGAAGCAAAAATCTGAAGCTTTTGAAATGTTCAAGTCCTTCAAAAACCAAGTTGAGAATGAAACAGGAAAGAGGATCAAATGCTTAAGATCAGATAGAGGAGGAGAGTTCATCTCAGAAGAGTTTGCAGAATACTGTCAAAAATATGGGATCAGAAGACAGTTTTTAGCAGCAAGGACACCTCAGCAGAATGGTGTTGTAGAGAGAAAGAACAGAACTATACAGGAAATGGCACGAACAATGTTGACTGAAAGCAAAATTGCAGACAGATTTTGGAAAGAGGCAG
Source organism: Wollemia nobilis (assembly GCA_028583015.1). Taxonomy (NCBI): domain Eukaryota; kingdom Viridiplantae; phylum Streptophyta; class Pinopsida; order Araucariales; family Araucariaceae; genus Wollemia; species Wollemia nobilis. The sequence continues at coordinate 1,323,728 of JAQPPZ010000159.1, forward strand.
TCCATACTGCAGTTTATATCCAAAACAGGTGCATGTTGAGGACACATGAAAGCAAAACCCCTTATGAGCTTTGGTTCGGCAAGAAGGCAACAACAAAATACTTCAAAGTCTTTGGCAGCAAGTGTTACATCAAAAGAACGGAAGATAATCTTGGTAAATTTGAAGATAGAGCTGATGAAGGTATTTTTGTTGGCTATTCATCAAAAAGCAAAGCTTACAAATGCTACAACAAAAGGCTAAAGAAAATTGTAGACAGTGTCGATGTTAAATTTGATGAAGATAGGAAACAAGTTGTCAGCTGTGAAGATAACTACCCTATTTATGAAGAAGTTATTGAAGGAGATGAAGAAAAGGAATCAGAAGAGAATCAAAAAATTGACCCAGATGATTTAAGTATTGATTCAGAAGTAGAAGAAAACAATAAATTTAAAACAGGAAGCTGGCAGAAAAATCATCCCAGAGAACAAATTATAGGGGACCCCACAGTTGGTGTTAAGACAAGAAGAAGAGTAGTAAGTAACTACTCCCTATTATCTAGCATTGAGCCCAAAAATATTGTTGAAGCAAGCACAGATGAAAGTTGGATGAAGGCAATAAATGAAGAACTAGATCAGATTGAGAAAAACAAAACCTGGGAGTTAGTACCATGGCTTGTAAATAAAAACATAATCGGTACTAAATGGATTTTTAGAAACAAATTGAATGAAGACGGACAGGTTGTAAGGAATAAAGCAAGATTGGTCTGTAAAGGCTATGCTCAAGTTGAAGGTATTGATTTTGAGGAAACTTTTGCACCAGTGGCTAGACTCGAGGCAATCAGAATGTTTCTGGCTTTAGCAGTCCACAGGAATTTCAAAGTTTATCAGATGGACGTGAAATCAGCATTTCTGAATGGAAATCTTGAAGAAGAAGTTTATATTGAGCAACCAGATGGTTTTCAACTCGGTGATAATCCCAACTTTGTTTGCAAGTTGAAGAAAGCTTTGTATGGCTTGAAACAGGCACCCAGAGCATGGTATGCAAGACTAGACAACTATCTCACTGGACAAAGGTTCAAGAAAGGTATGGTGGATAGTAACTTGTATGTCAAAATAGACAATGGCCAACTTATTGTCCTTGTTTTTTATGTTGATGATATAATTTTTGGCAACAAAAATGATGAGTCATGTACAGACATAGCAAATAAAATGCAAAAAGAATTTGAAATGTCTATGATTGGTGAACTTTCATATTTCCTCGGACTGCAAGTTAACCAAAGTGAAAAGGGCATTTTTATTTCTCAAGTTAAATATGTGAAAGAAATGCTGAAAAAGTTCACAATGGAGGATAGTAAACCTGTAAGCACTCCCATGACAACAGGTTGCAAATTGAGCAAGGATGACAAATCTCCAGATGTAGATCAAACCATGTACAGATCTATGATTGGAAGCCTGATTGTATTTAATAGCCACAAGACCAGATATCTTACAGGAAGTATGCATGGTAGCAAGATTTCAGGCTAGTCCCAAAGAGACTCATGTGACAGCTGTGAAGAGGATCTTTAGGTACCTCAAGGGAACTATGGAGTATGGGTTATGGTACCCAAAAGGTAAAGACTTCACTCTTTTTGCATATTCTGATGCAGATTGGGCAGGATGTATAGATGACAGAAAGAGTACCAGTGGAGGTGCATTCTATCTTGGAGACAGGTTGGTAGCATGGCACAACAAGAAACAAGAATCAGTCTCTCTATCCACAGTAGAGGCAGAATACATTGCTGCAACAACATGTTGTACACAGATTTTATGGATGAGACAAACCCTGAAAGATCTTGGTATTAATTTCAAAGAGCCTATTTCAGTTAAATGTGATAATACCAGTGCTATTAACATTTCAAAGAATCCGGTTATGCATTCTCGAACCAAACATATTGCAATCCGGTATCACTTTTTGAAGGATAAAGTTGCAGAAGGTGAGGTTAAATTGGATTTTGTTCCAACTACAGAGCAAGTAGCAGATATCTTCACTAAACCGTTGCCCAAGGAAGTTTTTGAATATCTCCGCAGTAAGTTGGGAGTGGTCACACTACCCAAGAACTGACTAGCTTTCGGGAACACATTCTCGGGGGGAGCATTTATATATTTGATTATCAGCCCTTTGATATATATTTGTTTGCTCTTGTTTGTATTTTTTGCTAACTGTAATAGTGTGTGCCTGAGAATGTTGTGCATGGACTCAGGGGGAGTCTGCAGCAGCCCTTTGGTATTATTGTCAAAGGGGGAGAAGAATTTCTGGAAATTGCACATGTGTTGCCAACAATTCCAAAGGGGGAGATTGTTGAGCAAGGTGCAGAAACAGTATTGTCATTGTTGTCAACTCAGACAGATAGATCAATTGATGATGCAGTGGACAGATGTTCAGAGGTCAGTCAGAATAGGTACAGTGAATTTCCAAGAAGAAAGAAGTGGCCCAGATTCAAAAAAATCAAAGAAAAAGACAAGTAAGAAAACTGTCGCGATATCGCGACATGTTTTCTGTCATGATTTCGCGACATAACGGAGGAGAGAGAAAATGTGAAAACTGTCGCGATATCGCGACATGTTTTCTCGATGGGGAAGGAGAGAGAAAGTGCAAGAAAAACTATCACGATTTCGCGACATGAATGGAGGAAAGGAGCTTGCAAGGAAAAGTGTCACGATTTCGCGACAATTTGCAAGAGGAAGCGCTAAGGAGAAAAAGTGTCGCGATATCGCGACATGTCGGGTTTTCGTGACCCGAAGGGAAGAAAAAGTGCTAAGGAAAAAAGATGTCGCGATATCGTGACATGTCGAGTTTTCACGGTCCAAAGCGAAGGAAAGAGGAGAGAGAAAAGATGTAGCGATTTCACGACATTTTTCATTTTGCAAAGCGAAGGAAAGAGGAGAGAAAAGATTCGTCGATTTCGTGACATGTTCCATTTTGGCGAAAGCGAAGGAAAGAGGAGAGAGAAAAAGATGTCACGATTTCGTGACATGTTCCATTTTTGTGGGTGAAAGCGAAGGAAAGAGGAGAGAGAAAAAGATGTCACGATTTCATGACATGTTCCATTTTCGTGGGCGAAAGCGAAGGAAAGAGGAGAGAGAAAAAGATGTCACGATTTCGTGACATGTTCCATTTTTGCGGGCGAAAGCGAAGGAAAGAGGAGAGAGAAAAGATGTCACGATTTCATGACATGTTCCATTTTAGGCAAAGAGAAGTGAAGAGGAGAGAAAAAGTGTCACGATTTCGTGACATGTTCCATTTTCTCTGGTGCATGTCGAAAAGTGTCACGATTTCGTGACATGTTCCATTTTGGTGCATGCCGAAAAGTGTCACGATTTCGTGACATGTTCCATTTTCATGGGTGCATGCCAAGTAGAGTGAACGAAGGCGAAAAGTGTCACGATTTCGTGACATGTGTTTTCGTGCTTGCATGCCGAGAAGAAGACAAAAAGTTGTCAGAGCGGCAGTTCTATGGAGTCTTTCGTAGTCAGTAAATAAGGTAGGTTCGTGTCAACTGTAAATACGTAGGTAAGATTGTCAGAGCCATAAAAAGGTAGGTAAGACGGTCAGAGTCGTAAATAGAAAGATAAATCTGTCAGAACAACGGATTTACTTACAAAGCGTCGAAAAGGCTATCAGAGCCGTAAAGTGGGCAGATAAGTCTGTCAGAGACGTAAGTAAGCTTTTAAGGCTATTAACAGCGTAGTAAGCAGAGCCGAAAGAATGTTTTCATGTGCAGGAAGTTAGGGTTAGGGTTGAGCTCTGCACGTGGCAAGAGTGTTGTGATTTGCCGAATAAAAAGAAAAAAGAAAAAAACATTGGTGAAAATATAGAGAGTATTGTGCAAAAAAAGTACAAAGAGTATTGTGCTATGAAAAGTATAGAGAGTATTGTGCAAAAATACAAGAGTATTGTAAAAGATATAGAAAAATTGTAATAAAGAGTGTATTATGCTGAAAAATATACAGAAGAAAGAGTTGTAAGAGAGAATAGCAGAGCTGTAAGAATATGCAGTGTTTGTTAAAAAGGAATTAGACCAGTGAGGGTCTTGTTGCAGAGAAGGCATTTTTATGTCATAAAATCTGTTCAAAACTGAAGTCCAAGTTGGTGCTTGGCATTAGGGGGTTGGTGCTCCTTTTTGTTGGTGCAGATAAATTGTTTGTAAAGTTGGTGCTTTGCAAAGGCTGGATTTGGATGGGTGTCCAAGCAGTCTAATTTTTGAGGAGTAGCCAAATCTGGTGAACCTCGTTAAATCGTGTGTTGTGGATTGCTCTCTTGTTTATTTGCTTTATCTATTTTTAAGTTCTCTCTGCTTAAGTTTTAAAGTGCTCTAGATCTGTATTTAAATTGCTACACTGATTCACCCCCCCTCTCAGTGTCATTGTGAGAATATCAATTTTGGATAAAACTATTTGTATGCTTTTGTAAGCAAGTGTCCTTGTAAAATTGTAATATGGAGTGCAAGATCGGTGGTACCCGACACTCCAGGTTTTTCTTTGACTTTATTGTAAAAATACTAGAGTTCAATGCTTATATAGTGGAGAGGAATGATGAGGACATCTATTATTATTATGCATAGGAATTTATTTCTTACATTGGTTTTTAGTTGCAAGTTATTGGGTTGTTGATATAAGTTGTTATCTCAACTCCTTTTGTTTGTTCTCTAGTTTAGTTTGCTATCTTCCAAACTATGGAAGATTATTTTTATGTAATGGTGCTATTTAAGCACCCACTAAATAATGAATAATAGATCAATATTGTCAGATCCATATTAGTAGGTGTATCCATGTTGGCCATATACCATATTAATATTTGTTAGTAGGTAGATTGATAGGTAGGGTTTCTGACAATATGATCTTATTTGATGGATCCCTCTTGATGCGGTGTATTTGGATATTTATAGTTGATTTTTCAATGCAATTATTCAATTATTTATTACCTTATCCTTTTGTGTCTACTTATGGGTGTGTCCATATAATCACCATATAGAAGTAAGTCTTCCCTAAAGGTCTTAACAATTTTGACAATGATATCATAGAATCCTAGATCATTTAATTTCATCACATTGATGGATGGGAAATAGAGTTTTTGGGGCTCAGGATGGGAAGTGATTTCAATGTTGAGTTTGGTATCTTCAAATATATTTGTTGGAACATAGTTTATAAAATTTTTGATTATTATTATTTGGAACTCGGGCCCTTTCACGCCTTTAAGAAGGATCACCTTAAAATTTCATATTTGAAACTTATACCCTTTCATGCCCCTTAGTCTAGGTCATGGTTTTTCATGTGGTGTTGGCCTAGGTGGCTAGTCCAAGTTGGTGAATTTTCTCTTTTTACCTATATGTGGATTAATTGAGGCCCCAAAATATTTAAGGGGATTATAGGGGTGACTTGGAGGGGTTAATGGGGGTTAATGATTCATCATCACATGTGGTGGACTAAGGTTGTGAGCCAAGGTGGCCATATACAAAGTAGTTGGATAGGAGGTGCACATCAAGTCAATCATCATCAATTTGATTAACCAAGTGATGAAGAAAAAACAAATATATTAAGGGCAAGTGATGAGGCAGAACATTGCCTCATACAAAGACTGCTTTTGATAACTTTTTAAACTATTTGGAACCACTTATGATATGATTTTGTACTAATTTTAGTGATACTATGCATTATATGATGATGTTTGCATATTGGAATGATAAAGTGCATATGACCTATTTTGACCTGTTTATCTATGTTTTATAATCTGTTTTAGCTGTATTATTTAGTATATTTTGCATTAAGTTAATGTTGTAATATTAAGGTGCTTTCTACCTATTTGGTTTTGTGCTTCTTTCATAAGTTTTCCCCACCGTTTAACCATTTTAAATAACCAAAAGGCGCCAAAACTTTGTCAATAGTTTGACTGTGCAGAAAATAGGAACTTTTCCATACAAATTCCAACCAGTTGTACATATACAACATGGCTTGGAATTTGTCCACTCCAACTCATGCAAAATATGGAATCAGTATTCTGGGCACTTATGGAGACTATTTCCACCATCACAACTATTCTCATGCGCTTCTGGAGCATGAATTAATATAAACTCTGTTCTGCTACCTGATATTCTGGAGCAGCTCCGGAATAAGCGTAGAAGCAATAGTTTGGGTCAAAAGCACCTTTAATTGCAATAGAGGGTGGTAAACGGTGGTTGTAGCTATTTTAGGGATATCCCTATATTTTCCAACACCTATCCCTCAATGGATGAAGCCCAATAGATGGAATGGATAAGAGATAATAGACCTAATCCCTGCATTCTGGGAAATAGTCCTATAACAGTTGTAACATTCCTACATGGCAGCACAAAACCTTATCAATGTTGTACCCTACTTGTATAAATAAAATGCTCCCATTTGGTTGAGCATATAGAAGAATATAGGAAATAAGTGATAAGAGTTAGAACTATTTTAAGTGTTGTAACTGTGTATTGCAATAGATTAGTAGTTTGTAGAACTTCTCATGCACTGTTGATATGCTGAGAATGAAATAAAGGTGCAATATTTGACATTCATGTTTGCTTCTGAGTTGAGTGTGAAGATTTAATAGTTTAAAGCAAGTTCATTTGCCCTCTTCTGGTTCAGGAAGCAAGGGCCACTTCCAGGCTCAGAAGAGGGTTTATACCTGCCAGAATTTTGCTAATTTTTGGCTGTAGCAGGTCAGTAGAGATCTGATAGTTTTTGCATGGTTAGTGATTAGGATAATGTGGCATTTGAATGCATGGTAGGTAACTCATCTAGGGTAGAATTTAACACAGTACTTTCTATTTCTAATTTGTTTTAGAATTTGCAATATTTCCATAATTTCTTGTCAACCTAATTTGTTACAAATTGTGCAACTTTATTTATCGCTTTTTGAATGTTATCATTTTATCTCATTTCCATTTCAGAAAGTGACATTGTTTTCTGCAATTTTAGAAAGTTTCATTATTTACCAGTTTGAATGTTAATGCTGCAATTTCAATTTAGTAATTTCCTATCAATTAAATTCTGCTATTTTCAGCTTTGCAATAGTTTAGTTTTATTTTTCTGCAACAATGTGAATTTCAATTCTGCAAGGATAAGTAGGAGTTCAGTTTTAGTTTTTAGGAGTAAGAAAGGAGACCCCAAACACCCCAATCTCTAACTGTTCCATGAATAAAGCCATGATCTAAATGAACTAAAATTTAGTCTGTTAAACCTTGCTTTCGTATATAGCCTTGGACACCGCCCTGGATTGACATATAAATATTAAATGGTGAAAAATTGATGACACTCATCATTTTTGGCGTCATTGCTAGGGAAACTTAGGTGTTGTTAGGAGAGGTCTAGCAGTCCAGAAACTGTCATGTTTTAGGAAATAGTTTTTGGAAACCTGAGGTTTAGTTTATTTAGTAAATAGGCATGAATGCATAGGCCAAGAGACGAAAGAGGAAGGTTTATCAGAACTGGCTCTTTTCCACCAAGGCGTTCTTCACGATCAGGTGAAGATCTACCTGTGTATGAACTTCCTGAAAGACTTAAAAGAGAATCATCTTCTTCATCAACTAAAATTGTAGGATCTTTGCAAGAAGAGCTCTTAGAGGCACTTGCTTCTAGACATACCCATAGGGCTGATCCATCTGAACCAGTTGAACAAATTAAAACTGAAGAAGCACCTATGGCAGAACAAGGAGAACATGATAGGGACATTGTTGGTCATGATGCTGACAATCCTCCTGTTAGAACTTTTGAATACCCTATTCATCTGAATCCTACTTAGAATGCTCCTATGAAAACAATTTCACCCTCAGTATTGCCAATATTTAGGGGAGTTGTTTCTGAAGATCCTGATCAATTTTTGTTTGAATTCAAGGTCCTGTGTCAGACTTATGACTATGTCAATGATAACCAAAAATTGAAGTTATTTCCCTCTACACTCAAAGATGTAGCCTTACGATGGTTTATGAGCCTTGAACCAGATTCAATCCGCACTTGGGATCAAATGGAAACTGCATTTTTGGATAAGTATCAGGAGTATTGTAGAGTGAGAAATAGGAAGGATGAGTTATTTTAGATAAGACAAGAAGAGGATGAAAACTTAGAGGATTATCTTGATAGATTTACCTTTATCCAAAAGAGATGTGGTCCTGTGGAAACTGACTTATTAAAAACTATATTTTTGAGAGGTTTGTAGGATGATTCTAGAGAAGTATTAGACTTAATGGGAAAAGGAGATATAAACCAACTTGATATTAATGATATTGTAGAGTTGTGCAGAAATTATTCCCGCACTAGGCAAAGAAGAAGGAAAAGGAATCCTGGTAATATTGATATAAAATATTTGATGGAGGAAATGGCTAATATGAAAACTGATATACTTGTTCAACTAAATACTTCTTTAGGAGAAAGGAATACAAGAGCCAATTCTTCACCACCCCTATCTATCTATTGTCCTAGGTGCAGAAATAAGCATGCTCTGCAAGATTGTCCTTTGGACAAGACTTCAATTTCAGCAATTTGTGGCATTTTCTCAAAGGAGCATAAAACTGATAAATGTCACCTTTTGCCCCATCTTCGGAGTGTTTTAGAAAACCAAGTTGAAGAACTTCATGCTATTGGGCAAAGGCCAGGAGGCAACTTCATACAAAACCAAAATACCCCTCACTTTTCTTCAAATTGGGGACAAAATCCTTGGAATATGCCATGGGCGTATACCGAACCTCCTCCCCAAACTTGGAATCAATCTTGGGCAGCCCCTCAAGATTGGTCACATTCTAGTTGGAATCAGCCATGGCATCCAGTTAATCCATCTTGGGTACCAAATCAGTTAAGGCAAATATGGGGGCCACAATACCCATCCTATCAAGGGCAGCAGAGGTATCAATCACCAAATCAACACTTGTTGCCAGCCCCTAATAAAAAATTTTAGGGAAGAGTTCAACCACAACAAACACAACCAGTTAAGCAACCTCCACTTCCAGCTCAACCTATGGCTAACCCCAATAACAATAGACAAGCAACCCCTATTTATGGAGTTGAGTCTGAAGAGACTACTACAATCCATGTCCTTGACTGTAGTAACATCCAGTTACATTTAGGGAAGGTTTTACCTGACCCTGCACCACCCACTATTGAAGAAATTGATGGAAAGCAAGAATTTTCAAGTCCAAAAAAACCACAAACAGAGCAAAAAGAAGAAAAAATAGAAAGTTTACAAGGAAAAATTGAACCTGCCTCAGTAGACCTACCATATCCTGAAAGGTTTGACCACACTATCATTGCTCCTGAATCAGAATTAATCATAGAATTGAGGAAAATGTCTATCTCACTCCCTTTGTTGCAGGCAATAAAGGATGTACCTATGATTAGGAAAACCATTCAGGAGTTGTGTATTAGGAAACCTGGTAAGAAGAAGAAAGCCTTTCCTAAGACTATACAAGTAGAAGGTAAGTTGGCTGACCTACTTTCTGGAAAACTAGTACCCCCTAAATATGGTGATCCAGGGAGTCCAGTAGTTACAATTACTATTGGGTTAGTTCAAATTCCAAATGTACTTATCGATTTAGGAGCTGCAATCAACGTGATGACTAAGGAAACCATGCAGAAATTGTAGCTCAATAACCTTAGTCCTACTACCACAATTTTGGAAATGGAAGATAGGTCAGTGGCTAAACCGAAAGGAATTCTAGAGGATGTTGCCATTGAAGTGTCTTCTTGGGAATACCCTATAGATTTCTTAGTGTTGCAGCCTAGAAACTCAGCTAATGGCTATCCTATTATTCTAGGATGACCTTGGCTTGCCACTAGAGCTGCATTTATAGACTGCAGGTCAGGTGAGATGACCATTTCAAATGGTGTAGACCTAAAAAATATTTCCTTGTATCCACCAGCCCAACCTTCAGCCAAATTTTTTGGATAGATATGGTATCCTGAGTCTGATGAAGAACAGGAAACTATTGTCACCTTGGCCACCATTGTAGTAAAAGAACATATTGAAGAACTTAATTCACCAGAAAGAGAAATCTTTGAACATGAAACAATTTTGGTGAAAACATTGCAAGAAGAAGGCCTTAGGGATGATCAAATTCTTGTCCATCATTTGTTATGGAAATATGAAGAACAAACTGTTGAACATCTGTCATCTATTCCACTACAAGAAAGCTCCTTCACATTGCCACATGGATGGCATCATCATCTTCTGACTTCTTTCACATGTCCTATGCAAATGATCCCATCAGGTATCACATTTACACCAGAATCAAGAGTATTTCATACTCTGTAGCCACATCATTGTCCCTTAAATGCTTTAATCAGTAAATATGAGGTTGTCAACTCTGTTTATCCAGGGATTAAGTAGATTGAGATACAACCAAGAAAATTTTTGAACATTAATAGTCGGTTGACTAATGAGCAAGAAGCCAAATTATTTGTTGTTTTACAGAGACATGTTCAAGATTTTGCTTGGAGTTATAAGGACATGACTGGCATTCACCCTGATGTGTGTACACATAGGATATACACTGAAGATGTCAAACCAGTAAGACAACCACAAAGGCGTCTGAATCCCACTCTGAAGGATATTGTTAAGGAAGAAATTAAAAAACTATTGGATGTAGGATTCATTTATCCAATTTCAGATAGTAGGTGGGTTTCACCATTGGTCATTATTCCAAAGAAAAATGGGAAGATGAGAGTATGTGTGGACTACAGGGAATTGAATAAGGTCACACATAAAGATCACTTTCCATTACCATTTATAGACCAAGTGTTGGACACCCTTGCTGGTAAGAAATTTTTCTATTTTCTTGATGGATTCAGTGGTTATAATCAGATACAAGTTGCACCTGAAGACCAAGAGAAAACTACTTTCACATGTCCTTGGGGAACCTTTGCTTATAGGGTTCTACCTTTTGGTTTATGTAATGCTCCAACAACATTTCAAAGAGTTGTTTTGGCCATATTCTCTGATTTGACAAATGAGAGTGTAGAAATTTACATGGACGATTTCACAGTATTTGGGGATAGTTTTGAATATACTTTGGAACAACTTGAAAAAGTTTTAATACGTTGTGAAACATACCATTTGTCTCTTAATCCTGAGAAATGCTTCTTAATGATGGAGGAAGGGATTGTCCTTGGTCATCATATCTCCTCTTATGGGATCAAGGTTGATCCTAAAAAGGTGGAAGTCATCAAAAACCTTCCTCCTCCAAAAACTCAAACTGATGTGAGGAGTTTCTTAGGACACATTGGTTTCTATCATAGATTTATTGCCAATTTTAGTACCATAGCCAATCCAATGTTTGCATTACTAATGAAAGATTCTAAATTTTCTTGGTCTACTGAGTGTCAAAAGTCTTTTGATGAATTAAAAGAAAAGTTAACAACTCCCCCTGTATTGAGAGGACCTAATTGGGAATTGCCCTTCCATATTCAAACTGATGCTTCCAATATTGCTATTGGAGCTGCATTAGGGCAAATTGACAATGGGGAGCATTATGCCATTTATTACATCAGTAAAAACTTGACAGGAGCTAAAAAGAACTACACTACTACTGAGAAGGAATTCTTAGTTGTAGTATATGCTATTAATAAGTTTCGACACTATATCATAGGATATCAGGTATTCATTCATACAGATCATGCTACCATTAAATACCTGATGAATAAACCTTTGGTTAGTGCAAGAATTATTCACTAGTTAATACTATTGCAAGAATTTGATATCACTATAGTTAATAAACCAAGGAAAGCTAATGTAGTTGCAGATTTTCTATCAAGATTGCCAAATGAAGATACAGGAGAGTTGGTTGAAGATGCATTTCCTGATGAGAAACTATTTGCTATTTCTATGCAGTCTCCATGGTTTGCAGATATAGCTAATTATTTGGCTACAGGAAAAATTCCTCTTCACTTTACTCCTAAACAAAGGAAATAGTTAATCAAGCAAAGTTCTTCTTTTGAATGGATAGGAGGTTTATTTTTTAAATGCAGTCCTGACCATGTTTTGCGTAGGTGCATCCGCAAGGATGAGGTATATGATATCCTATGGGCATGTCATGATGAACCTTTAGGAGGACACTATTCAGTCAAGAGTACAATTCGAAAGATCTTGGGTACTAGTTATTACTGGCCATCTTTGCATAAAGATGTGAAAAATTATGTTAGACATTGTGATGCATGCCAAAGGATGGGAAAACCTACCTTCACTAGTGAAATGCCATTACAACCTCAAGTAGGAACATAACCATTTGAGAGGTGGGGGTTAGATTTTGTAGGACCCATTGACCCTCCTTCCCAAGGGAAAGTGCATATCTTGGTATGTACTGACTATGTAACCAAATGGGTAGAAGCCCATGCTTTTAAGCATGCTCGAGAAGAAAAAGTTGTTGATTTCCTATATTCATAGATTTTCCTACATTTTGGGGCCCCACAATCCATCACCACTGATCAGGGACCTCAGTTTACCTCAAAATTTGTTGAAGCCTTTACAAAGTTGTATGAAATCAAACATCAAAAATCCTCACCTTACCATCCGCAAGCCAATGGCCAAGTTGAAGTGACAAATAGGGAATTAGAGAGGATCTTAACCAAAACTGTAGCAGCCCATAGGAGGAATTGGGTGGAGAAGTTACCTGAAGCAATTTGGGCTTACAACACTACTTGGAAATCCACTACTGGATTCACACCATATGAATTGGTTTATGGTAAAAAGCCTCTTTTGCCTATTGAATTTGAATTACTGACTCTTCGAACTGCTTTGGAAGTAGGTATTGATTTGTCACAGGCACAAATGGACCGAATTCTATAGCTCAATGCATTGGATGAGCTAAGGAGGGATGCATTGCACCAGACCGAGATGATCCAATCACAACGCAAGTTGTGGCATGATAGTCATATCCAACAACAAAAATTTCAACAAGGCGATTGGGCTTTGTTGTTTGACTCATGATATGAAGACTATCTCAAAGTTGCAGATTGATGGCTCAGACCTTATCAAGTTGAGGAGGTATTTGCAAATGGAGTTGTACGTCTTTCACCAATAGATGATTCAAGAAGGAAAATGGTGGTTAACGGTCATCGTCTTCGGATATATCACAAACCGTTAACCAAGGAGGAGTTTCTCAAGCAAGTAGGAAACTTGGATGTATCAGTATTGGAAGAAACCACTTCTTCCAAGATGGACTCAATCAAGTGACATGAACCAAAATATATATATATATATAATAAAATAATAATATATAAATAAAATAAAATAAAAAAATAATAATAATTCAGAATGTGAAAACCTCTTTGAGGCGCATCTGAATTGGGCTTACATGAAAACCGGTTTTTTTGGCATGTTTGCCTCACAGACCCACCACCATTCCATCCATTCTCACCATTGTTTCACTATTTACCATTCCATTCATTCTCACCTCTGTTTCACTATTTTTCAGATTGCACCTATTACACTAGTTGAGGAGTCAACTTAAAATCAGCAGAAAACAACATTTGTACAAAATGTAGATAGAATGGTTTCTTCAGGTATGTGCCTTTTCTATTTTAATATTGTAAATATTTATTATGTAGTGTATGATATCCCTAGTTAGTATAAAGCATACATAAGGTCTGGTTCCAAAAAAGTTATCAAGATAAGTTTCAGATAAAAAAAAGAGCCTCTTCAAATGATTTTGAGTGAAACTGCTCTGGAATAAACCTGTTGCATATCACTGTTCTTGAATTAAACTCTAGAATTGGCTTTGGAATGAAAAGGGTCTTTGCTCAGGAATGAAATTTGTGATAAAACCAATTAAATGAATTAACAAAAGGTTAATTCATTTTACTCCGGAACCACATGGCTAAAAAGTCAAATAAATCAAATTTTCTGTGAGTTCCTAAGGTTTTGCGCCAATTGGGTTGGAAATAGCACTTGGGACGCAGGTTTCAAGTATGAGTTCCAAGGCAAAATTTTGAGGAGGGCATGGAGTTTCGAATACTACAACACGTGACCACTTGGCACATGATTCAAAATATGTTTAAAAGAAGAACTTCCATAAAAGATGCCATGCCACTCCCGATAGCTATAACATGCAGTAAAAATTAATGATGACTTCTGTGTGCAATAACTTGTCGTCACATTCCAATTTCACATTCCTAGCACATTTTGAAGTTGTTCTGGTACTGCATCTATTTACTCCTCACCCTCGAGCATTACCATTGACAAACTTAAGCATTTCAAAAACTGAAAAAACCTTGCTGTTCAAAATTTGTAAGCCTGAGATACTCTGCACATAGGAAATTAACAATGGGCGGATAGAAGAACAAAATTGAACTGGATAACATAGAATTTTTGTAGAAATATGAGGAGTCCATGTAAATATTTACAGAAGGGGGATTTATGCCCTTCTTGCACAAGTTCGATGGGTATTCAGAAGGGTTGGCTACTGAGTTCGCACGTACCTTCCACAACAACCAAATTCATATCAACGACATGACCATCCAGGTAAGCCCTAAAATTCTCAACCAGGTTATTGAATTGTCATTGCATGGGGTTCAAATTGGAAAATCAGGGAAAAATACTTTAGTTGAACTTGTAAATCAATTTAGGGGAAATGAGGATAGGCCCACTAAGTTTATATTGAGTAATAATATCTGCAAGGGGGTCAAAAGAACAAGTTTACAACCTCCTTGGGATGAAGTTGTAGTATGGGTCATTAGGTTTTTGACCTGTGATGGGCAATTCCCTATCCTCTCAGGACATCATATGCGAATTTTAACCCATCTTCATCATGGCCGCTCAAACCCTGAACTGAAGGTAAATCTACCTCTGTACCTATACCAAGAGCTGGTAAATATGGCCAAAAAGTACCAAGCAGGAAAAGGGTCTCCCAAACACCATGGCCTAATCAAGATTATATGCAGACATCACTTCAGGGGAAACCCTAGAAGCTTTGATAGGTTTTTTCATGCATGGAATGAGTTGATTGAGGAAGAGGCGGTTGAAAGCCCTGGATCTGAAGAAGAGGTAGAGGTTGAAGGACCTGAATCTAAAGCAAAAATAGAAATTGAAAGTTTTGAACATGAAATTGAAACTGAATCCTCTAAAAAAGAAATTCCCTCCTCACCATAGGGACCTCCATCCTCCAGGACAAGGAAGCAAAGAGAGAAACAGTCTAAGATTGATCCTGTAGGTAAGAGGAGGAAGGTTACATTTTCTAAAAATGTAACTATTTTTCCCACTCAGTCCATTGAGCAATTTGGAAGTTCAAGCAAGGAAGGGTAGATGGATAAGGGAACACCTAAAGTAGACCCTACCCTAGGATTGACAAGCCCCATTTCACAATCTAAAAAGAAACAAAAGCAATCAACTTCAAGATTGAGAAGGTCTTCAAGACTTCAAAAATCCACCAACATAGGTGATGTGGAAAAGGAAGAAGGAACTGCACATGTTGATACCCTATAGGTGGAAGAAACTATGGAGAAAGTCAAATATATAAGTACCAAGGGCATGGATAGTGCAGTAGATATGGCTATGCCTACAATGTCCCTCAATTACCCACTAGATCCAGAAGATAGAACCATAACAGAGGAAGCAAGGGGACACACCACTATTGCAGAAATGTCTGCACCACTTGTAGATTATCCTGATTCTGAGGAAGAGTCTAAGGTAGCTGAAGAAGGAAAGAATGATTTGAGCACTGAAGAAGAAGAGGAAATGGACATCAAGACTTAGTTGCATGCAGCCAGGAGTGTAATTAAAACATAGACAGGATGGATTGAACAAAGTGAAGCTTCTTTGAAGGAAAAATATGATATTATTGCTAAGTTATGGCAAGAGATAGAGGTTGTAAAGGCTAGACTCACACTTCTAGAGCAGCATCCTCCTCAGTCTGACTCTGGAGATGAATTAGCCAATATTATATTGAACTTGGCTGGTGATGCAGCCTTATCTGAGAGGAACTCACCAATTAGGGCAGCAATTGAAGAGGAAGAAGTTGCACAAGCACCACAACAAGTTGAAGACAGAACAAAGGATGAGCATCCAGGGACACAATAGATAACCAAATCAATAACACCTACAAAGGGAGAAATAATAGTACAAGAAGAGGTAATTCCATAGTCTCCTCAAAATATTGTTAATTTGAATGCACCTAAGATTGAACTAGTAGAAATTGAAACATAGACAAAGCCCCCTATAATTGAAAAGGTGGATGTAGGCATCCAAGTTAATGTCATTCCACAAATGCAACCAATAGTTAGGTCACCAGAAATAGTTACATTAGAAAAATATAATGAATATGTGGCATATTGGATGGCAAGATGTCATCAATTAGAAGGAAAGGTCTCATCATTATAGACCTTAACAAAAGAGCTAGAACATAAAAATTGAAAAATTGAAGGAACAAGTGTAGGATGTATGCCAGATTGTAGAGTGTATGGTTCAGTGTCGGAGGCCAACAAGATTCTATAACTTAATTTTGAAATAAAAATACCTCCATTGGCAAATGATGAGGATCACCTCTAGCCTCTCTCACAAATTGGAAACACCTAGTGAGTTTCTAGAAGATTTTTGGCAAAGTTCTACAGAACACCAGAATTTGCTATGTGAATTGTTCTTACATAATTTATTTTTTCCAACCGAAGTTATCTTCCTTCCCCATATCTTCACTGGTGATCTTCAACTTAGGGCTTTTCAGTCTACACTCCAGAATCAAATATATTGGGAGCAGGAAAAGAAAACAAGCAAATCCATGGAATTACAAGTAGTTTTGCTCATTAGGCCTATTCACCTGAACCATAGGACCTCCACCAGTGAGCACTATACTCTAATGAGGGATGACAGAGTAAGAAAAATGTATCTAGGGAACTTGCAAAAATGCATAGATGGTTTTCAAGCCTTCTGTGCAACATCTTTTGTTGATGCTTTATCAACTTGCAAAAATAGATGGGGAGAGTTACCTATATCACTGTAGAAGAGAGAACCCATCTCACCAAATAACCTGATGTGGTCTAGAAGAAGGGAAGAATGTATAATCTAGACCATATTTGAGGTAAAGGAGTAGTGGATAGGTCTCAAGTATAGGAATCCAACAATTATCATCCATGTTCCATATTTCTTTGATAATGACCCTCAATCAGACGATCAATTCCAAGAGTGGCTCAGGGAAATCAAAGAGCACAAAGGATATTACAAAGTTGGAAGTAGACTGTGGAAATATGTTGAGCGCTATCTTGACATAGATCTTTGTGCTGCTATAGCAGAACAGAATGCATGAGGACATGCATTATAATAAGCTAGGGGGAAATGATGAGGCAGAACATTACCTCATACAAAGACTACTTTTGATAACTTTTTAAACTATTTGGAACCACTTATGATATGATTTTGTACTAATTTTAGTGATACTATGCATTATATGATGATGTTTGCATATTGGAATGATAAAGTGCATATGACCTATTTTGACTGTTTATCTATGTTTTATAATCTGTTTCAGCTGTATTATTTAGTATATTTTGCATTAAGTTAATGTTGTAATATTAAGGTGCTGCTACCTATTTGGTTTTGTGCTTCTTTCATAAGATTTCCCCATCGTTTAACCATTTTAAATAACCAAAAGGTGCCAAAACTTTGTCAACAGTTTGACTGTGCAGAAAATAGGAACTTTTCCATACAAATTCCAGCCAGTTGTACATATACAACATGGCTTGGAATTTGTCCACTCCAGCTCATGCAAAAGATGGAATCAGTCTTCTGGGCACTTATGGAGACTATTTCCACCATCACAACTATTCTCATGCGCTTCTGGAGCATGAATTAATATAAACTCTGTTATGCTGCTTGATATTCTAGAGCAGCTCCAAAATAAGCGCAGAAGCAATAGTTTGGGTCAAAAGCACCTTTAATTGCAATAGAGGGTGGTAAACGGTGGTTGCAACTATTTTAGGGATATCCCTATATTTTCCAACACCTATCCCTCAATGGATGAAGCCCAACATATGGAATGGATAAGAGATAATAGACCTAATCCCTGCATTTTGGGAAACAGTCCTGTAACAGTTGTAACATTCCTACATGGCAGCACAAAACCTTATCAATGTTGTACCCTACTTGTATAAATAAAATGCTCCCATTTGGTTGAGCATATAGAAGAATATAGGAAATAAGTGATAAGAGTTAGAACTATTTTAAGTGTTGTAACTGTGTATTGCAACAGCATCAGTAGTCTGCAGATCTTCCCCTACACTGTTGATATGTTGAGAATGAAATAAAGGTGCAATATTTGACATTCATGTTTGCTTCTGAGTTGAGTGTGAAGATT
This sequence comes from Wollemia nobilis, assembly GCA_028583015.1. NCBI lineage: Eukaryota > Viridiplantae > Streptophyta > Pinopsida > Araucariales > Araucariaceae > Wollemia > Wollemia nobilis. The sequence continues at coordinate 1,342,029 of JAQPPZ010000159.1, forward strand.
TAATAGTTTAAAGCAAGTTCATTTGCCCTCTTCTGGTTCAGGAAGCAAGGGCCACTTCCAGGCTTAGAAGAGGGTTTATACCTGCCAGAATTCTGCTAATTTTTGGCTGCAGTAGGTCAGCAGAGATCTGACAATTTTTGCATGGTTAGTGATTAGGATAATGTGGCATTTGAATGCATGGTAGGTAACTCATCTAGGGTAGAATTTAACACAGTACTTTCTGTTTCTAATTTGTTTCAGAATTTGCAATATTTCCATAATTTCTTGTCAGCCTAATTTGTTACAAATTGTGCAACTTTATTTATCAGTTTTTGAATGTTATCATTTTATCTCATTTCCATTTCAGAAAGTGACATTGTTTTCTGCAATTTTAGAAAGTTTCATTATTTACCAGTTTGAATGTTAATGCTGCAATTTCAATTTAGTAATTTCCTATCAATTAAATTCTGCTATTTTCAGCTTTGCAATAGTTTAGTTTTATTTTTCTGCAACTGTGTGAATTTCAATTCTGCAAGGATAAGTAGGAGTTTAGTTTTAGTTTTTAGGAGTAAGAAAGGAGACCCCAAACACCCCAATCTCTAACTGTTCCATGAATAAAGCCATGATCTAAATGAACTAAAATTCAGTCTGTTAAACCCTGCTTTCGTATATAGCCTTGGACACCACCCTGGATTGACATATAAAGATTAAATGGTGAAAAATTGATGACACTCATCAACAAGATACGTTTAGGAAAAATACCTATTAATAGTGAGTCATTGAATTCTATTATTGGCCAAGCTCTTGGGTTTCCCTTAATAATGGAAGTACATGGGTTGATATGGTTGCTCGGCATACAAGAAGCACAAATACCAATGGGGACATTGTGAGAGCATGTAAAAATTCTTTTCCTCGATCCATTGAAATCACCATAAATTAGTCTAGAGTTGGGTTTCAGGGCTCTCAGATGGCTAGTTCCATTTATAAGAATATTATGTTAAACCATGGATTTATAATTTGAGTATTTTTTTCCTGGGCACAGGTTATAGACTGATAGTTGGTAGCATTGTGGCTCACTGGTGGTTGGATGGATTGACATCATATTCTTATGCCAATCCAAATTTCACTTGGAATTGAAAGTGTGTCTTATATTTCTCTTCTTAATATTTCCCGTGGGGTCCCAAGGTTGCAAGTTGTCAGGGTAGGTTGGAATTTGTGGGATTGTTAGAAGTTTAGGCTCTCTACTTTTATAATCTTGATTCAAGAAATCTTTCATCTATATAGTGTTCGTGAGACATCATTGGATATTGATTGGTGTCCCTACTTTGGTTGCTCTTGTACAATTTTTTTTTGGAAAAATGATAGGGTTGGTTTTGGAGCCGAGCTCTCTTGTCATCGACAAGGATGTGAGAAAAATCCTAAATAAGGGTAATATTCTCAATTTCTTGATAAAATTCAATGACCACAACAAGGAGGTGGTGAAACATATGGCCTATTCATGGTGCAACATGATGGTTTGAGTGGGTACCCTTGAGTTTGAGGTCTCTATTCTACTATTTATTGAAGTTATAGACCTTCCAATGGATATGTTTTTGCACAACAGAGAGAAACATTCCCTAACCAGATACTCCTAGTAATTTTTGGGTGAATATGAAGAGCTAGTAAAATTCTAAAATGGGTTTAAAAGAGCCTCTATGAAGGTGTCCTGGGATGGATTGGAACTGGTGATAATTCAATATTTCATGTTGGACAAAAATAAGGATATTCTCAAGAGTTTATATTTCATGTTCCTAAACCATTTGAACCAGGAGAGGCTTTTGAATATCTTGTCATTCTTGTTTCAGTAGATGGCAAAGTCAATGAGTCTAGTTAAGAAAGGTACTGTGTTAGACCCAATCCACAAGGGGTTGATGAAGTTGATTTTTTACCATGTTGTTAAATCTAGAGGATTATTAAGGGAGGATATTATGAATTATCTAGAAAAGGTGGTGCCTCCAATTATTGATTATTTGGATTCTTCTCATTTTTAACATAATTAATCTCTAAGCGATGAGGCCATCCACACAACCCCTACTATGGTTTCCATGACCAAGGTGGAATATTCCCTCCCAAAAGGTGTTTGAGGAAGTGAGGAAAGAACCATATGCTCCAAGAACCTAGTCATAAAGTTAGCTAATGCAGATAACACTTCTCTTTGCATGCAAGAATCTAAATCTTATGATTCATCCCCTCCCAGGAAGAAAGCTAAGCTTTTATTCGAGTTGACCAACAAGAAAAAAATATTATTATTCAATCCCAATATATGCTTAGTACACCTAAATACCTCAAAAAGGATGATCTTGAAGCTACATAAGTCTCTTATTAACTCCATGCAAGTGTCCATATCATGCATGGAAGAAATCATGGTGTTAATGGGTTGGGAGCAGTGGGATGTAAATGAGTAGGATGCAGATAAGAAAGAAGTTGGGCCAATCAGCCTGAAGAATTGAGGAGTGGGATCCTCGATTGCATTTTGCCATCTTGGTTCTGGGTTGTATCGTTGGTTCCCTGAGTGTGATGTTGATATGTTTATCTTTAGTTTTTGATGGTCTTTCTGGTTTGTTGTTTGTGGCTCTTCCATGGGATCTTTTTATTTTTCTAATGTCAAATATTTTGTTTTGTTTTGTTTCATTTCTACCTTCTATAGGTCTCTTCAAAGGGTAGCTTGGTTATTTTTATAAAATATTAAGGGATCCTTTTAAGATATTCGTGGATCCATATGCAACTTTTATTATTTCATGTGGAATCCTATCTGAGGATTGTGAAGATATTCTAAATGCCTACACCGATGATGACAAACACAATAGTTTTGGTTGTAATAAATATGAAGATGTTGTATATGTGATCTTTCCTTTCCTATATAGAGAGGATTTCATTATCATGGATAGGGGATATGGAGAGTGCAATCTCGAGACAGAGAAAAAAAATTCTTTGAGTGACTCAAGGGCAATGCTAATAAATCGGCCCTTGTTCATAAGGGATTTCTCAACCAATTCTTGTATATTCTAGATAATCTAGATCTTGAAAACCAGATAAATACACCCTTTGCTCCATATTGATATATCACTCTAAAATAAAATAATTATTAATTTTAAATAAATTTTCTCTATGGTCGACATATCTATTATTACATTTTAAACATCTATTCTCATTTACAAATAGTTTTCTCATGCCCACCTGTTTGTATGAAACAGTGTCTATGTCTTTGCTATTAATGTATTTGGATTATGAAATGGTTAAATTGATTAGAATAACACCAAAGGTTCTTCAATACTGATAAACAAATAAATATCATTGAATTATATCAGATTATACAAGTTTTGATGATTTTGACATTAAGGTAATAGTGGAAACCTTATTGACAGGCGTTACCAATTTTGTGTCATAGTATATATCCCAATGTTACTGACCAAAATACTTTAAGCCCTAAGTTTTGAGTCTTTTTTTGGTGAAATTTTTTTATAAGATCCATTTTTGGATCCACAATCAAAGTTGAGAAAATAAAAATTGGATTGGAATTGGCATGGAGAAATACTTGGGCAAAATCGAGAATCAGCAAAAATAAAAAAATACAAAATAATCAGCAAAAAAATCAGCAAATTTTCATTGAAAAATGAAGAAATGCAATTATTCATTGAAAAAATATTTTTTGATGCATATCACATTTGTTTTTGGAAAAAAATGAACAAAACCTAGAAAAAATGGACTAGGTTATGAATTAGGAAAAATTGGCTCGAATCAATTTTTTTTTTGTAGATTTTCTCAACCATACTAGCAATAGTTCTCTTGGATATTTTCTATGGGGTTAATAATGAGTAACTCTTAGTAAATCCTTCCTATTAGTTTTTTATCAGTAATTAATGTTGTAAGTTTCATTCATATTTTTAATATGTTGAATCAATTATTCATAAGGTACAAAGTTTGAATCGTTCTTCTTTGTTCAGATTTAAAGGTTTATTTTCTATCTACAATGCTTATTCTAAGAAAAGGAAAAGTGCATCATTTACATTAATGATAAAGAAGGTATTTATAAATATGTTCTTCTTTTACAGATGGATTTCTCAGGGCTTACAATAGGGTCCCCAAAGTGGAGAAATCCCCTTTTATAACATATAGCCTGAATGGTGCTTCAATGGTCTTATCTTGTCACATCCAAAGGATGGATGGGTTTTAATGGTTGTAGTAGTTGGACCATACTAGGATGCATTCTCCTCCATAGCACCTACATACAACCCACAATAATAATTAGTAGCATCAAAAGGGATCATCTCGATTGAGCCCAAACCTATGAAGATACAACACACAAAAAGCCTTACAAAACTTAATTTGAAGATAAATGGAGCATGGAAATGTTACAAAACCACAAAGCATAGCTTTCTTACCTTGTCCACCTATTTGATGTTTATTTAGTGTCTATCTCTAGTCTTAAGATGTAACCACCAGGGGGGTGGTATTTGGGACTACTAAACACTAAGGAGATGGTTATTGGGACTCTGTTACTCCAAATACTATAAACTTTGGTAAAGATCTTCTATGGGTTGTCAAGAATCTACCCTTAAAATTTAGAGTCAATTGGAATTTGTATGAGTGAGTTATGGTCAAAACAAGTTAGGTAGTTTTGATTGAAAATCTAGTCTCTACTAACTGCTAGGAGCAGATAGTTGTATCTGCTAATCACTAAGGGGCATGCAGTTGGCTCCTTACTAATTTGGTGGTGTTTAAATCTATTGTGTGTCTTATATGGGTTTTCAATAGACTCTAGTATTAATTTTGTATAGGTTGGCTCTTTTTTTAGAGCAACTTCAAAAGGAAGGTGAGTGCATTCTCAAAGGCACCTTCATCTTCATGGTAGCTTTGCATACAAGTTATAAGGGTTGGCAAGGAAGGGGTCTGAGCACACACAAGGGATAAAATGGTGAGTGGAAATTTTGACAAATTTTGGCTAGTAAACTTGAGTTTCTTTTACAAATAAAGAACATAGGGGGGTATTTATAGATATTTTGCAAGGAAGAGGACGTGATTAGGAGGTGAGGTGGCATGATGTGGCAGCCATGTGGCACATGTGGAGAACAAGAAAAATATGGATACTTCCATTTGGAGGAATGTGCACCTTCCAATATTAGTGACCTTGGGTGGGAAAGTCCTCACCCACCCAATTGTCATAAATAGGCATGAGAAGTGGTGATGGAGCATGGGGATGTGTAAACCTAGGGTGATGTGGAGGAATTTTTCATGGAGGTTGCAAGGTGGGTTTGGAAGGACTAGTGAATTTATTATGGATATTCCCTAGGATATTTGACTTGTGATTTAGGGAATTTTAAATTCCTATAAAATTTCAAAGGAGGATTTGTAAGGACTTGGGGGTTTATTGTGGGTATTTCCTAGGATATTTGGTGGGGATATTGAGGGCTGATTAGGATTTTTGGGGATTTGATTTAGGATTTGGGAATTTATTGTGGATTTTATTTGGGATTTGACTAGGGGTTAGGAAATGATTAGGGATTTATTAGAGATTTGATTAGGGAATTAGAGATTATTTGGGATTGTGGTATTTTTAGGATGATTTGAGGATTTTGTTAGGAATTTTAGGAAAATAAATGGAATTTAGAGCAACTAAAGAAGAATTAGAGATATTTGGGAGGATTTGGAGGAATTAATGAATAATTAGAAAAATTTAGATGGAATCAGGTGAATTATAGAAGGGATTAGAACAAATTAGAGAAATTAGTGTCTTACAATGACATTGAGAGGGGGGTGGTGAATCAGTGTAGCTCTTTAAACTTGAATTTACAGCTCTTAATACCATAGCAATTAAAACTTATTACTAGATACAACAAGTATAAAAAAAGAGCATCACACAACACAAGATTTAATGAGGTTCACCAATGTGGCTACTCCTCAAAAATTGACTGCTTGGACTACCATTCAAATCTAGCCTTTGCAAAGCACCAACTTTACAATCAATTTACTAGCACCCACTGGAAGGAGCACCAACCCCTGATTTATCTGCACTAATAGAAAGTAGCACCAACCCCTGATTTACTAGCACCAACTGGAAGGAGCACCAACCCCTAATTTATCTGCACCAATAGAAAGGAGCACCAACTAGAAGGAGCACCAACCCCTTATTTATCTGCACCAACAGAAAGGAGCACCAACCCATTATTTATCTGCACCAATAGAAAGGAACACCAACCCCTGATGCCAAGCTGCAACCTAGACTTCAATTTGAATCTATAAGTTTGACATTAAGATACCTTTGATTTTGCAAGACCCTGACTGGTCTTCTTCACCTTTGCGTTCTTTGTGCACTCTGCTCTCTCTGTGCAATCACTTCGCACACTCTACTTCATTACAGTCAAACTTCATGATCGTCTTCTCCCTTTTGCGCACTCTACTCCGTTATAGTCAAACTTCATGATTGTCTTCTTCCTTTTGCACACTCTACTCTCTTTACAAATTTTGCACTTAGCGCGATTTGACACGACTTGCTCTCTACGCACAATGACCGTATGCCACACACATTCAACTTCCCTTAAATTCTTCAAACAACCGTCCTTTTATAACAATATTTTTTATGATGAAAACCCTAATCTTAGTCGGTTGTAAATCCTAATATTAGTCGGCTTTCATAACAACTGTAAACCCTAATTTTAGTCGACTGTCATCGGTCTTCGTTGGCTTCAACTCAAGAAGATGTTCGGTTTATCCATCGCTTGATGATTTCATTCTGGACAGACCCTGTAATCGCCATACTGACTTTTGATCACTCTTCGTATTTCAGTAGAATGAAATCACTTTGTAACTGCCCCTGTAAATGCCATAGTGATGTCGGTCCACTATCATACTTCTCATTTCAGTCGGGTTATCCTTCTTGACTTGCGCATTTACGACCTATCATGAAATCATGACATTTCTACCTCTGTAGCTTCTTTTGTTTTTGTTGTTGCACAAATACAACATGTCGCAATATCGCTACACTTTCACCTTCGTACGCTTTCTCTATTCTTTTGTCACGATATCATGACATTTTTGCGTCCGTAGACTTTGTCTTTTCTTTTCTCACGATATCATGACATTTTTGCCTTCATATACTTCGTCTTTGCTTTTGTTGCGATATCGCGACATTTCTGCCTCTACAGACTTCATCTTTTCTTTTGTCACGATATCGTGACACTTTTGCTTCCATAGACTTCAACTTTGCTTTTGTCGTGATATCGCGACACTTCTACCTCTGTAGTCTTCAACTTAGCTTTTGTCGTGAAATCGTGACACTTCTGCTTTCGTACATAGCTTTTGCTTTTGTTGCAAAATCGTGACACTTCTGACTTCGAAGTCTTCTTCTCTGCTTTTGTTGCAAAATCATGACACTTCTACTTTCGTACTTTTACTTCTTTGCTTTTATCATGAAATCGTGACACTTCTGCTTCTAAAGTCTTGCTTTCTACTTTTGTCGTGAAATCATGATAGTTCTGCTTTCGTACGCTTCCTCTCTTTCTTTTGTCATGAAAATACGACATGTTGTGATATCATGACACTTTTCAAACTTACTTTCTCTCTACTATTTTAGTCACAAAAATGAGACATGTCACGAAATCGTGACACTTTTTCTTTCTCTGCCTGGCTGCCCTTTTTGAGTCGCAATAATGCGACATGTCACGATATCGCGACACTTTTCCTTTTTCTCTCTTTCTCTTTGCTTTGGCCCCGAAAATACAACATGTCATGATATCGTGACACTTTTTCTCCTTGCATTTTCTCTTCTCTTCTGGCCGCGAAAATGCAACTTGTCGCGATATCGCGACACTTTTTCTCCTTGCATTTTCTCTTCCAACATGTCACGAAATTGCGGCAGTTTTTCCTATTTTTTCTCTCTTCCAACATGTTGCGAAATCATGACATTTTTTCTTGCTTTTTCTCTCTTCCAACATGTCGCGAAATCGTGATAGTTTTTCCTGCTTTTTCTCTCTCTTCCAAAATGTCACAAAATCGTGACAGTTTTTCTTGCCTGTTGTATATGTCGCGATATCGCGATACTTTTCTTAGTTGTCTTTTTCTTTGATATTTTGCATATGGGCCACTTCGGTCTTCTTGGAAAATCACTGTATATACTCTAAATAACCTTTGAACTCCTATCTTCGGCATCTGAATATCTTTTGAACTTCCTGTCCACTGCATCAGTAGATCTATCTGACTGTGTTGACAACAATGACAATACTATTGCTGCACCTTGCTTAAAAATATCCCCGTTTGGAATTATTGGCAACACATGTGCAATTTTCTGTAACTCTTCTCCCCCTTTGAAAATAATACCAAAGGGATACTACAGACTCCCCCTGAGTCCATGCACAACAGTCTCAGACAAAAATTATTGCACTTAGCAAAAATTACAAACATGAGCAAAAATATAAACAAATACACAAATGCTCCCCCTGAGAATGTGATCCTGATAGCTAGTCAATTCTTGGGAAGCGTGACCACTCTCAATTACGAAGGTACTCAAAGACTTCATTGGGCAATGGTTTTGTGAAGATACTCACTACTTGCTCTGTTGTTGGAACAAAAACCAACTTAACCTCACCTTCCACAACTTTCTCCTGCATACAAAACGTTGTCGCTGCAATATATTCTGCCTCTGCTATGGATAAGAAAACTGACTCTTGTTTCTTACTGTTCCACGCGACCAACCTGTCTCCAAGATAGAATGCACCTCCACTGGTACTCTTTCTATCATAAAGTCTTCTTGGATAAGAACTATAAACTCTGCTCATCATATTAGAATTCTTGTTGTACCTTGATTTTACTTATTTAGTATAGTATGATCAACACTCAACTTTTAGCTGTGCAAAAGTTACTCCCAAATAAAAAATGATTGACTCTCCTGGCAGCCTGCACATAATTTCTTCAGCCTTTTGACTACCATATTCTCCGTGATTGACAACTTTGCCTCGCATCAATTGTGCAGCTCAATGTCTCTGGTTTCTAATGGTTGTCATGAATGTTTTCATCACTTGTGCAGGTATTGACAGTGGACCGTTACATCTAGCATTGGAACCTCAATCTGCGCATAGTCATCAACACTCGATATTCTGCTTCTTGCTAGGGCATATGTCAGGGTTACTCAATGTCTTAGGTGAACATTCTTCATGCAATTCTAGGGAGCATTTCTTCTCGCTGTGATCAAGGGAATCCTTGGGCAATATCTCGCATTTCTCAAATAATGCAAGACTTTATTAGGTGCATAGGCATCTTGTCCTCCTTGGTGCTTCACCACCTGGGCACTATTCTCTCAACGTCTCTGCCTTGCATGTGCCAATTGGCACTCTTGACCAACTGGATGCTAGTGCCACTATTTGCTTTGACTCTGGCATCTCTTTGATAACGGCTACTTCTTTAGAGAAAAGTAATTCTCTCTTATTACCTCCACAAACAACTACATGAACTGAAACACACTTTGACAACTTATACGACAACTCCACCTGACTACTTGCCTTTCATCCTCAACTAACCAAACAACATAGGAGAATTAAAATAAAACTTTAAGATTGCTCCCCCTGAGGATGTGCTACCTAGAGTTGCTTAGTGCAATAGAGGAGTAGTCTCCTTCAGTCCAAGGAGACACGATTTCCTTTCTTCTTTCTTTCTCCACTCTGGTTTGATTACAGTTTTGGGCTCTTGTTTTGAATTTTATTTTTTAGTAGCTTGTGCATGTTTTTTAGGAAATATTCTATTTTATGTCATCCTATTTGGTTGAAATTTTCTTCCCTAAAACTGATTTGATGCAAATGTACTTCTACAGTTTCTTGCAATGTGCCCAAAATTATGACAGTTATAAAATTCTACTTTATAATTTATCAGAGGAGAAAAAGCATTTCTACTGTTGAAATTCCTTGGTCTTACATTATATCTACATTCTGAGATTTTATGTCCATCGCCATTACATTTAAAATAGAAACCAAAAAAGGGATAATTGAACCTGGGTGATGGTATTTGCCATGTTGCCGTAGGAGCCATAGGTCTTCTTCTTCTTTGATGTGTGACATTGGCGAATCCATCATTGTCAATTCTCCTTTCGTGCCTGGCATTATTGCTTTCTTTTACATGAGATGTTTTTCCTTGTTCAACCTATTTCTTATCTTCATTCTTCATGGATTCTACATTTCTAGCCTTTGATCCATTTGATGATTCTCCTTCGACGAAACCCAGACCAAATTTGATGCCTGTAGGCCTTTGGTCATTTATAATCTTATCCAGCTTCATAGAACTTTCTTTGTGTTTGTGATAGCAACTGATTTTGTGATTCATCTCTTCTATCTACGTCCGTAAACCAACATTCTCTTCTTCTAGTTTGCAGTAATAATCTATTTTCATGGTAATTTGTACTTCAAGATCTTTAGATATTTTCTTGTATTCTTCTGTCTGTACTTTCATACTAGTTATGATTTCGTTTGCATGCTCAAGATTTTTTGAAATTTTTTTATTCTTTTTCTTTTCTATTTTCCACTCTTCAAGTGTAGAGATCAACTCACCTTCTAGATCTACTTTAGCCTCAAGGTTTTCACCACATACTTTAGAGTTCACTCCTTCTTCCTTTTCTGATTTTACTTCTTCAAATGCCATGAAAAGAGCTTCACCACCTGCCATTGTGTTACTTCCAAGATCACCCTAGCCGATTAAGCTTGTATAGGAACTTAGCTCTGATACCAATTGTTAGTCTTACAATGACACTGAGAGGGGGGGTGAATCAGTGTAGCTATTTAAACTTGAATTTATAGCTCTTAATACCTTAGCAACTAAAAATTATTACTACATACAGTAAGTATAACAAAAGAGCATCACACAACACAAGATTTAATGAGGTTCACCAATGTGGCTACTCCTCAAAAATTGACTGCTTGGACTACCATCCAAATCCAACCTTTGCAAAGCACCAACTTTACAATCAATTTACCAGCACCCACTGGAAGGAGCACCAACCCTTGATTTATCTGCACTAATAGAAAGGAGCACCAACCCATGATTTACCAGCACCAACTGGAAGGAGCACCAACCCCTGATTTATTTGCACCAACAGAAAGGAGCACCAACCCCTAATTTACCAGCACCAACTGGAAGGAGCACCAACCCTTTATTTATCTACACCAACAGAAAGGAGCACCAACCCCTGATTTACCAGCACCAACTGGAAGGAGCACCAACCCCTTATTTATCTGCACCAACATAAAGGAGCACCAACCCTTGATGCCAAGCTGCAACCTAGAATTCAATTTGAATCTATAAGTTTGATAGTAAGATACCTTTGCTTTTGCAAGACCCTAACTAGTCTTCTTCACCTTTGCGTTCTCTATGCACTCTACTCTCTCTATGCAATCACTTCGCACACTCTACTTTGTTACAGTCAAACTTCATGATCGTCTTATCCCTTTTGTGCACTCTGCTCCATTACAGTCAAACTTCATGATCATCTTCTCCCTTTTGCGCACTTTGCTCTATTTGTGAATTTCACACTTAGCATGATTCGACATGATTTTCTCTCTACGCACAACGACCATATGCCACACACATTCAACTTCCCTCCAATTCTCCAAATAGCCCTCCTTTTATAACAATATTTTTTATGATGAAAACCCTAATCTTAGTTGATTGTAAATCCTAATCTTAGTCAGCTTTCATAACAACTATAAACCCTAATTTTAGTTGGCTGTCATCGGTCTTCGTCGGCTTCAACTCAAGAAGATGTTCGATTTATCCATCGCTTGATGATTTCATTCTAGACAGACCTTGTAACCGCCATACTAACTTTTGATCACTCTTCGTATTTTAGCAGTATGAAATCACTTTGTAACTACCCTTGTAAATGTTGTAGTGATGTCGGTCCACTTTCATACTTCTCATTTCAGTTGGGTTCTCCTTCTTGACTTGCACATTTACGACCTATCATGAAATCATGATATTTCTGCCTCTGTATCTTCTTTTGTTGCTGTTGTCGCACAAATACAACATGTCATGATATCGATACACTTTCGCCTCCATACGCTCTCTATTCTTTTGTTGCGATATCACGACATTTTTGCCTTTGCAGACTTCGTATTTTCTTTTGTCGCAATATCACAACATTTCTGCTTCCGTATACTTTGTCTTTGCTTTTGTCACGATATCGTGACATTTCTGCCTCTACAGACTTCGTATTTTCTTTTGTTGTGATATCGCAACACTTTTGCTTCCATAGACTTCGACTTTGCTTTTGTCGCGATATCGCGACACTTCTACCTCCATAGTCTTCAACTTAGCTTTTGTCATGAAATCGCAACACTTCTACTTCCGTACTTAGCTTCTTTGCTTTTGTCATGAAATCATGACACTTATGCCTTCGAAGTCTTCTTCTCTGCTTTTGTCATGAAATCGTGACACTTCTACTTCCATACTTTTACTTCTTTGCTTTTGTCAAGAAATCATGACATTTCTGCTTATGAAGTCTTGCTTTCTGCTTTTGTCATGAAATCACGACAGTTCTTCTTCTGTACGCTTCCTCTCTTTCTTTTGTCGTGAAAATGCGACATGTTGCGATATCATGACACTTTTCAAACTTACTTTCTCTCTCCTATTTTAGTCACGAAAATGCGACATGTCACGAAATCGTGACACTTTTTCTTTCTTTTCCTGGCTGCCCTTTTTGAGTCGCGATAATGCGACATGTTGTGATATCATGACACTTTTTCTTTCTCTATCTCTTTCTCTTTGCTTTGGCCCCGAAAATACAACATGTCGTGATATCGTGACACTTTTTCTCCTTGCATTTTATCTTCTCTTCTGGCCGTGAAAATGCAACATATCGCGATATCGCGACACTTTTTCTCCTTGCATTTTCTCTTCCAACATGTCATGAAATCGCGATAGTTTTTCTTGCTTTTTCTCTCTCTTCCAACATGTCGCGAAATCATGATAGTTTTTCCTACTTTTTCTCTCTCTTCCAACATGTCGCGAAATCATGACAGTTTTTTCCTGCCTGCTGTATGTGTCGCGATATCGTGACACTTTTCTTACTTGTATTTTTCTTTGATCTTTTGCATATGGGCCACTTCGGTCTTCTTGGAAAATCATTGTACATACTCTGAATAACCTTTGAACTCCTGTCTTCTGCATCTGAATAGCTTTTGAACTTCTTGTCCACTGCATCAATAGATCTATCTGACTGTGTTGACAACAATGACAATACTGTTGCTGCACCTTGCTCAACAATTAGAGAGGGGATTAGAAGAAATTAGAGGTATTAACAAAATTAGAGAGGGGATTAGAAGAAATTAGAAAAATTAGAGAAGGAATTAGAGGTATTTAGAGGGAATTAAGATAATTAGAAGATTTGGAGGGATTTAGATGAATTTGAGGGAGAATTTAGGATTTTGGAGTAATTAATAAGGATTAGGGAGAAATTTGTGGATTTTAGAGAGAATTTTAGGAATTAGAAAGGAATCAGGGGATTTTGAAGAGAATTTAAGGATTTTATGGATTTTAGAGGAATTATTTATGATTTTGAGAAATTTTGGTGAATTATGGGGATTTTGGGAGGTGTTTTGGGAATTTGCAAAATTAATCAAAATTTGGATTTTTAGGGGATCACAAAATGACATGTTTTTGGTGTCTACATTTGCTCCTTTTTATATCATGTTGCATGTGATCATAATGTGGTGCAAAAATAGATGATACGAACTGCTGGATTGGTGATGGATGATGATGAATGGAGGACCATGACTTTCAATGTGTCACAATGACAACTTGAGGAGGTAAATTCAATATTACCTTATATCAAGAGAATGTAGGATACCCCAATTATAGAATGGAAAAATGCCCTTGAATATTTTCCTTCATTAGATTTATGATATAATTTGATGTGGTAAGTTGACCATCCATTGGTAGGTATCCTCGTGAGACTTTAAATGATTTTTTGAAGCATAATGGATGTGTAATTGTATAGTCACATTCATAGGATATATCAAATTGATTGAATTGGAATTTTGATTGAAGGAGAGAAAATCTACTATTTTCCCTAGTAGAAGGGGTTTAATGATAGTCTTGAACAAATATTTTTGGACCTATGTGACTCCAAAATTGAGTGTTTGGGTATTGGACCAATTTGGGATATTGAGTGTCTGTGCAATGTTTCTTACAAGATACTAACTAAATCCATTGCAGATAGAATGAGAGATGTTCTACCCCACATCATAGATCCATGCCAAGGAAGCTCTATCCAGGGCAAGTCAATCTTGGATGGAGTTATCACAGTTCATGAAGCTCTGCACTCTACTCATAAGACTAACAAGCCTATTTTTATCCTCAAGCTTGATATGAACAAAGCATTTGATAGGCTAAATTGGGACTTTCTGATTGTTGTCCTCCTTAAGTTTGGTTTTCACCACCAATGGGTTAATTTGATCAAAGAATGCATTTCTAAAGCATGGTTCTCAATTTTGGTTAATGGAACAACTACTGGTTACTTTCAAAGTCATAGAGGAATTTGACAGGGGGACCCTATCAATCCCATGGTATTCATAATTGTGGTAGAAGCTTTAGGTAGAACCATAAAAAATTCTTGCAGTTCAAGGCTAATATCAGGAATCAAGGAAACATCTCTCACTAGGGTTGTTTCTCACCAACAATTCATCAATGATACCCTTATATTAACTAAGGCATCGATGGTTGAGGCTAAAATAATTAAATACATCCTACAACTCTATGAGGACATTGTTGGTCAAAAAGTTAATTTCAATAAAAGCAAGTTATATTTCTTGAATACTCCCATTCAGAGTCAAGGAAGGATTACAAAAAATTTAGGGTGTGATATAGCAAACCTCCCCACTTCGTATCTTGGTCTCCCTCTTTTCATTGGTTCTCCAAGAGAGTCAATGTGGGATAGGGTTATTGAAATAATTCAAAAAAAACTTGCTGGATGGAAAGGTCATCTTCTATCTCAAGCGAGGAAAGCTGACCCTCACTAAGGCCTCTCTTCAGAGGATTCCAGTATATTTCCTCTCTGTTTTCAAAGCCCCTGTGAAGGTTTTCCAGAAAATTGAGAAACTTCAAAAAGAATTTTTATGGACTGGATCAGAAGAGAAAAAAGGATACACCTTGTAGGATGGACCAAAGTGTGTAGACCCAGGGAAAATGGGGGCTTAGGTCTGAGGAGAATCGCTCATATGAATTTAGCTTTACTAGCTAAGCAGGCATGGTGCCTCATTTTCGGTGAAGAAAATGAATGGACAACTATCATCAAATGAAAGTATCTTCAAATATGGAATTTCTAAGTGACTTAGTTCCAATCAGAGGTTCTGCTTTTTGGAAAGTAATTCTCAATTGTAAGGAAATCATCAAAAAAGGTTTAAGATGGGTTTTAGGCAATGGTGAGAGGATAAATTGCTAGAATTATAGGTGGGATAAGGATGAACCACTGATGCAATATCCTAACTTAGCTCGAATCAAAGATATCATAGAACTCATTGGCAAAAAAGTCTCTGATTATATGGTTGAGGATAGAGGCATAATGAAGTGGAAACAAATAAGGATTCAGGGATTTCAAGCGGAATCAAATGATATTTGTAATATTCTAGGGCAACAGTTTATCCCCATGAGACCCAAGGAAGATAAAGTGACCTGGGCTCCTATATAAAACGGGCAGTTCACTATTAAATCAACTTACAAGCTTCTGCTTGATGACGAGGATTTTTTCCTCCAAAAGGACTTAGTTTGGATAAAAAATTTAATTCCAAAAATTACAGTCTTTTCATTGCTGGTTATCCAAGGAATAATTCTAACCATTGATAATATGATGCATAAAGGTATTTGTATCACTAATCACTGTTATCTGTGTAGGGCTAATTGGGAGACCATTTATCATATTTTCCTTGAGTGCCCTTTTTCCTTGATTGTCCTAAGTGGGGTTTTTCAGGCCTTCAATATTTCCTTGGTTAAACTAGCCATCGTAATTAATTTTTTCATCCATTGTCCTTGCCCCTTTTCAATCCAAATACTTAGATACATGTGGAAAATTTGTCTCAATCACTATCTTTGGCAGGTGTGGTTAGAAAGGAACCATAGAGTCTTTAATGAGTCTATCCATGATCATAAAAATATCATTGCCAGGATCCTATCTTTTGCCAATGAGAATGTGAACCTTATCCCTTTTGATAGTCGTAAACCTCATCTGTAGGAGACCATGATTACTAAATATCGAAGCTTAACCTTGTTATATGAGTCTGTGCCTAGGGTAGTCAACCCCAGAGCCAATGTTAAGTGGTCGCCACCTCCTACGGGTTGGTTTAAGCTTAATTTTGATGGAGTCGCTAAGGACAATCCTGGTAGAGCAGGCAATGGCAACATTGTACAAGATCATAATGGGAATATGATGCTTGCATTTTTTGAATATCTAGGAAAAAGGATGAACAATGAAGCTAAAGCTAGAGCTATGTGGAGAGGCCTTCAAATGACTCAAGACTTAGAAGGTAATTTGATCGTAGAAGGAGACTTTATGCATGTTATAAATCTCATCAATAATTGGAAAACACCTCCTTGGAGGATTAAAACAATCATTGAAGAGTCTAGGATCCTTTTCTAGGGAAGACAGGATAGAAAAGCCCAACATGTCTTTCGAGAAACTAACAAAGTTGTTGATAAGCTGCCAAATTTGTGTGTCAATGGTGATAGAATTTTCAAATGGGAACACGGTGTCCCGAGCAAAGTAGAGGAGCTTATTCAAAAATAATTCCAAGAATGATAGTCAAATTTACCAATAGGGAAGGCACTATAATTTCGAAGGCTATGAGTATTCCCGTCTCTTTTTTGAAATGGACTCACAATAAAAATTATCCGAGTTGTCAGTCTTGGTGGATGTTTCTTGGAAAAACCACAAAGACTAATGGAGATAGTCACATGTTAGATAACATGGCTCCTAGTCATATTAGTAATTTGAGGTTGGTTGATAATCATAGGGCAGGAAAGAAACGACAATATAAGACTTCAAACCAGAGCCACGTGGACCACCAAATAGCCATCACCATAAATCTAGCCAACAGGTTCACTTCTCCAAGGCTGATTGGCCAAGACGGGATGTGGTCCCAAAGCATGTCATATACGAAAGAAATAAATTATCAAATAATTATTAAGAGTAATTGTCAATATAGAGCTTGTGGGAGTTTTTTTCAGTACTCTGCTTGTTGAGCAAGGTGCAGCAAAAGTATTGTCACTGTTGTCAACACAAATAGATAGATCAGTTGATGCATTTGATGCAGTGGATAGGAGTTTAGAGGTCAGTCAGAACATGTACAGTGAATTTCCAAGAAGACAGAAGTGGCCTAGATTCAAAAAATTAAAGAAAAAGGCAAGTAAGAAAACTGTCGCGATATCGCGACATGTTTTCTATCATGATTTCGTGACATCTCGGAGGAGAGAGAAAATTCTTTCAAATTTATCACGATTTTGCGACAGCTCGGAGGAGAGAGAAAATGCGGTCAAAATTGTCACGATTTCATGACATACGAAGGAGAGAAAATACTTGAAAAACTGTCACGATTTCATGACATGTTAGAGGCAAAGAAACCAAGTGGAAAAACTGTCGCGATTTCGCGACATGTTGTTAGAGAAGAAGGCAAGTAGAAAAATTGTCGTGATTTTGCGACATGTTGGAAGCAACGAAGGCAAGTAAGAAAACTGTCACGATTTCGTGACATGTTTGGAAAGAAGGCTCAAACAAAGAAAACTATCATAAGTTCATGACATGTTTGGAGAGAAGGCACAGGCAAAGAAAACTGTCGCAATTTTGTGACATGTTCGGAGAGAAGGAGCTTGCAAAGGAAAGTGTCACGATTTTGTGACAATTTGCAAGAAGGACTGTACAGATGAAATAGTGTCATGATTTCATGACAAGATCGAAGAGAAAGCGCCAAGGAGATAAAGTGTCATGATTTTGCGACAAGATCAAAGAGAAAGCACCAAGGAGAGAAAGTGTCACGATTTTGCGATAGGTTCGAAGAGAAAGCACCAAGGAGAGAAAGTGTCACGATTTCACAATAGGTTCGAAGAGAAAGTGCCAAGGAGAGAAAGTGTCATGATTTCATGACAGGATCAACGAGAAAGCGCCAAGGAGAAAAAGTGTCATGATTTCGTGACAAGATCAAAGAGAAAGCACCAAGGAGAGAAAGTGTCACGATTTTGCAACAGATTCGAAGAGAAAGCACCAAGGATAAAAAGTGTCATTATTTCATGACATGTCGGGTTTTCATGACCCAATGAGGAGAGAGAGTGTACGGAGGCAAGTGTGTCGCGATTTCATGACAGGTTGTGTTTTTGCTGGCCAAAGAGAGAAAAGGAACAAGGCAGAGAAATATGTCGCGATTTCGTGACATGTTCCATTTTTGTGGGCAAAAGGCAAAAGAATGCACAAGGCAGCGAATGTGTCATGATTTTACGACATGTCAGGTTTTCGTTGGGGTTTGCGAAGAATAGTGTACGGAAGAGAAAGATGTCACAATTTCGTGACATGTTTTGTTTTCGCTGGTTGAATCCAAGAAGAGTAGCGAGAAGGCGAAAGTGTCACAATTTTGTGACATGTCTGGTTTTCGCTAGAGCAAGCCAAGTAGAGTGTACGAAAGCAAAAAGTGTCATGATTTCATGACATGTCTGGTTTTTGCGGGTGCAAGCGAAGAAGTGGACAAGGAGGCAAAAACTGTCATGATTTCACGACATGTATTTTTGTAGGTAAAAGGCGAGAAGGGCATAAAGATACAGAAGTGTCACGATTTTGTGACAGGTCGCAATAACATGACAACAGATAGTTAACTGGAAAATAACAATAGTAAAAGGGGCAGTTGTAGAGGAAAATCATGCAATCAAAATAAGAAGAGTTAACTGGAGTAAATGCGATAGTTACAGGTGCAGTTACAGACAAAAATCATGTAGCTTTTTTAAGAACAGTCGAAGAAGGAGAAATCGAACAGTCGCATAAATAGATTCAAAAAATGCATGCATGTACAGAAAAGAATACGAATAGTCATGGAAGAGTTATATGTTGCATGTAACGTGTTTAACGAAATGCACACTCTATATACACAAAAGGAGTTACATAAAGATGCAGTTACAGTTGACAAGTGGTAGAAGAGAATATTTAAGAAACAGTTACGGGTTGCATGCATAAAAAATGGAAGTTAAAAATAGAGAGCGTGTTATAAAAGTAGGTCTACGTGAAGAATAAGGTTGCTGCCGTATGTGAGAAAGTGCTACTGAAAGATGGTGAGAAGAGTGTTGTAAGAGAGCGACAGGCTGAGCAGTAAGTGATTACTGTATTTTGATGAATTGGAGACCAGTCAGGATCTTATAAAAGTGAAGGCATTTGTATGTCATTAATATAGCTTTCAAAATAGGGATCCAAGTAGGTGCTTGGATATGGGTTGGTGCTCCTTTCTGTTGGTGCAGATAAATCAGGGGTTGGTGCTCCTTCTAGTGGGTGATGGTAAACAGATTGTAAAATTGGTGTTTTACAAAGGCTAGATTTGGACCGTAGTCCAAGAAGTCATTCTTGAGGAGTAGCCAATTTGGTGAACCTCATTACATTGTGTGTTGTGGTGTGCTCTCTTGTGATTATTGCTTTATCTATTTACTAGTTCTCTTTGCTTCAGTTTTAAGAATTGCAAATCAGATTTTTTTAGCTACACTAATTCACCCCCCCTCTCAGTGTCATTATGAGAATATCAATTGGTATCAGAGTCGGTTCCTGAATAAGCTTAATTAGCTAAGGTGATCTTGGAAGGAACACAATGGTAGGTAGTGAAGGATTCTCATCAAACAAAGCTCCTTTGTTTAATGGAACTAATTACTCATTCTAGAGACTCAAGATGCAGACATATCTAAGTGCTTTAGGATATGACATTTGGGAGTCAGTAGAAAGTGGATACACAGTATCCACTACTCCTCCAACAGATACTATTGAGAAGAAAAAGTTTCAGAATAACTCCAAAGCAAATAATGCCATAATGTGTGGGCTAGTAGACAGTGAACTGATAAGGGTCATGAGCTGTAAATCGGCAAAAGACATATGGGACAAACTGAAGAGCATGCATGAAGGAGACAACAAAATCAAGGAAGCCAAACTGCAAACTCATCGAGCTTAGTTCAAAGCATTACAAATGAATGACGATGAGAATATAGAGGCCTATATGCTAAGAGTCAATGGAATCATTAATGCAATCAGAGGAGGCGAAGAAATCGAAGATGCGGTTGTTGTGAAAAAGGTACTTAGAACTCTTCACAAAATATTTAATTCTAAATTTTTTGCAATAGAAGAGGCTAAAGATCTAAATAATTTTAGCATGGACGAGATGCATGGTTCTTTGACCGCATACGAAATGAAAATAGGACAAACTAAGCCCATAGACAAATAAGCTGCTTTTAAAGCACACAAGAATACAAAAGCTGAACAAGAATCTGAGGATGAAGAGACATCGGATGAAACAAAAGCCAACTTTGTTTGGAAACTTACAAAGGGAAAAGGAAAGTATAGAGGAAAGTTACCATTTAAGTGTTTAAATTGTGGAGGGGTCGGTCATTTTGCAGCTAAGTGTCCAATGAATGAGAAAACCAAAAGTGATGAAGGGTCACACCAAGAAAGAAGTGACTGGAAGAAGAAACCTAATTTTAGGAAAAGTAACTCCAAAAAGAAAAGTTTCATATCAAAGAATTTCAGCTCTTCTGAAGATAGCTCAGGTGAAGATTCTGAAGAAGAAACAGGTGAATCTCCGTTCATGGCATTTGAAGAAGCAAAAACAGAAGAAAAACAGGAAGGTGACACAAAAAGTAAGGATGAGGCTGAAGTATATCTGGAAGGAGAGTTGGTTGCTACTCTTAAAGAGTTGAGTACAAAAAGGAAGAAGAATAAAAAGGTCTCAAGAAATATTGAGGATGCGAATGACATAATAAATAGTTTGAAAGTACAGACAAAAGAATTTAATAAAATGTCTGAAGAACTTGAAGTATAATTAACCATGAAAATAGATGAGTGTAGCAAACTGGAAGAAGAGATTGTTGTTTTAAGAATGTGGATAGAAGAAAAGAATCAAAAATTGAGTTGCTATCACAAACTTGAAGGAAGTTATGCAAAGCTTGAAAAAATTATAAATAATCAGAGGACTATAGGCATCAAGTTTGGATTGGGGTTTGTCGAAGGAGAATCATCAAGTGGATCAAAGGCCATAACTGTAGAACCAGTAAAGAAAGAGGATAAGATCAAGGTTGACCAAAGAAAAATGAATCTTGCAAAAGAAAGCAACAATGCCAGGCACGAGAAGACTGTTGACAATGAGGGATTCACAAAAGTCACACATCAAAGAAGAAGAAAATTTGTGGCTCCTACTACAAATTGGCAAAGACCAACTCCCAAGTTCAATCATTCCTTTTTTGGTTGTTGTTTTAAATGCAATACTTACAGTCATAAGATTTCAGACTGCATTTATAATATAAGACAAAAATTTTACCAGTAGAAATGCCTTTTCACCCTTGATGGATTATGCAATAGAATGCTATAACTGTCATAACTTTGGACACATTGCAAGAAACTGTAGAAGCACATATGCAACAAATAAATATCAGGGAAGAAGAACTCAAAAAAATAGTTTAAGGCAAAATAGAAAATTCCCAGATAAACATGCACAGGCCACTGACAAAGAAAAGTCTAAACAAGTGACCAAAACTATAGTCAAATCAGAATGGAAAGAAAAAGAGCAACTCAAGGAAGAAAATGAATCCTTGATTGTACAGACAACATTTAAAGCACAGAACAAACTTGCACCATGGATATTGGATAGTGGATGCTCCGAGTCACATGACAGGAGATAAACAAAAATTTGAAAAATTATAGAAATATGAAGGGGGTTCTGTAAAGTTTGGAAATAATGATGGAGCCAAAATAGTTTGCAAAGGATTAGTCAAGATAAGTGATGGAAAGATCAATTCCAAAGAAGTTATGTTTGTAATTAGTTTGAAGCACAACTTACTGAGCGTAAGTCAAATCTGTGACAGATGTCATGAAGTCATCTTTAAGAAGCAGGGTTGTGAAGTCAAAAAAACACACAGTGGGAAGCTGATAGCTACTGGATCGAGGACTTATGGAAATCTATATACTCTCTCAAAAACTTCAAAAGGAGCATGCCTGATTAGACAGGAAGATGAAAATTGGTTGTGGCACAAGAGGCTCGGTCATATTAGCTTTGACAATCTAGTAAAAATAAGTTCAAAAAGAGCAGTAAGAGATATACCTACCATTGGAAAACCAGTAAATAGAATCTGTGCTTCATGCCAAAAAGGGAAGCAAACTAGATCCACATTTAAAGCAAAGGAATACTTCACCAGCAAATCGTTAGAGCTGATACATACTGATTTATGTGGACCCATGAGAACACAAAGCATAAATGGTGACAAATACTTTATGTTGTTCATAGATGACTACTCCAGGATGACATGGGTACTATTTTTAAAGCTTAAATCAGATGCCTTTGAGATGTTCAAGATTTTTAAAAAATAGGTTGAGAATAAAATTGGAAAAAGAATTAAATGCCTAAGATCAAATAGAGGAGGAGATTTTATCTCAGAGGAGTTTGTAGAATACTATCAAAAATATGGGATCAGAAGACAGTTTTTAGCAGCAAGGACACCTCAGCAGAATGGTGTTGTTGAAAGGAAGAACATGATTATGCAAGAAATGGCACGGATAATGTTGGCTGAGAACAAAATAGCTGACATATTTTGGAAAGAGGCAGTACATACTACAATTTACATTCAAAACAGGTGCATGTTAAGGACACATGAAAGAACCTTATGAGTTGTGGTTCGATAGGAAAGCAACAACAAGATACTTCAAAGTGTTCGACAGTAAGTGTTATATCAAACGAACTGAAGATAATCTCGATAAGTTCGAAGATAGAGCTGACGAGGGTATTTTTCTTGGTTACTCAACAAAAAGAAAATCCTACACATGTTACAACAAGAGGCTAAAGAAAATTGTGGAGAGTGCAGATGTTAAAGTTGATGAAGATAGAGATCGAGAAATTACTTATCAAGAAAACTACCCTATTTATGAAGAAGTCATTGAATGAGATGAAGAAATGGAAACAAAAGAAAATCAGAAAATTGACCCAGCTGATTTAAGAATTGACTCAGAAGAAGAAGAGAAAAATAAATTCAAAACAGGCAGCTGGCATAAAAATCATCCTAGAGAACAAATTATTGGGGACCCAACAATTGGTATTCAGACAAGAAGAGCAGTAGTACGGAACTACTCTCTATTATCCAACATTGAACCCAAAAATATTGCTAAAGCAAGCATAGATGAAAGTTGGATGAAGGCAATTAATGAAGAACTAGATCAGATTGAGAAAAACAAAACCTGGGAATTAGTACCACGGCCAGCAAATAAAAACATAATCGATACTAAATGGATTTTTTGAAACAAATTAAATGAAAACGGATAGGTTGTTAGAAATAAGGCAAGATTGGTCTGTAAAGGCTATGCTCAGGTTGAAGGCATTGATTTTGAGGAAACCTTTGCACCAGTAGCCAGACTAGAGGAAATAAGAATGTTTCTGGCTTTAGAAGTCCATAAAAAATTCAAAGTATATCAAATGGATGTAAAATTAGCATTTCTGAATGTAAAACTGGAAGAAGAGGTTTACATTGAACAGCCAGATGACTTCCAACTCGGTGACAATCCCGATTTTGTTTGCAAGTTAAAGAAAGCGTTGTATGGTCTGAAACAGGCACCCAGAGCATGCTATGCAATGCTGGATAACTATCTTATTAAACAGGGGTTCAATAAAGGTATGGTGGACAACAATTTATATGTCAAAACAAAGAATGGCCATCTTATTGTACTTGTTTATGTAGATGATATAATATTTGGCAGCAGCATGGATAAATATTGTAAAGACATAGCAACTAAAATGAAGAAAGAATTTGAGATGTCTATGATTGGTGAACTTTCTTATTTCCTAGGACTACAGGTCAATCAAAATGAAAAGGGCATTTTTATTTCTCAAGTTAAATATGTGAAAGAAATGCTAAAAAAGTTCACAATGGAGGATTGTAAACCTGTTAGAACTCCCATGACAACAGGTTGCAAGTTGAGCAAGGATGACAAATCTCCAAATGTAGATAAAACCATGTATAGGTCTATTATTGGAAGCCTACTGTATTTGACAGCCACTAGACCAGATATATTACAGGCAGTACGCATGGTAGCAAGATTTCAGGCTAGTCTCAAAGAGACTCATGTGATAGCCATGAAGAAGATTTTTAGGTACCTCAAGGGTACTATGGAGTATGGGTTATGGTACCCAAAAGGTAAGGACTTCACTCTTATTGCATATTCTAATGCAGATTGGGCAAGATGTATTAATGACAGAAAGAGTACCAGTGGAGGAGCATTTTATCTTGGAGATAGGCTGGTAGCATGGCACAACAAGAAACAAGAATCGGTCTCTCTATCCACAACGAGAGGCGAGAATACATTGCAGAAACAACATGCTGTACACAGATATTATGGATGAGACAAACACTGAAAGATCAAAGAGCCAATTTTAGTTAAATGTGATAACACCAGTGCTATAAACATATCAAAGAATCCGGTTCTGCATTCTCAAACCAAACATATTGCAATCCGGTATCACTTCTTGAAGGATAAAGTTGTAGAAGGTGAGTTCAAATTGGATTTTTTTCTGACTACAGAGCAAGTAGCAGATATATTCACAAAACCATTGCCAAAGGAAGTTTTTGAGTACCTTCGGAGTAAGTTGGGAGTAGTAACATTTCCCAAGAACTGACTATCAATTGGGATCACATTCTCGGGGGGAGTACTTATGCCTATGTTTATAGTTTTGCTCATATTCATGATTTTTGCTAACTATAACAATGTGTATCTCAGAATGTTGTGCATAGACTCGGGGGGAGTCTGCGGTAGCCCTTTGGTATTATTGTCAAAGGGGGAGAAGAATTACAAGGAAGCGCATGAGTGTTGCCAACAATTCCAAAGGGGGAGATTGTTGAGCAAGGTGCAGCAAAAGTATTGTCATTGTTGTCAACATAGACAGATAGATTAGTTGATGCAGTGGACAGGAGTTCAGAGGTCAGTCAAAACATGTACAGTGAATTTCCAAGAAGACAGAAGTGGCCCAGATTTAGAAAATCAAAGAAAAATGCAAGTAAGAAAACTGTCGCGATATCGAGACATGTTTTCTATCATGATTTCGCAACATCTCAGAGGAGAGAGAAAATGCTTTCAAATTTGTCACGATTTCACGACAGCTCAGAGGAGAGAGAAAATACGGTCAAAATTATCATGATTTCGTGACATATCGGAGGAGAGAGAAAATACTGGCAAAACTATCATGATTTCGTGACATGTTGGAGGCAAAGAAGCCAAGTGGAAAAACTATCGTGATTTCGTGACATCATGTCACAGAAGAAGGCAAGTAGAAAAATTGTCATGATTTCGTGACATGTTGGAAGCAAAGAAGGCAAGTAAGAAAACTGTCACGATTTCATGACATGTTTGGAAAGAAGGTGCAAGCAAAGAAAACTGTCACGATTTCATGACATGTTTGGAGAGAAGGCACAGGAAAAGAAAATTGTCACGATTTTGTGTCATGTTTAGAGAGAAGGAGCTTGCAAAGGAAAGTGTCGCGATTTCGTGACAATTTGCAAGAAGGACTGTACAGATGAAATAGTTTCATGATTTCATGACAGGATTGAAGAGAAAGCGTCAAGGAGAGAAAGTTTCATGATTTCACGACAGGTTCGAAGAGAAAGTGCCAAGGAGAGAAAGTGTCACGATTTCATGACAGGTTCGAAGAGAAAGCGCCAAGGAGAGAAAGTGTCATGATTTCACGACAGGATCGAAGAGAAAGCGCCAAGGAGAGAAAGTGTCACGATTTCACGATAGGATCGAAGAGAAAGTGCCAAGGAGAGAAAGTGTCATGATTTCACGACAGGTTCGAAGAGAAAGCACCAAGGAGAAAAAGTGTCACGATTTCATGACATGTCAGGTTTTCGCAACCCGAAGAGGAGAGAGAGTGTACGGAGGCAAGTGTGTCATGATTTCGTGATAGGTTGTGTTTTCTTTGGCCAAAGACAAAAAAGGATCAAGGCAGAGAAAGATGTCATGATTTCGTGACATGTTCCGTTTTCATGGGCAAAAGGCAGAAGAATGCACAAGGCAACGAATGTGTCACGATTTCACGACATGTCAGGTTTTCGTTGGGGTTTGTGGAGAATAGTGTACAGAAGAGAAAGATGTCACGATTTCATGACATGTTTTGTTTTCGCTGGTTGAAGCCAAGAAGAGTAGTGAGAAGGCAAAAGTGTCATGATTTTGTGACATGTCTGGTTTTCGCTAGAGCAAGCCAAGTAGAGTGTACGGAAGTGAAAAGTGTCATTATTTCGTGACATGTTTGGTTTTCACGGGTGCAAGCGAAGAATTGGACAAGAAGGCAAAAACTGTTGTGATTTCGTGACATATTGTATTTTCACGGGTAAAAGGTGAGAAGGGCATAAAGATACAGAAGTGTCACGATTTCGCGATAGGTCGCAACAGCACGACAACAGACAGTTAACTAGAACAGAACAACAGTTAAATGGGCAGTTGTAGAGGAAAAGCATGCAATCAGAATAAGAAGAGTTAACTGGAGTAAATGCGATAGTTACAGGTGCAGTTACAAACATAAATCATGCAGCTATTTTAAAAACAGTCGAAGAAGGAGAAATTGAACAGTCACATAAATAGATTCAAAAAATGCATGCATGTACAGAAAAGAATACGAACAGTCATGGAAGAGTTATATGTTGCATGTAATGTGTTTAACGAAATGAACACTCTATATACGCAAAAGGAGTTACATAAAGATGCAGTTACAGTTGACAAGTTGCAGAAGAGAATATTTAAGAAACAGTTACGGGTTGCATGCGTAAAAAATGGAAGTTAAAAATAGAGAGCGTATTATAAAAGTAGGTCTGCATGAAGAATAAGGTTGCTACCGTATGTGAGAAAGTGCTGCCGAAAGAGGGTGAGAAGAGTGCTGTAAGAGAGCGACAGGCTGAGTAGTAAGTGATTACTGTATTTTGATAAATTGGAGACCAGTCAGGGTCTTGTAAAAGTTAGGGCATTTGTATGTCATTGATATAGCTTTCAAAATAGGGATCCAAGTTGGTGCTTGGATAGGGGTTGGTGCTCCTTTTTGTTGGTGCGGATAAATCGGGGGTTGGTGCTCCTTCCAATGGGTCTTTGGTAAACATATTGTAAAATTGGTGTTTTGCAAATGCTGGATTTGGACCGTAGTCCAAGCAGTCATTCTTGAGGAGTAGCCAATTTGGTGAACCTTGTTACATTGTGTGTTGTGGTGTGCTCTCTTGTGATTATTGCTTTATCTGTTTACTAGTTCTCTTTGCTTCAGTTTTAAGAATTGCAGATCAGATTTTTTTAGCTACACTGATTCACCCCCCCTCTCAGTGTCATTGTGAGAATATCACTGCTATGTGTGTTTGCAAATTTTTGTTTCTCCACTATTTCAAGGAAGGGATCTGTGTCTATTTCTTTATTTGTAATTATGACGTAGGTGTGTTTTATTGGGATATACCGAAAATGTTGTATGGGAAGTTTTTTTTTTATAATAGGCTATGTGCCTTACCGGATGTAATGGATTTGGCGGCATGTAAATTTTACATATATAGGATACTTAGTAAGGACATGTTCATCAACAGCCCTGGGCTGATTTTGTAAAAGGTTTTGGGTCAACCTGTAAAACCTGGTATTAATGTTATAGTATCTTATCTACCAAAAAAAAAATGGGATATAATTTTTTAGATATTCTCCACCTCCTCAAATGATGAGTTGATGGAGAAAGAAATAGATGACGACAATTAATTGATTGATAAAGAAAGTAGGATGGACAGTGGAAGAATGGAGATGAGATAGTAAAAGAGTGAAATTTGGTATAAAATGAGGGAAAACATTATGTTTTGTTTGCTAAAGAAATATTAATTTAGGAAAGTTTAAAAATACATGAAATAAAATTAATCCATGAAAGCAAGAAGGTACATGAAAATAAACCTAGGTGAAGAAAATAAGTAACAAGACATGATATTAAACTTATGGTTTATGGGAAAGGTGACATACCATGGACACCCCCAAATTGATTTATTATTGGTTATTAGATGGTAAGGAATCATAAACACATGGAAATGATATGATTTATGGGGAAGGTGATATACCTAGGACACCCTTGAATCAATTAATGATTGATGATTAGATGATAAAGATTCATACACACCTAAAACTACTATGATTGATGGGGAGGGTGACATACCTTGGATAACCCTAAATGGATTGATGATTAGTGATTAGTTTGTAAGGATTCATACACACATGAAATTTCTATGATTGATGGGGAAGGTGACATACCTTGGACACCCCCAAATTGATTGATGATTGATGATTAGGTGGTAAGGATTCATACACACCTAAAATTATTGTGATTGATGGGGAAGGTGACATACCTTAGACACCCCTAAATTGATTGATGATTGATTATTAGGTGGTAAGGATTCATAAATACTTAAAATTGTTATGATCTATGGGGAGGGTGACATACCTTAGATACCCCTGAATGGATTGATGATTGATGATTAGGTGGTAAGGATTCATACACACCTAAAACTGTTATGATTTATGGGGAAGGTGACATACCTTGGACAGCCCCAAATTGAATAATGGTTGATGATTGATGATAGATTATGGATGATTAGGAGGCAAAGATTCATACACACTTGAAACTACTTTGATTGATGGGGAGGGTGATATACCTTGGATACCCTCAAATTGATTGATGAGTGATGATTTTTATTTGAGATGATATGAGGTATGTATATGGATATGTGATGGACTATATTTATTCATTCATAAGGGGGATATGATGATGAGGTGATGGTTGAGATGTATGGATGGCATGAGGTATGTGTTTAGGATATGTAGATTTTGATGTTTGATGGAGGTATGTGGTTGGATAGATGGGACATGTTAGATGACATGGATTTGATATGTTGAAGTGATGGATGATGATGTGTCTACTTATTTACATGGTTTAGACTTAGATGTCTTTATTTGATCACCTTTTTGGATACGTGTATATGCATGTCATAAGCAAAACTAGTGTAACTAGTCAATGAAAAAGTAGTGGTTATAATGACATATAAAAAGGACATGAGACATAATAATTAAAATGGGGATGTGTAACAACCCTCTCCACATTACCATTGATTATAGATTAATTAATGGACTGTACTTATATTTTTCCTATAGATAAAGGGACTATTGTTGTCCATTGTGTATGTAGGACCAAGGATAGCCTTCGATTGGCAGGAGAAAGGTAAGTGGGAAAATGATGATCAGTCCTGTGAGTACATGGAATCTCACAAGAGTTACACTCATATGAGATCATGTAGATTAGATTGTTTACTTAGTATAAATATTTTAAATTACGTGTTATGTTGTCTACATGTGAATATTTGAATATTCAGTTTTGGTTGGCAATGAAAATGTTGAGACATGGGAGCCAATATTGTGAGCTAAGAATTACTTTATGAATGCTTAGAATTGTTTAGATGGATGTCTAAATGAATGAGTATAAAATAGAATATACTGACAATAAATATATGAAATAAGTGAACAAAAATAAGGAACCATATTGGTAAAACATAAGAAAAATACATAAAAAGAGAAGATAAACCTTTCATTAATTTCTTTTTTATTTCATTATGATAGCAATAAGGCAATGAATGGTGGCATCCATGAATAATGTGAGAAATGTGTTATACATGCATAAAATCCATCATACTTCCATAATGAAATTAACTTCACCATACTCTCAAGATCAAAATTAGTGGAAGTTGCTAGAAATTAAATCAAATTTCACTTGTTAGATATTTGATACATCTT
Organism: Wollemia nobilis; assembly: GCA_028583015.1. Taxonomy (NCBI): domain Eukaryota; kingdom Viridiplantae; phylum Streptophyta; class Pinopsida; order Araucariales; family Araucariaceae; genus Wollemia; species Wollemia nobilis. The sequence goes on from JAQPPZ010000159.1 coordinate 1,372,063, forward strand.
ATCTTTCAAATCTGATCATCGCACTTTAAAGTACCTAAAGTTATTACTGGTAGTTGCAGTTGTTCGATGATTGGATAGAAACCATACTTTTTTTAATGCATGTTAGAATGCTTGCAAGCCTTTCCCTCCAACCCTAGCTATAAATTTGATCTGTTGATATCATTTTAATATATAGAGAAGTTGGAGAAAACCCGAATGAAGAAGTGTGAGAGAGAAGTACCGAAAGTTGAAGCTACAATATTCAAAAACTTTTTGGTTGGTGTATCTTGCAATATTTCTAAGTTGTATATGTATGTGGATGTATTTCCATTTTATTCAATATATAATACTTTTAGCATGTTTAATATTTCTACATGATACTCGAATGTTGAGAAAATATACTTTGCAAGGTTAGGTTTTGTTTTCTTTATCTTTATTCCACTTGAGCAATATTTTTCTCATGGATGTACTTCAAAATATTATACTGCAATTTTATTTTTTTCATACTCTCTTTATTGCAATGAGCATACTTGTATTTTTAGGGTTGGATGAGTTAAATTTTGAGGGCAAAATCCCTTTGTTAATTTTTGGCCCTAAATTCCTTTGTTAAATTCCAATAGTAAATTTTTGTGTAAAATTCCCCTCAACAAACCCTTAGTAAATTTTTGAAAAAATTATTATCTTTGTTAAAATATGCTCGTGAAAAATTTTGCTTGATCATTTTTAATTTCATATCGTGGAATTACGTTTAGGGTAGATTTCACATCCTTTGTTAAATTTCATTGGGAAAATCATGTGTTAATTTTTGCTCATTAATTTATTTATTAATTTTTGCTCTGCTTAGGGCAATTTCAAACTTTGCTCCTTGTTACTTTGATAAGGCACTTGCAAAATTTGAAATCTCAAAATTCATATATAAAGTGTTTTAACTTCACTCCCTTTTGCTCACAGATAAATTTTGTTATGCCAGATCTTTCAAATTTGGTATTAGAGCCAGTACCATTAGTGGAAGGTTGAAGAAGCAATGGCTTTCGATGGTAATTATTTGTATTTGCATATCCCATGATTTAATGGCAATAAATACATGTATTGGAGCATTCAATTGAAGATATTATTTGGGTCTCAATAGCTATAGGACCTAGCAGAGAATGGTTACCTAGAACCCATAGATGCAGCATCATTGAGCACTCTCTCCCAAGTGGATAAGGATCTATTAAAGTAGAATCAGAAGAAGGAACAAAAGGTATTATTTTACATAATGTAGGTAGTTGAGGAGACTATCTTCCTGAGAATTACAATAGTAACCAAATAAAATGAGGCATGGGAGATTTTATCCAGCTCCTTCTAGGATACCAATAAAGTAAAGTTGGTGAGGTTGCAAATTCTAAGAAGGGAGTTTGAAATTTTGCATATGAGTGAATAAAATTCTATGAGTGACTTCTTTATTTGCACTATGGCTATCATCAACTAGATGCAATTGAATGGGGAGAATGCTAAGAACCAGGGGATAGTGGAGAAAATACTAAGAAGCCTACTAGAAATGTTTGACTCAGTCATGATAGCGATTGAAGAATCAAAGGATTTAACAACCCTCTCAGTATATGAGCTCATGGATTCTTTGCAAACACATAAGCATAGGTTGACCCAATAATTTAAGTTCTCATTGGAGAAAGCATTCAAGATGTAGGTCTCATTTTAAGATAATAGCAGAAGATATGAATCCCACCAATATACCTCAAGTTCTCAAGGAGGAATAGGATAGAATAATAGAGGTAAGCATGGAAGAGGCCAAAAGAGAGGATGAGGATCAACCTCCAGTGAAGGAGAGACCAGTTGTAACTTCCATCAATAAGGATGAAGAGACAATGAAAGAAATCAACAAGGAGGATCAAATCAGAGGTATGATAAATCAAAGATCCAATGTTATTACTACAAGAAATCTAGCCATTATAGTAATGAGTGTATAAAGAAGTTGGTTAAATAAAATAGACAAAAAACCCACTATACAAATGAAAACAAAAATGCAGATAGTAGAGATGTATGTGGGACTATGATGGTGACCTATAGCACTGATGAAGAGAGCCAAAAGAATACTTGGTATCTTGATAGTGGGTGCAGTAACCACATGTCTGGGAATAAAGAAATGAACACATATTTGGATGAAACCATCAAATATTAGGTGAATATGGGAAATAATAGCAAGGTACCTATCATGGGCAAATAAAATATCATAATCCACACCAAGCAAGGTGAAAAAGATACATCCCTAATGTGTATTATGTGCCTAGTTTGAAACATAATTTGTTAATTGTTGGATAATTTGTGCAAAGGGGGTACATTGTGTAATTTAAAAATGGATTATGTATCATCAAAGACAAAGAGAATGAGCTCATAGTAAATGTGTCCATGAAAAAGAACAAGATGTTTCCCTTGTAGATTCAAAATGAAAAACTACTTTCATTTAGTGCACATGTGAAAGATGTTACATGGTTATGGCATCTTAGATATGGTCACTTGAGTTTTAGTGGCCTAAACCTACTACACAAGAAATGGATGGTGAAGGGATTACCTCTTATTGAGCAACTCAATCAAGCATGTGAAGGTTGCCTAGTTGGCAAGCAACATAGGAATGCATTCCCTACGGGATAGTATTGGAGAGCTTCACAACCATTGGAGCTAGTGCACTCAGATATTTGTGGGTCTATCCAAATAGGCTCATTTGCCAACAATAATTACTTATTTACATTCATAGATGATTTTAGTCAAAGTACATGAGTATATACCATAAAAGAAAAATTAGAATCTTTTGGAAAATTCAAAGAGTTCAAAACTTTGGTTGAAAACAAAGTGGCTATCATGTGAATACTCTCAAAATATATGGAGGAGATGAATACATATATAATGAATTCCATATTTTTTACAATTCAAACGGAATTAGATGGTATTTTATAGCTAGATACACAACATAGTAGAATGGTGTTGCAAAGACAAAGAAACAAACAATAATAGAGATGGCACAAAGTATGATGAAGGAAAAAGTATTGCCACATGAGTTTTGGGTAGAAGATTTAATTTGTGTATTTTATCTGTTGAATAGATGTCCCACAAATAGCATGAAGGATAAGATCCCTCAAGAAGCATGGAGCAACTAGAAGCCCAGTGTTTCTCATTTATGAGTTTTCAGGTGCATAGCATATGCACATGTTCTCTATGAGAAGATAAAGAAGCTGGATGATAAAGCATAAAAATGCATCTTCAATGGTTATAGTGAATAATTAAAGGCTTATAGGTTGTATAACCCTATCACAAAGAATTTTATTATAAACCAATATTTGAAGTTCCTAAAATATGAAGCTTGGAACTAGAAATCTAAGATTGGTCAGTAAGAGCTAGTAATTATTGAGTCTAAGGACTTGGAAGGAGATAATATTCATCTACCTGTAGCTTCAAATAGTAGCATCGATGCCAGCAGTAGCACTACCTCATCATCTCATTCACCTCCACTTGCAACAAGGATCTCCAACTTAAAGACACCATCAAAGATAAGGAACTTGCAAGACATATATGAGGTAACTAGAAATGAAACTGAATAAGTAGAACATTCTGATTTTGTTTTTTTTTTTTAAATGTGATCCAATTTTATTTGAGGAAGCAATTCAGAATAGAACTTGGGTAAAATATATGGATGATGACATAGATTCCATATAGAAAAATTATACCTAGGAATTAATGAATCTTCCAGTAGGCAAGAAAACCATTGGAGTCAAATGGGTATATAAAACTAATTTTAATGCCCAATATGAAGTTGAAAGGCATAAATCCATACTGGTTACAAAAGGCTAAAAGCATAATTCAAATATTTACTACCATGAGGTGTATGCACCTGTAGTGAGACTTGACACAGTCATATTGATATTAGGATTGATAGCCCAAAAAGGGTGGAATGTGTACCAGATGGATGTCAAGTCTACCTTCCTAAACGAGGTGTTGGAAAAAGAAGTCTACATATACCAGCCACTCAGATATGAGTTGGAAGGGCAAAAATTCAAGGTCCTAAAGTTGAATAAAGCCTTGTATGGGTTGAAGCAAGCACCCAAGGCTTGATATAGCCACATTGATGCTAAATTTTAGGAGAATGGGTTCATAAAATTCCCATATGAACACACTCTCTACATGAAGAAAAATGAATAGGGAGAGATGATAATAGCTTACATGTATGTAGATGATCTGATTTATACTAGAAATAGCAATATGCTAGGACTAAATCCATCATATCAAATGCCATGAAGAAATACTTTGAGATGATGTATTTAGGCCTAATGAAATATTTTCTTGGTATTGAAGTTACCTAATCTATGGATGGTATCTTCATCTCTCAAGGAAAGTACGCAAAAGATGTCTTGAAGAGGTTAAAAATGGAGGACAACAAACCAATGATCACACTAGTTGTAATAGACCTAAAATTAAGCAAGAATAACTGTAGTAGCAATGTTGATCCAACTTTATACAAAAGATTAGTTGGAAATCTCATGTATTTCACTGCAATCATACTAGAATTGATGTTTACAGTGATTTTGATTAGCAAATTTATGGAGTAACCAAAGAACACTCACTTATAGGTAGAAAAAATAATTATACGGTATGTCAACAGGACCAAAAACAATGGAATTTACTATACATTATGTCAATGGGACCAAAAACCATGGAATTTACTATACAGGAAAAGACCAGCTTGAACTTTTTGGCTACATAGATAGCGATTGGGTTGGTAGTATAGATGATAGGAATATCACTCCTGATTATGATTTCCATTTTGGATTGGGACCATTTTCATGGTCATCAAAGATGTAACCAATTATTGCATTATCAACTACTACAACAAAGTATGTTGCCACCACCTTAACTACATGCCAGTCAGTTTGAATGAGAAGAATTTTAGGTGAGCAAGATCATCAACCAGAAGGGGCAAAAATAATATTTTGTGATAATAATTCTATTATAGCACTATCAAAGGATCCAGTGATTCATGGGAGGACCAAGCATATCAATATTTGTTACCACTTCATTAGAGATCTGGTAAAAGCTAACAAAATTTAGATATTGTTTTGCAAGTCCAAAGACCAAGTAGCAGATATTTTTACAAAACCTTTTAAGGAGGAAGACTTTAAAAAGTTGAGGGAAATGCTCGATGTCAATATTTTTGTGAAATATGATTTAAAGGAGGATGTTAGAAATTAAATCAGATTTCACCTATTATATCTTTGATAAATATTATCTTTCAAATCTGATCATCATACTTTAAAGTGCCCAAAGTTATTACCGATAGTTGTAGTTGTTTGACGATTGGATAGACACCATATTTTTATTTTTAATACATTTCAAAATGTTGTTGAACCTTTCCCTCCATCCCTAGCTATAAATATGATCCACTAGTATCATTTTAAGATATATAGAATTTGGAAAAAGCATAGACGAATAAGTGTGAGAGAGAAGTTCCAAAATTTGAAGCTATAGTCTTCAAATTTTTTTTGGTTGGTGTATCCTACAATCTTTCTAAGTTTTAGATGGATGTGGATGTATTTACATTTTTATTCAATATATAATACTTTTAGTGTGTTTAATGTTTCTGCATGATACTTGAATGTTGAGAAAATATACTTTGCAAGGTTAGGTTTTATTTTTTTATCTTTATTCCACTTGAGTAATATTTTACTCATGGATGTCCTTCAAAATATTCACTGCAATTATATTCCACTCATACTCTCTCTATTTTGGTGAGCGGACTTGTGATTTTAAGTTTGGATGAATTAAAATTTGGGGATAAAATCCCTTTGTTAATTTTTGGCCCTAAATCCCTTTGTTAAATTCTGATAGTGAATTATTATGTAAAATTCCTCTCAACAAACCCTTAGTAATATTTCAAAAAAAACATTACCTTTGTTAAAATTCGCTCACAAAAAATTTTGCTCAAGAATTTTTAATTTTAAATCGTAAAATTAGGTTTAGGGCGGATTTCACATCCTTTGTTAAATTCTGCTGAGAAAATTGCATGTTAATTTCTACTCATTAATTAATTTGTTAATTTCTACTCATTCATTTCTTTGTTAATTTTCACTTTGGTCAGGGCAATTTCAAAATCCACTCCTAGTTTCTCTGACAAGGCACTTGCGAAATTTGAAATCGTAGAATTCGTATTCCACCAGATTTTTATAAAGTGTTTTTACTTCACTATCTTTTGCTCAAGGATAAATTTTGCTATGCTAGATATTTCAAAATTCAGGTGTAACCCCCACATGCGAGTGTTTTTTTATGGTGTGGTTCGAGAAGATAAGGGAGTCTGACATTTTGCATGGTGAAGAAGCGCATGGGGAGAAAAGGAAAAACAAAGGGAAAACTTTGAAGAAAATAGCTATGAGTTTACTTGAAATCAATGATGGTGAATAAGTTACCAGGTTGGTTTATGCTTTTTGTAAATTGTTGTGAAAGAAATTGGTTATTTTTAAAACTTACAATGTTACATTTTATGGTATGTGATTTTTTCTATACTTGAAAACTTTAAATTATATATAGGAACTGAATTATTTGGGAAAAGGAAATAAACACTGAAACAAATAGTAAATTGGGTTGGGACATTTGAAATATGCTTGTCTAGTATTATGGTGAGAGTAATTGAATGTAAAAGAGAAATTATTTTCCTTTGAATGGCATGTGGAGACTCTGGTAATTCTGGTAATACTAGTTTTGTCTTACTTACTGCACACTTAAAGAAAAGATAAATATGTTATGCATGTTCCTTTGGAAATGGTTGTATGAGTTGTGAAAGGAAATATGTATGCTATACTAATCAAACAGTGGAAACTAGAATAGAAGAACTAAGACTTCTCTATGAAAATAAAGAGAATATATTTTTTATGGTGTTACTTGGCTATTTGCTTAATGGTTTTTTGTATGGGTAGATGCTTGCATATTCGATAGTTTTATTTTACAAAATAAAAAGGGTCTTGTACGCCCTAAATGGCCACATGCTTAGCAAAATTTTACTAAGAATATGACCATTTTGGTCCTACATTCTGGAGCCTCCCGGGTGGATTTGCTTGCAAAGCCAATCGATCTCAGAGTCTTATCCATTGGGCCTTAGGAGTCAAATATACTTCTCTTAAAAAATATACTTTACAGAATAACTTCCATACAAACACTACTCTATGAAAGTTTTACCAATTTTTCTAAGAGATTAGAGGTTCATATCGAAGTGATACCAAAAATACATAGCACTTATCTGCTCATACAGAGACTATGTCTGAAATACTAGTTATTACTACTATCTTCAAAGACTATACACAACTCTACCTCCTCTATAAGGCCTTATTTCAAATAATACCTTCACACAAAATCCGATGCTCTGTGGGCTTCATGTCTTTATTGCTTATTTCTGACAAATTGTCAGAGTAAAAATAGAAATACAAAACTTGAAATAAGGATGCTAGTACGGATTGAAGGATTCTAAGGAAATGATGACATCATTTATATTCTAGTGTGGATTGAAGGATGCTAAGGAACAAGAGTGGATTCGATCCTTTTCAGCTTTCAGAGGTCCGGATTGGAGATTTCGTAGCTTTTGATAAAGAAGGATGACGTCACCTAAATTTTAAAGCGGAATGGCACTGTATTCTCCCCACCATTTTTGATAAGCTTATATCAGATTGAATCTGAACCATACAATGAGGAGGATCAATGGTGGAGGTTGTGTTGACGAATCTTAGATGTTTAAAGAACATTTCTTCACCGGGATTGGAATAGTCAGTTGGAAGATGAAGCATCGAAGGTTTTTTAGAAGATCTAACCAGAGGCGGTTACAGATCGACAATGGCAGATGGCCTCCAAGAAAAATCGATGGTAATGAATGACTTCCAACGGCCTGGACTCTAGTTCTATCGAGTGACCAGCAAGTTGCAGAGACCCGAGCTGCCATGGTGGACCATTTTCAATGGATTTCTCGGAGGATGCACCAGTAAGTAGATGCCAGCTAGATCTCTCTATTGTGCTATCAAAATAAGATCTTTGTAATGTTTCTTGATATTTTAATTTTGCAAAACTATAAGTAGAGGTCGAACCCTCATTTTTAAAGGGTCGGCTCTAGCGTGTTTGCCTGTACTACTATAAATATTCTTGAAAAGCTAATGGAAGGAGCATTACATTGATCTTCGCCTCAAATCTATGTTCTCATGCTTGATATCAGAGGTTCGGATTCTTTAGTTGTATTTCTGTAAATGCTTGAATGGTTAGTTTGTGCCTAATTAATGGATTACTAGCTGTTAGAGTAATTGAAATCTGCTTCTGAGTTTGTTTTGTATTGTTAGGGAGTGCATTTCTATAAAATCTAGGTTTTGGTGAATTTTGTTATTTGGATTATCATTGCCTGGATATTGAAATTGCTTGTTGCAATATTTCTTTGTTGTGCATTAATGAATGAGGAATAATCTAATTTGAGATAATGTTGATCTGAGTTATGTATCTTTGGTTTGTTTCTTGGGAGCTTTCTATGGTGTTGCAATGTTGTTAACCTATCCATCCACTATTATTCTCATTTCTCTAACCCTAACCTTCTCTTACCCTAAACTTCAAACCCTAAGTGAGCATAATTGTGTCAACAACCTGTTAAGTTGACAAGGAACCAACCTACTCTAGAGGTTGGATTAGAAACCCCTATTTTGGTCCATCCAATGTTGAGTGTTGAGTTGTAGCTATCGGGTGCAAGCCTGGATAAAAAATAGGAAGATAGACAACCATAGTATCGAGTGAAAACTTGGTGTAATTCAGTGCCCAATAATTTTTGGCATACCCGATGGGACCAGTTCACAAGGAACATGAAACCCATCTAATGAGTATTGTTATCTCAACCCGAAGGAATCAAGATTTGGTGAATTATCTTGACCTTATAAGTGGAGAAAAGAAAGTTCACCTAGTGACTCCCTGGTCATTAGACCCAAAAAAAGGATTATCCCTGTAGACCAGTGTCCTTTCATGTATACCAGGTCTTTCAAAAGAAATAACCCTAATTCCTACTTTTACTATGAGTTACCTTACAGAGGGGCTACTATTGCCAGAAGTTTAGATCAATATTTCCTTGAGGAGGAAGAGCTTCTGGAAGAAAATCTAGTAGTTCCCCCAATAAGACCTACAATAAGAAGTATGGCACAAAATGTGGCTCCCAATCAGCCATTACAGAAGTACCCTAACTGGAACACAACCGGTCCCCTTAGATTAGCCCAAATGGATGTCATTCCCTAGGTTGTATCTAAGGCTATTCCCACTTATGATGGATCTAGGAAAATAACTTATGAGCACTATCAAGATATCTTGAATCTAGCAGCAATCCACAACATAAAAGAAGAAAATATTATTGTCATAATTCTAGCCCTATCCTTCAGAGGAAAGATATTGCATTGGTTTAGAACTCTGGAAGATAATTCTATCACTTCATGGCAAGCATTAGTTGAGCCGTTCATAGAGGAATTTAATGAATCTGCTGATCCTTTTTCTCTGCTTAATCAGTTTACATCTATGTAGAAAACCCAACAAGAAACTATCTCAGAATTTAATTTGAGATTTAGCAGAACATGGAAAAGAATTCCCCCCACTTCTAGACCAGCTACATGTTTGGCTTATATGTATTATATCCGAGCTCTTGGATCTGAGTTAGGGTTGCAGACACAACAATCAGGAGTAGAAATCTTCCCCCAAGTTTATAATGCAGTTGTTCATGCTAAAAATATCCTAATTAATGTAGGAAGGCTTCCCCCCAAAACTGTGTTACCTTATAACTCAGAAACCACTAGTAGCCAAAGTCAATCGCACATAGACCCCCTTTCTTTATCATCTCCATCTCCATAAATGAATGCCATTCCTCTACCAAATCCTATATCCTCTACACCCCCTTTTCCTCCCCTTCCTTCTCAACCATCTCAGGAGTTTTTTGCTATCCTTGATATACAAAATACCCTAAAAACTCTGAGCAATAGAATGAATTCAATGGAAAAAAGAGATCAAGAAAGATCACAACAGAGGAGATTCCCATATGTAAACAAATATCAGAGACCTGGTCCTAGTAACAGTACTAGGGTTAGGGTGAATGCAGCATATGAGGAGCCAGAATGTTCTTCTGATACTACTCTTGCGAATGTTTGGTGCCTAGTATGCAATGACCCCCATGGTCTTGTGTAATGTATCAACACCATATTCAACAAGCCATGGATCAAGCTGAAAGAAACCAAAAGGGAAGAGTAAATATGTTATGGCACCCTGATCAAATCATGGTAGGAAAAGAGTCAGCTGAGGAAAGCCCAATTGTTGTTATGACAAGGTCTGGGAAGAAAGCTTTGCAAGTAGATCCACAAAAAATGGGGCATTTCCAAGTCCCTTCTTAGAAGAAAGCAGACTCCCTTCCACAAAGTAGTGATACCTTCCCTATTCCTCTAGCTAAGGGGAAAGAGAAGACAGATAGTTTTCCTAGGAGACCAGAAAAGGAAATAGAGGGAGACCGAATGAGATCTAAAGGTGAAGATCAAGAAAGGCTTAGGTTCCCCTCTATTACTAAAAGACAAAGGTTAGAGGCCACCCAAAAATATAAAAGAAGATATGGTGAGCCGAAAAGAGGACTAGAAAAACTCTCTTTGACTAAATATGAATACAACATTGTTGAAGAAATGAAGAGAATCCCTTCAAAAGCTAGCCTGTATGACACTCTATTCATTCCTGGTCAGATTGACTTACTTAAAGCTTCCCTCAGTAAGAATCCATAGAATAGTTTGGCCACTACAATCCTTAGTATGCCATAAAAAAAGAAAGAAATGACACCTATTATGCTAAAGAATAAGCCTCCCCCTTTCTATATCTCCCTAAGAATGGAAGGTTGGGTAGTCCAAAATTGTATGATTGACTCAAGAGCATCAACTACAGTAATGCCTAAAGTAGTCTATGAAGAGATGGGTATGGAGTATACCCGATCTTGTCCTAGAGTGTTACAACTAGATGGGACACCTATCAAGATAGTTGGAGTTATTAAAGATGTACTGATGAGGTTGCATAGAGCCCCTGAGGTGACAGTGGTGCAAGAAATAGTGGTGGTTGATTTAGAACCCTATTTTGGATTATGCCTCTCAAGAGAGTTTACTGCAAAGCTAGGAGGATGTATGTACATGGATTATTCTAGCATGGTAATCCCTTTTAAAGGGAAAAGGATAAGGATAACACCTGAGAAACTAGTAGCTTATCATATTGAAAATATTGAAGAGGATATGTGTAATATTAACCCTTTGGAGGAATTTGAGCTAGTAGAAAACATTGAGGAGCTAGACATTGAAGATGAATTACCTTTCAGAGAAGATTATAGTCAGTTTGGAACTGGTATGGGTACATATAGCATCACAACTAAAATAGAAAAGAAAATTCTTGCTATATCCAACCAATCCCTGAGGGAGAAAGAAACATGGGTCATGCACTTTGATGGTGCTAAATGCAGAAATGGTGCAGGAGCCGATGTGGTCCTACAATCCCAATCAGAAGGGACAAAGAATTTTGCTTACAGACTGACATGGTCATGTACTAACAATGTTGTAGAATATGAGGCCTTGTGTCTTGGATTGATACAAGTTGAAAGCATGGGCATCAATATTTTGAACATATATGGTGATTCTGAGTTAGTAGTCCATCAGGTAAGGAATAGGTGCAGTAGTAAGCATCATTACTTGAAAGCTTACAAAAATAGGGTATGGGATCTAATGGAATCATTTGATGCCCTAAATTTAAACTTTATTCCCAGAGAAAAGAATACCTTGGCTGATTCATTAGCAACAAAGGGTGCTAACTTCAACCCTTCTGTAGAATTTGGAACCAAGAAGACCAAGGGAATTAAAATGATTTTTAGGCCTACAGTACCAGACAAGCAGATTTTCTGGTAGGTTTTTGAAAGTGATGAACAAATTCTTGAATTTTTGGTAAGAGAAGCATGTCTCTCAATTGTCCAAGAGGAGAATTTGGAGGAAATTGATCAGCAAGACATTATCCAACTAAGAAACAATCATATCCCAAGAGGGTTGGTCACCCTCGAAAGTTTGTTTGATAATGAGGACAGAAAGAAAGTCAGAGTTGTGAAGGTCAACAAAATTTTTATAAAGAAGTAGAGGTCGAAATAGAAAAGAGGTTGAATGTTGGAGTCCAATGTTCACCTGAGGAAGCAGAAGATATTAAAGCTCTATGTTTGAAATACCCAGACATTGTGGCTTGGTCATATGAGGACCTTAAGGTGTATGACAAAAAGGTTATCCAACATACTATTGAGTTAGAGCCTGATGCAAAACCATTCCGATAGAAGCAGAGGCCTGTCAATCCAAGGATAGAGGCCATTATGAGAGAGGAGCTCTTAAAGTTGTTAAAGGCCAAGATAATATACCCAATAAAACATTCCACTTGGGTAGCCAATTTGGTACCCGTAAGAAAGAAGAATGGGGATATACGCTTGTGTGTAGACTTTAGAAATCTGAATCAAGCATCCCTTAAATATCACTACCCCCTCCCTCAGATTGATCAGATCTTACAGGTAGTGGTAGGAGTAGAGAGATTCTCACTATTGGATGGTTACTCTGGATACAACCAAATTTGGGTAAAATATGAAGACCAGTTCAAAACAGCATTTACCACAAAATGGGGTACATTTGCCTACCAGAGAATGCCTTTTGGACTGTCCAATGCAGGAGCTACATTTTAGAGAGCCATGGATTATGCCTTTGGAACACTGATCAACAAAGTTATTCTGATTTACCTAGATGACATGACTATGTTTTCTCATAATAAAAAGGATCATCTATCTCATTTGGAACAAGTTTTTCAAAGGTGCAGAGAATTTGGCATTTCACTCAATCCTAAGAAGTCATTCTTTGCAGTTCATGAGGGAAAACTATTAGGCCATGTGGTCTCAAAAGAAGGTATGGCCATAGACCCAGATAGAATTAGAGCAATTCTTGCTCTTCCCTTGCCTACGAACAAGAAGACTTTGCAGTCTTTCCTAGGCCAAATCAACTTTGTCAAGAAATTCATTTCTGATTTTGCACAGAAGGTAAGGCCTATATCTGAGCTACTCAAGAAAAAGGTTGAGTTCAAGTGGACTGAAGTTAGGAAATAAGCTTTTGAGGTCATCAAGAAATCCATTGCAATAGCTCCAGTACTGATAAATCCAGACTTTAGCAAATATTTTATTCTTTATGCATATGGAGCTGAAGAGAGTTATGCCTCAGTACTCACCCAGAAATATGATCAAGGGGATGAACACCCTGTGTTCTTTTGGAGCCAGACACTGCATGATTATCAGGTCAAATATAACTTCATTGAAAGACAAGTGTTTGTTGTGATGAAGTCACTAAAGAAATTTAGGCAATATTTGGTACAGAGCAAAACCCTGGTGTATGTGGTTCATCCAGATGTAAGAAGTTTTATCCTGTAGGGTGATCTAGGAGACAAAAGAGCTGGTTGGATTACCAAAATATAAGAATATGATGTGGAAATACATCCCACCAAGTTGGTAAGAGGTAGAGCCTTATGCCAAGGGTTAACAGAAGCTGCAGCATTGGCAGAAGTAACAGCTTGCCAGGCAGCAGAAGAAAACCAGGTGGAAATAGTACACACTGTAGACTCTGATTGGATTGACCAGATGATTAGGTATTTCCAAACTAGAGTATGCCCTCCTAATATGAATGCATCTCAAAGAAGGAGATACAAGCTTCATGCTTTGAAATATGTATTACTACCAGAGGGCTTATACAAAAGAAACTTGGATGGAGTTCTTCTAAAATGTTTAAAGGATGATCAACAAAAAAGAGTCATGGAAGAATTTCATGGAGGATTAGCTGGTGGACATAGCTCAGGAAGGGTTACAACTTTGAGGATCATAAGAGTAGGCTATTATTGGCCCACTATATTCACTGATGCTTTCAAAACTACCCGGGCTTGTGACAAATGTCAGAGGTATGTTGGAAGAACAAGAAATGCTTCATCCCCCCTGAAGCCTATACAGGTTGAGGAGCCTTTTCAACAATGGGGGCTAGATTTCATAGGGGTTATCAACCCAAATTCTTTAGTAGAGCATAAGTTTATCTTAACTACCATAGATTATCTTACCAGATGGGTAGAAGCCATTCCTACCAAGAAGGCAGACCAGGAAGTTGTGATCAATTTTATGGAAAATTTGATTTCCAGGTTTGGAGTTCCGGAAGCCTTGGTGAGTGACAATGGCCCAACTTTCATAGGAGCCAAGTACATTGAATTTTCTAGCAAGTATGGCATCACTCTTAAAAATACTTCAAATTATTATCCACAAGGTAATGGACTTGCAGAATCTACCAACAAAAACCTATTAAGGATTTTGAAGAAATCTCTGGAAGGTAACAAAAGAAGTTGGCACCTATTGTTGGACCAAGCTCTATGGGTAGACATGATTACTATTAAAAATTCCATTAAGACTTCTCCTTATGCACTGGTATATGGAAAAGAGGTGGTGTTGCCAATTCATTTAGAGATTCTAGCACTTAAGCTTGTCAGTCCAGAAGAAGGGTCAGAGGAAGATCCTGTGAAGACTAGGTTAACACACTTGCTACAGTTGGAAGAGAGCAGAGCTCAGGCATATGACAATTTTCAAAAACATTCATCGGACATTAAAGCATGGTTTGATAAGAAATCTAGGTTCAAAAAATTCCAAGTTGGGGATTCAGTTCTCAGATGGAATGTTGACAGAGCAAAATCGGGCAAGCATGAAAAGTTTGATTCTTTTTGGGATGGTCCTTTCAGAATAGTGGAAGCTAAGGAGTCTAATGTATTTCAGCTGGAAGGTCCGGAGGGAAACATACAACCCATTCTGGTGAATGGTTTTCACCTCAAGCTCTACTATGGGTAAGGAGTGAGCTCATTGTAACATATGTATATATATTGTACAATAATTTCCCCTCCTTTCTGCAATTTCTATTTTGAATTCTTTCTACACTTTGTAATTGGTTTGTTTCAAAAAAATTGAAAAAAAGGAAAAAATTACAAAAAATGACTAAGTACGGGCCAAGAGAGCATGGTAATGTTCCATTCCACACTGAGTACTATGTAAATTTTTTGAAATGGCGTTCCACTTTCGAATCCGCATCAAAATGCATCGGATTTTGGTAGAATGGTGTACAAGTTTCTATCCCGCATAAAGAAGAACAAAAGCGACACCAATCCGGGGACCTCCCAAAGCTAAAGATAGCCAGAGCGGAATCGAGGTGAAATTTCATGCATAAGATTTCTAAGTATCAAGCGGACTCAAAAGGCTCTTAAGCCACCAAAGCGGAATCAAGCCAGAGCCAAATGACAAGTTCAAACATGACACGTGGAGGCTAGAGAGTGCTCCCGCATTCAATTCTAATGAACTCACACCAGAATCAAAGAGTAGCCGAAGGGGTGTGATGAGCTGGCAGCACAATTTGAAAGTTTGACCAATGAAAATATAGGATGCCACCATCGAGCCATCGAAGTGAATGATGGAAAGGATTGGAAAGTGTGCCAGTAGAGATATCATGCAACAGCTGCATTAATGGCAGAAGATACACATGCTCCAGAAGATAAAAGTGATGAAGAGCATACATGAGGCTCATTTGGCAACCATTGGTGACCATGAAGCTATTAGGAGGTGAAGCAATATTCTAAAAAAATTGCTGCTAATTACAGTGAACAAGGTCATACTGCTACCAAAATGGCTCCTAAGAAATCACCCACTAAAACCTCAGAGGATGTTCTGGAATTCAAAACTCTAGATAAGAAGGCGGTGGTACCATATCTTGATAAATCTAAAGTCATGGTAGACACAGAAATGACCATCATAGAAAGGACAAGACTGAGAAGGAACGTGAATGACAGATACAAGAAGAGGGCCACTTTGTCTATAGAAGGTAGATGCTCCATCCTCTCTTATCTCTCTTTTTATATTTATGATTATGTTCATCCATGCCCTGAGTTGATAGCTATGATAGTAAAGTTTTATGACCCATTGGCTAAAGCAGTAAAGACCCATGAGGGCAAAACCCTTTTTAGTATCACTACCTCTTTCTATCATAGACTCTTCACCCTAGGGTCCGATCCACCAGCAATACCGAAACCTTTCAAGGTCACTGAGCAAACTAGATTTTACACCACAAAAAAGTGAGCTAATGATGATGAATCATTTAAGAATTGGGTTTACAAGTAGCTTAATACTAAACCCCAGGAAAAATTACCCGAAGTCCCCATCTCCATTGATAAATTTACAAACCCCATTATATTTTCTATGTTGGCTTGCATGGAGGGTTTGGACTCCGACAGAATGGTTCATGGCTAGAAAATTGCCATCACATATTGTATTTCTAATGAAAGAATGTATGAAAAGGATGTGGGAAAGAAAGGGACAAGAGTGATTTATTTTGACTGGCCAACTTTTCTCGCCCAAAGGATACATGAGCAGCTAGTAAGCATGAAGAGGGGTGCTGATGCTCCTAGTTTTAGGCATTGCTCAAATATGGTATGGATGTTCTATGTTGTTGTTAAAGATAGAATGCAGTGGATTCCAGTCAAGGATAAGACCAATGATGGAGAGTCCTTACCGGTGTATTATTGGATGAGTCACTTAAGAAGCAGTGAATCTTACTATAGATTCAATTTGGAATTTCTTGGACTTGCCCTCAAAATAATGTATGGTAAATGCCCTAGATTGCCACCCTTGGCCAAGGAGATTCTGAGGACTAAGGATGCAGAAGAAGGAGACTGGTATTTATTGACTGAGGGCACTATGATCAGATTGTATGGTTTCATGGGTAAACCCTTCCTCCTACCCCATTTCATCATAGAGAGGCTTTTTGCCCTAGAATATCTAAGGCAAGTAGAGTACATTGATGCGAACTATGGCTCTGGAAGGAAGAGAAAGTCTTTACTTACCCACCACACTTTGGATGACATCACCATCACCAAGAAGGGATAGAGCCAACAAATTGACCAATACCTTGATAGGTTAGGTCTATTTTATATTCCCCAAAGGTGGAGCTATGACCCTGATGGTATTTTCACTGCAAGGAATAAAACCCTAAATGGAGATAAGGCCTATAAGTTTGAAAAGAAGCCTAGGGCTCATTTTGAACAAGGCAGAAACAATGATGAGACTACTCTTTTAGAGTGGAATGTCTCAAATATGGATCAGTTACCCCCCTGGTTGGATTTTTATGAGCAGATTGTTGATTTCGACCCTGACCATAAGCCAAGTCATCGGATTACAGAAGCTACAATTGAAAATATTGAAGTTGAATCTACAAAAAGGAAGGAGCCTCTACCAGAGGCTAAGTCTACAAAGAAAAAGGGTCCTCCACCTGAGGCTAAGTCTATGAAGAAAAAGGATCCTCAGCCTGAGGAAGAAATTGTAGAAGAAGAAGAAGAGAAGGAAAAGGGACCATGGAATGTAGCCAAAATAATAGATTGGTGGAGAATGAGGATTGAGATTGAAAAGCCCACATCCAAGTTTGGAATGAAAATTGATAAAGAATTTTCAAGGAGATATAATAAAAACATTACGACTTGGAGGCAAAAGGATGTCAAGAACATTGTATTAATGGTTGAAAAACCACAAAATTCCTCTGAATCCTTCCCTCCACCTACAGATCAAGAGGCTCAATCAGAAGAGCCAGGAACTCCTTTGACAATGGCTAAAGTAATGAAGACTTTTAATCCTACCACTGAGCAGGTGGAGAAGTTTCCTAAGGGGGCTAAGTTGATGAGAAAAATGTAGTATTCTAAAGAAAAAGTTATTAGTACACCAGTCATTGAAACAATATCCAGACCTAAACATTTAGCTCTAGGAGGACAGCCTCCAGACACAGATATTGACTGGAAGAAGAAGGATAAAAGTTTTAGGTTTAGACCACTTTCTTTTACCCTGTAGCATCTGTTGAGATACGTCCCATTGCTGAGCAATCACTACTTTCTAGAGTAGTGCAAGAAGATGTATTGGAAGAAGATTCTGAAGATGAGATGGTTGCTTTTGAATTAGTTCATAGAAGGACTAAGAGAACCCCAGAAAGAGAGGAGAGAGAAATTTTGAAGAAACAAAAAATGGATATGGAGGAAATTGCTAAAGAGGTAGCTGATTTGGCCATAGAAGAATTGATTGATCAAGAGCAACAACTAGAAATAGAAGTAGAACAAGAACACCCTACATATATAGGTGAAGGTATGGCTTCTAATCCCTCTTCTCCTATTCATCTCCATGAATCCCCAAAGGAACCTCCCTCCCTTTCTAATCAAGAAGATGTGGCAAATGTACCTCCTCTCTCTCATAGTCCACCCCATATTTCATCAGTAGCTATGGAGGTACAGGTCAGTTCTATTTTGTCACAGTCACCTCAAACCCCACCTCCCACTTTTGAGGGTCCCACTTCAACATCCACCATCACTCCACTTCCATATTTTTCATCACCACCATCAATGGGACACTGTGTTCCAAGTACATCCACCCATTCCACTATCAGTCATGTATCTATTTCTTTGAGTTTACCTATTTCAACAACAATAGTAGTTATAGAGTCCACTATTGTAATAGAGGCTGTTGTAGCTATATCTTCACCCCCACCAACAACAAGTCAGTCCACCCTTTTGTTTTTGGTATCTCCCCTAGTTTTTGGTCTTTCAAAGCCCTTGACTATACCAAAGGAGTAGGCAACCACTCAGAGCATAAATGACTACTGGGTAGAGAAGCTTACTAAGCCTTCTAACAGGATGGTTGTAAGAAGAAGAAGTATGTATGTTGACCCTATTGCTAGGCAGAGGATATCAAGATCTATGACTCCACTGGTGAGTAAACCTGAGACTGAAATGATAGTTCAAGATTATCGAATGGAGGAGGTCACAGAAGATATTGACAAACTCCCTGCTGAAGATGAGCTAGGGATAGCCAAGGCCCACTTAGATACCTTCTATGTAAAAAATGATATAGTCAGAGAGAAGGTGGATAAGCTAGAAAAAAAGGTTGAGAAGCTTAAAAAGAGCCTCAATGATAAAAAGGAGATAGAAAAAGCTCTGAGGAAGGAGGCCAAGGGTTGGCAAGAAAAGTTTCAAAAGGCCAATAAGTTGAAGGACCAATTAGAAGAATAGAAGAAGCTGAATGAAGATCAGGCAAAAGAAATTCAGAACTTAAAGCATCAGCTTCAGATTGAGAAAGCTAAGTCCTCAGGATTTTCTAAGGATGAATTGAAAAATATTAAGGAGTTGCTTTCTGAGGTTCAAGAAAAGTGTTCAGGACTTCAACTTATGATTGATTACCTTGAAGATGCCAACCGATTACTCTCCACCATTCAAAAATATTTGAATCAAATCACTAGAGAGTTACAGCCTATGGTGATTCCGGTAGAACAGATGTACAGGCTGGTTGATAGCAGACTCAATGATTCTGCTAAACCAATTCCTAATAAAGAATGGAATCTGGCCAGAATTGCTGCCAAAGTAGTGGTTAAAAAGCATAGGGTAATTCAAAGGGCCTAGTTACTGGTTGACAGGATGGAGAGGGGGATTAAAGATATTGTTGAAATAAATGAGGAAATGATCCAGGTTGGTTTTAAAGGACTCTGGAAGGAGGATCACAACTTGTTATCTATGGAAGAGATCCAACAAAGCATCAATGAGAATTTATAGGATGAAGCTGGAATTGATTCTTTAGAAGAGCCACTATCCCAAGAACAAGCTGCCAGACTGATCATGGACTGTACTAGGTTGAGAGACCTCATGGAAGATCTGGTGACTAGAGGGAATGCTGCTAACTATGAAGATGTTGGAGAATTATAGTATGTTTATAAGCAGCTTAAAGAAACATCAAATCCCTCTGAAGAAGCCTAGAAACAGGCTCTACAATCTCTAGAATTGATGATTCAGTTGTTTGGAGATACCTCTAGTGAGGGTAATCAGAAAATACCTACTCTAGAAGAAGAAGAAGTAGATGAGGAGGCCGAGGAAGAGGCCCATGAAGAAGGAGAACAATATGGAGTAGTTACAGGCCCAGAAGGGGCTCACACTTAGTTCATTTTTATTTTGTACATATACATAAGTTTTGTATTTCTATTTTTACTCTGACAATTTGTCAGAAATAAGCAATAAAGGCATGAAGCCCATAGAGTAGCAGATTTTGTGTGAAGGTATTCTTTGAAATAAGGCCTTATAGAGGAGGTAGAGTTGTGTATAGTCTTTGAAGATAGTAGCAATAACTGGTATTTCAGACATAGTCTCTGTATGAGCGGATAAGTGCTATGTATTTTTGGTATCACTTCGATATGAACCTCTACTCTCTCAACAAAATTGGTAAAACTTTCAGAGAGTAGTGTTTGTATGGAAGTTATTCTATAAAGTATATTTTTGAAGAGAAGTATTAATGACATCAGCTATGAAAAAGTGTGGATTGACATCTTTGCGAATGGCTAAGTGTTGAAATGAGCGATTCTGGGAGTCTTCTTTATTTTTGGCTTCGGATTAGCGATGCCCTGGAATCCATAAAATTTTCAAGGAAATAGTGATGTCAGCAATGAAAAAGTGTGGATTGGTGACTCGGAGGATGAATGAAGTATTTCCTTCCAGAATGGTGGTAGGGTGTTTTATCCTAAAGGCTATCCGAAATGGAGAAGGAGTTACTTCGCACTATGGCGGGCCCGGATCGGCGATCACATGCTAATACACTTGTTCTGCCCAGAATGAAATCCAAAAAAATGATAAGGAAAGGATGACATCATTGATATTCTAGTGCGGATTGAAGGATGCTAAGGAACAAGAGTGGATTCGATCCTATTCAGATTTCAGAGGTCCAGATTGGAGATTTCATAGCTTTTGATACAGAAGGATGACATCACCTAAATTATAAAGTGGAATGGCACTATATTCTCCTCGCCATTTTTGATAAGCTTATATCAGATTGAATCTGAACCATACAATGAGGAGGATCAATGGTGGAGATTGTGTTGACGAATCTTACATGTTTAAAGAACATTTCTTCATCGAGATTGGAATAGTCAGTTGGAAGATGAAGCATCGAAGGTTTTTTAGAAGATCTAACCAGAGGTGGTTATAGATCGACAATGGTAGATGGCCTCCAAGAAAAATCGATGGTAATGAATGACTTCCAATGGCCTAAACTCTAGTTCTGTCGAGTGACCAACAAGTTGCAGAGACCCGAGCTGCCATGGTGGACCATTTTCAGTGGATTTCCTGGAGGATGAACCAGTAAGCAGATGCCAGCTAGATCTCTCTGTTGTGCTATCAAAATAAGATCTTTGTAATGTTTCTTGTTATTTTAATTTTGCAAAACTATAAGTAGAGGTCGAACCCTCATTTTTAAAGGGTCGGCTCTAGCGTGTTTTCCTGTACTACTGTAAATATTCTTGAAAAGCTAATGGAAGGAGCATTACATTGATCTTCACCTCAAATCTATGTTCTCATGCTTGATATCAGAGGTTCAGATTCTTTAGTTGTATTTTTGTAAATGCTTGAATGGTTAGTTTGTGCCTAATTAATGGATTACTAGTTGTTAGAGTAATTGAAATCTGCTTTGAGTTTGTTTTGTATTGTTAGGGAGTGCATTTCTATAAAATCTAGGTTTTGGTGAATTTTGTTATTTGGATTATCATTGCCTGGATATTGAAATTGCTTGCTGCAATATTTCTTTGTTGTGCGTTAATGAATGAGGAATAATCTAATTTGAGATAATGTTGATCTGAGTTATGTATCTTTGGTTTGTTTCTTGGGAGCTTTCTATGGTGTTGCAATGTTGTTAACCTATCTGTCCACTATTATTCTCATTTCTCTAACCCTAATCTTCTCTTACCCTAAACTTCAAACCCTAAGTGAGCATAATTGAGTCAACAACCTATTAAGTTGACAAGGAACCAACCTACTCTGGAGGTTGGATCGAAAACCCCTATTTTGGTCCATCCAATGTTGAGTGTTGAGTTGTAGCTATCGGGTGCAAGCCTGGATAAAAAATAGGAAGATAGACAACCGTAGTATCGAGTGAAAACTTGGTGCAATTTAGTGCCCAACAGGTCTATTTTGATCCCCCAATATACATAAAATCGGGATGCTGGTTTGAGTCTCTATAAATCTAGAGTAGTAGGTAAAACATTCTTGTTGGCTCTTGAATTTCATGGAGGCTCGTTGGAAGTGAAAAAATCCTCACCTTTAATTAGTGATAGGAACTTCTAACCGTAAGAAAATATTGGCCTTGTACTCTTTGTAAACTTTGTAATTTGATATATTGTTCAGATTGTGTAATACTTGGATATTATATAAGGACATAGTTATAGAAGTATTGTGTTGAGTAGAAATTGGAAATTAAAATTAGATGTCTAGTGTTATAGGTGAAGAAGAGTGTTGCTATGCAAGTGATTCTTTGAGTCGTTGTAAATAAAATTCTGGAAATAATTGGAATCAAATGATTAACTTGTATATGGTATTTTATAGCATGTATTGGAAGGTGGTGTTCATTATTGATTAAAAACTATTTGATTTTTTGTTTATACTTGCACTTGAAGAAGGAAGACTGGCTATACCAATTTTTAGAATGGAGACTCAATTATTAATGTTTCTTACTTTATAGCTCCTAGATGCAAAACAAATAAATTAGATTGAAAGAGTTGGGTTGAGTTTAAATTGAAAGTTTAACTTTCCTATGAAGCTCCATGGAAGTGAATAGTAAAGTAGTGAAATAATGTTGATTCAGTTATAAGTCCTATGTCATCATGTTTTCTTGGAGATAAGCTTCCCTATACCAAAATGTATATAAGGTTTGCTTTATAATGAAATCTATTTGTTATATTCTTGCCAAAGAAATACTGTTGTAGATCTGAAATGAAGCTAGTAGCATTATGTAGTGGTTTAAATAATGAAATGAGTATTTTAATAAAAAAGTAAATGAATTCATTTGGTGCATATGTTTACTATAAATTTAATTATGATGGAACCCAATTCATAACCCTTTGTTTTAAATGAAGGACTTAGATTAATATTAGCTCTAGTACTTCGATTTTAAGGTGCGCTAGCGGATTGTTTATGACTACGGTCAATTTCAGCTTGATTAACTTCCTTGAGTTAGAGATAAGAGAAACCCATAGAAGTATAAATTATTCTTTTTAATTTTTCTTATTAGTTTAAAATATTCGCTGAATGGATTTTATTTTTAGGTTTGGGTCGATTAAATCTTAGATAAAAAAAAGGGTGATATTGTATGTGTGGTTTGCTTGTTGTTTCTCCAAAGAGTATACTAGTCTACATTTGCTATTTGTAGTATTAGAGAAAGAATATTTGGCTATAAAACCTATGAGGACCTAACACTAGAATGTGGTATGTGAATCTACTTTATCAAGCAAACCATAGTTGAAATATTAAAGAAATATAAATTGAAACAAGTAAACCTAAGTCACGAGGAAGGTGACTATATTAATCACCCAATATTGGAGGTTACATGAAGGCCAACCCAATGACTTGAGATAAATTGTTTTTTTGCATAATGGGTCACACCAAGGGACCTTGCTAGAAATAATAACAAAATGGATATAAGTCCATGGGATGGGCTTGAGTTAGAAACTCTTGTGTTGTTTTGAGAATTATTTGATGTAATAGAATTATTAATAAAAGGTTTATGTGTTCAATTGTATATAACTTGTTGAGATATAGAATAAGAGTACTTTATTAATTTTTAGAGAAGTAAACTTAGAAAATAATAATGTGAAACCTAATATGAAAATTGGGACGAAGGTGGCTAGAGGTGGAAAATTGAGAGCTTGCTAGCAAACCTTAACCCTATTTTTGGAAAAATGATGAGGAAAGAGATAATTTGTTACTCATAAAATCAACAAATTTAGATCATCTAGATTTTTTATAGGAGTAACCTTCTAGAACCTTAGATCCTAGACTATTCATATAGATGGATGAACTAGATTTTTTGATAAGCTCAAAATATTGGATTAAAGTAAATGAAGTATAGCTACCCATAGCTTTATTATAAAAAAATGGCTATGAGATTTTGAACCCATAGACTTGGGAAGATGTAACTTGAGGACAAAGTTAAAAATATAAGCAATCCTTACAAATAAGGACTTGATTGTAGTATAAAGCCCAATTTGAAATTTGGATGATAATGGAATAAATCAAGTGAATCCTTTTATTGGATCCTATCTAGAGTCTTAGTGATGAATACTAGCTATAATTATAGCTAAATTCTTGGTCTAACTCATCGGGAAGGATGAAATATAACTTGATGTGTAGGTATGCACACAAGTCTTAAGGTTAAATTATAAATTTGACCTTATTATGGTAAAGATATTGACCTTAATCGTTAGGAAATATGATTAAGATATTGATACACCCAATACTACTAAGGTGTGGATATTGCATAGAGCAAGTCTTGGAGCAACTGTAGTCTAATAGAATTGGTCTGGATAAAAGACTCGATCATATCTAGTAACGAGGGGTGGTATGGGATGCCATCTCTAGGTTGTTGTCTAGGTAGTACTATGATAAGTCCCATGTTCATTTGACTTAGCTAGTTCAACCATGATGTTTGGTATGGGATAAACATTCATGAGTCACAATGGGTATGTGTGATTTAGTCCAAGTTCAGGGTATTGAAATAGCTCTAGATGACTCATGGTATGGGATAATCATCTAGACATGAGGTATATGTATACTTATCCCTTGCATATTAATGTTTGAATAAATTGATAAATTAGGTCATGCTTTCACAAATGTTGAACAAGTTGACCAATTAGGTCATGGGTTCACAAATGCTAATGGATGGGGAAATAAAGCATACCCTCTAGGTTTTATGGGACCTATAGGATAAGCCCATCCATGGATCGACCCATATGCCAGAACTAGAGGATGATAAATAAGACAATTCAATTCCACAAAATGGCACCTTTATGGTAATTGGTCAATCTCATCCACTTGGGTGGCTATTTGTAGCAATCTTGAATCCAAAAGTGGTTTGATATGCTTGTATTATTTCAAAATAATACTATTGATTCATTTTATGAAACATAATTGCTATATTATGAAAATGAAAACACTTCTTAGACTTAAATGAAAAAAAAGTTTACCCTAAGGAATTGCTTGACTCATTTTTGTGGTACAACTAGGTGAGTAGAGTTGGGTTGTTAATCCATGATCTAATTGGTTAATTTATTCAATATTTAAATATGCAAGGGATCATCATACATATACCTCATGTCTAGTTGATTTTCCCCTACCAAGAGTCAGCTAGAGCCATGTCAATACCCTGACCTTGGACTTGATCACACATGCCCATTATGACTCATGAATGTTTATCCCATACCAAACATCATGGTTGAACTAGCTAAGTCAAATGAACATAGGAATTATCATAGTACTACCCGACAATAACATGGAGATGGTATTGCATTCTACCCCTCATTACTAAATCTAACTAAGTCTTTTATGTAGACCAATTCTATCAGACTAAAGGTGCTTTGAGACTTGCTCTGTACAATATCTGCACCTCAGCAACACTAGTTGTATCAATATATTAATAATATTTCTTGATGATTAAGATCAATATTATTTCTAGATTAAGGTAAAATTTATAATTTAACTTTAAGACTTGTGTGCATACCCACACATCAAGTTATTTTCTCATCATTCCTGATGAGTTAGACCAAGAATTTAGCTACAATTATAGCTAGAAATCATCAGTAAAGACTATATAGGATCAAATAAAATGAATCACTTGATTTATTACATTATCACCCAAATTCCAAGTTGGGATTTATACTACGACCAAGTCCTTATTTGTAAGGATTGCTTCTATTTTTAACTTTGTCCTCAATTTATATCTTCCCAAGTCTATGGGTTCAAAATTTCATAGCCATATTTTTCCAATAAAGCTATGGGCAACTATACTTCATTTGCTTTAATCCAATCTTTTGATCTTATCAAAAAATTTGGTTCAATATTCTTGATGAATAGTCTAGGATCTATATTTTTAGAATGCTATTCCCATAACAAATTTGGATGATCTAAATTTATTGATTTCATGAGGAATACATTATCTCTTTCCTCACCAGTTTTCCAAACATAGAATTAAGGTTCACTAGCAAGCTCTCAATTTTCTAGCTCTAGACACGTTCATCCCAATTTTCATATAGGTTTTCAAATTATTTATTTATAAGTTTACTTCTTTAAAATTTAAGAAAGTAAATTTATTCTATATCTCAACAATTTATATATAGTTGAACACATAAAACTTTTCTTAATGATTCTATTACATCAAGGAATTCTCAAAACAAACACAAAAGTTTAACTCAAGCCCATCTCATGGACTTATATCTATTTTGTTATTATTTATGGCAAGGTCCCTTGGTCTAACTCATTCCACCATAAAAAAAAATTCTCTTGAGTCATTGGGATCACTCTCACGTAAACTCCAAGATTGGGTGATTAATATAGTCACCTTCCTTGTGACTCAGGTTTACTTGTTTCAAGTTATATTTATTTAATGTTTCAACTATGGTTTGGTTGATAAAGTAGATTCACATACCACATTATAGTTTTAGGTCCTCATAGGTTTGCTAGCCAAAAATTCTTTGTCTAATACTACATATAACAAATGTAGACCAGCATACTCTTTGGAGCAACAACAAGCAAACCATACATACAATATGACCCTGTTTTTATTTAAAATTTAATCAAACCAACCCTCAAAATAAAATATTTTTAGAGAATATTTTAAACTAATAATAAAAATAAAAAGAATGATTTATACTTCTATGGGGTGCTCCTATAGTCTAACTCAAGGAAGTCAATCAAGCTAAAAATTGACCATAGTTATAAATAATCTGCTAGTGCACCCTAAACTCGAAGGACTAAGGCTAATCTTAATCTAAGTCCTTCATTTAAAACAAAGGGTTATGAATTGGGTTCCATCATCATTAAATTTATATTAAACACATGCACCAAATGAATTCATTTAACTTTTCATTAAAATACTCATTTTATTATTTAAACCACTATGTACTGCTACTAGCTTCATTTCACATATACAATAGTCATTCTTTGTGCAAGAATCTAACAAATAGATTTTATTATAATGCAACCCTTATATAGGTTTTGGTATAGGGAAGCTTCACTCCAGAAAAATAGGAAGACATAGGACTTATAGCCAAATCAACATTATTTTATTACTTTACTATTCACTTCCATGGAGCTTCATAAGAAAATTAACCTTTCAATTTAAACTCAACCCAGCTCTTTCAATTTAATTTATTTGTTTTACATCTAGAAGTTATAAATTTAAGAAACATTAATAATTGAGTCTCCATTCTAAAAATTGGTATAACTCATACTTCTTATTCAAGTACAAGTATAACCAGAAAATCAAATAGTTTTTAATCAATAATGAACAACACCTTCCAATACACGCTATAGAAGATCATATACATGTCAATCCTTTGATTCTAATTATTTCTAGAATTTTATTTACAATGACCCAAAGATCACTTGCACAACAACATTCTTCTTCACCTATAACACTAGATATCTAATTTTTGTTTCCAATTTCTACTCAACACAATACTTCTATAACTATGTTCTTATACAATTTCCAAGTATTACATAGTCTGAACAATATATCATATTACAAAGCTTACATAGAGTACAAGTCCAATATTTTCTGAGGAACACAAGCTTATAGTGAGAGGGGGGGTGAATAGTATAAGATCACTTTTTAATTTTCTTTCCCAATAAATATTATGTAATGAATAGATAGCAATATCAACAGTAGTAATCAAGCAATACACAAAACACCATACACAATAGAGACACCACAATTTACATGGTTCACCCAATGTGGGCTACTCCACGGAGAAAATATTTCACTAAAATTTTCTCAATCAATCTCTTGGGAATCCTTCCCTATTACAATATTTATGGACCTCTGTCCAAAGTAGATACCAATCCCCTAAATCAAGTTTGTGGATCTCTATACATAGGAGAAATCCTCTACTCTGGCTGGTGATCCTCTAGAATACTACTACTTCCACTACATTGACTTATGGATCTCTCTCCACTAAATACTCTTATCCCCACTTAGAAGACCTATCCTCACTACCATGGCTAATGGATCTCTATACACTAGAGACTATTGTCCTCTCTGCTCTGTCATCTCAAAATATCTGTCTCAAATCTATACTAAACATAGTATTTCAGTCTAGCACAAATATACTCAATATCTGTATCTGGTATGGTACAAACCTATCCTCAAATATGCACCAAAATTTGCTCCACAAGTCCACTCAGAACTTGCTCAAATATTCTCAACAAGTCCACTCAGAACTTGCTCAATCTGCTCAACAATTCCATGCAAAACTTGCTCAAATATGCTCAATAAGTCCATTCAAAACTTGCTCAATTATACTCAATAAGATCACTCAAAACTTGCTTAAATTTGTTCAACAAGTCCACTAAAAACTTGCTCAATTTTTCTCAACAATCTCACTTAGAACTTCCTTAAATATGCTCAACAAGTCCACTCAAAACTTGCTCAATTCTAGTCAAAAAGCTTACTCAGAACTTGCTTAAATCTGCTCAGCAAGTCTACTCAAAAATTGCTCAATCTGCTCAACAAGTCCACTCAGAATTTTCTCAAATATTCTCAACAAGTTCACTTATAACTTGTCCAAATTTGCTCAACAAGCTCACTCAGAACTTGTCCAAATCTGCTCAACAAGCTCACTTAGAACTTATCCAAATCTGCTCAACAAGCTCACTCAGAACTTGTCCAAATCTGTTCAACAATCTCACTCAAAACTTGTCCACATCTGCTCAACAAGCTCACTCAGAACTTGTCCAAATATCATAGAAATATAGAGATAATTGTTAGAGACCCAATATGTTCTATACTCAATGCTCAATTACTTTTTAAATCAGATCATAATATAGAATAGTTTGTTTTATGGAACTTGAAAAATCACTTCACACATCCAATTGACTAGGCTCAATCAAATTTACTCAACCAATCACTCAATGAAACAACATTTTCTCACAAACCCTAGTCCAAGTATATATCAACCAACTCAAAATGTTTCCAAAAAATCTCACATAACAATGATACTCATGTTCTTTTCAAATCATAGTTCAAGTTCTTTGCACAACAACTCACTTCAACAATAATGCTTATAAAACTATCTTCACATAACAATGATACTCATGTTATTTTTCAAAACCCTAACTCAAGTTCTTATCATAACCAATGACTTCAACAACAATGCTTATAAAACAAGTTTTTAACAACTCTTTATTCTAGAAAACCTTGAAGCATTAACTCAAACACTCTTGAAAAGGAAACCCTAATCAAGTCCTTTTCACTCCAAATTTTTTTTCTAGAAAACTAATCAATCAAATCAACTATGGAAGAATGTGCTCATACCTTTTTATTGATGATGAAGGGATCTCATAAATCTGCCACAACCACAATAACTTCTATGCCAATCTCAAAGAGGTTAGAAGATAAATCTTTCTCACAATATAATGTAAATACTCAAATACACCTTATCAATCCACCTTTAAAAACAACCATCAAAATACATAAAATACTTATCCAATAACACCTTATAAACTCCCAACTAGAATAAATTTAAGATCCACCAAAAATTAATTCAAACCTCTTAAATTTATTTTAATGGAAATAGAAACTTTGATAAAAATAAAATCAACTTTCTTTATGGTTCCAAAGATATAAATCACATAATCAATAAAACAACCTCACATTAATATTTATTACTCCACAATAATAAAAATCAAATATCAAATCAACAACCATTCTCAAACCCTTATAACTCCAAAAAAAATATAAATCAAACATACAATCAAACCCTTAATACTCCAACTATATCCTTTTCAAAAACCTTAGGTAAAAATTAATTATCAAAAATTACCTTTGCCTCTTAGTGGGTTTCGAACCCTTAACCTATGTCTTCATGAATGCCCTAGCTACAGGCTAAACAACCACGTGCACTAGACACATGTTAAGAGCTTAAAAGCTCTTCATACAATTTATTCCTCTCCTAGAACCTGAATGAAAAATGCAACCCAAAAACTTTTCCCTTTGGTGCTACACCAATGCCTTCGCAAAAAATGTGCACTGCCAATGGACCACCGTGTCCAACGTGTCTTAAGCAATAAACCCTCTCTATTTTAAACTTGCTGCAGAAGACAAAAACCTTTTTGTCTTCTTCCTCAACCAAAGTAGTGAATCACACGAAATAGTTCACCTTAGTCGCATTAATCAAATCGATGAGGTATAAATTTGAAAGTCTTTTGGCCATCATTTATACACAATTTCTCCATAGGCTTCGAATGTCGGTGCTC
This sequence comes from Wollemia nobilis, assembly GCA_028583015.1. Taxonomy (NCBI): domain Eukaryota; kingdom Viridiplantae; phylum Streptophyta; class Pinopsida; order Araucariales; family Araucariaceae; genus Wollemia; species Wollemia nobilis. The sequence continues at coordinate 1,402,489 of JAQPPZ010000159.1, forward strand.
CAATATTCTCGATGATGTCGAAATTTCCTTTTATTGCATGACATCGAAACTCCCACATTTATAATTTAATGCAATAAACCCTCATAAAATATTATTTTTTCAACTTTCTCTTCAACTCTTCGCATTATTCCTGGTGCTATTGATGGTGTGCTCCATAGTATTAATGGCGAATTTTCACCTTGACATCAATGGCAACTAAATAAGCTCAAAATGTCTAACATTTTCTTGCTATTAGAAGTTCCTATCACTGCTTGAAAGTGAGGAGTGTTTCACTTCCAATGAAACTTTATGAAATTAAAGATCCAACGAGAATGTTTTTCCTACTACTCCAAATTTAGAGTGACTCAAACCGGCATTATGGTTTTATGTATATTGGGGTATCATAACGGACCCTTTTTATTTTGCAAATGCAAACTATTGAACAATAAAGCATTAGGGTTATGCATAGTGGCAAATATTTGCAAATTGGATGAATATTAGGATTTCTAAAATTGAAAATTGATGAATATGAAGACCCTCGATGTTGGCCCATTCGCTTAAAAATTTTAGGATAAAATTTTTTTCTTAGGGTCAATTCACCATAATATATATCCAAACATAGGCATATTTGTACTCGTTGAAAAGATATTTTCAATTCGGATCTAATATTGGTGTTTTTATGAAGTTATAATATGATTTAATAGGTCAAAAATGTCCCCAAATATGACATTACATTTTAGGACTTCAAATACCCCAAATTTTTGTGTTAAGATGCTCTATTTTATTCGCTTAGGATTCTTAGTGATTCACCTTGATTTTGATTAGGATTCACCATTTTTTACAAGTAAATTTTGAGTCCAACCCCTTATGCATAACCCTAGCAAGCATCTACCCATGCAGAAAACCATTTAGCAAACAACCAAGTAAGACCATAAAATAAGTATTCTCTTTCTTATCACAAAGAAGTCTTAGTTATATTCTAATTTCTATTGTTTGATTAGTATATCATACATATTTTCTTTCACAGCTCATACAACCATTTCCAAAGGAAAATGCATAACATATTTAACTTTTCTTTAAGTGTGTCGTAAGCAAGAAAAAATTAGTATTACCAAAATTACCAAAGTCTTTGCGTGTCATTTGAAGGAAAATAATTTCTCTTTTACATTTAATTTACTCTCACCATAATACTAACACGCATAATTCAAACGTCCCAGCCCAATTTACTACTAGTTTTAGAGTTTATTTCCCTTTCCCAAACAATCTAGTTCCTATATATATTTTAAAGTTTTCAAGTACAACAATAATCACATACCAAAAAATGTAGCATTATAAGTTTTAAAGATAACCAATTTCTTTCACACCAATTTACAAAAATAATAGACCTACCTTATTCACTACTGTCGATTTCAAGCAAACTCACAACTATTTTCTTTAGAGTTTTCCCTTCGTTTTTCCTTTTCTCCTCGGTGCACTTATTCACTATGCAAAATGTCAGATTCCCCATAAGTTAATCATTTTATTCCAATTATTTCCATAATTTTATTTACAATTACTCAAATATCACTTGCACAACAACACTCTTCACTATGCAAAATGTCATATTCCCTTCGTTTTTCCCAATTTTAAGCAAAATCACAACTATTTTCTTCAAAAATTTCTTGGCATGAGGTATGTGTTTAGGTTATTTATATTTTGATGTTTTATGGAGGTATGTGGTTGGATAGATGAGACATGTTAGATGATATATATTTGGTATGTTGAAGTGATGGATGATGATGTGTCTACTTATTTACATGGTTTAGACTTGGATGTGTTTATTTGATCACCTTTTTGGATACATGTATATGCATGTTATAATAAAAATTAGTGTAACTAGTCAATGAAAAATTAGTGGTTACAATGATATATAAAGAGGACATGAGACATAATAATTACAATGGGGATTAGACTTAGGATATGGATAGGGATATGTGAATGTAATAAATTATGATGAATAATATATGATACATGATACAAATGGAGATATTAAGACATGTATCTAATAAATGATGTGGAACTAATAGGTTGTGTTGACCTAGACGTGTTTTAGATTCTAGAAGTGGTTCGAGAAACTCAAACAATCTAGTCATATCAATCAAACTTATCTACTAGCCAATCAGTATCCCTAAGAGACCGAGATATTCCTAGAGAAGTCAAGCCATCCAAGGATCAATGTGTTTGTAATGAGGTTCATTTTTATTTTGAGCAAGGTTGGACTAACCAATTGTAGCTCAAGCTATTATAAGTTATATCATCTATGAGTGGTCAGATATATGTACAAAATAAGGTTGCTAATGTGATAGACATGTCACCACATAGAGGGCATAATCCACTACTAGTTAAGTGTCTATAACTTTAGTGGAGATAGCCCCATAATCCTTTGATGTAGCTCTACTACTAGCCAATAATATATAGCATCTATGGAGGCATATAAAATGCCTAAGGATCCATGATTATTAATATTTATCTTTTTTTTAACATATATGGTATTTAGATCCTCAAGTTTAGATTATATGCATGATAGGATGAAGAAGAAAAATATTTACTTTATGGCAAGAGCTACGCATGGCTTTATCTTCCCTAGACTCAAAATGTGATTAATATGTGTTATATATGTGTGGTCCAAGAGATAATTTAAGGTAGATAGGGAAGACCTACATCACCTTAGAATATGATGATATTTTATGAAGGTTGAGTGGAACACTAGGTATGGTTGAATAACCAAAACAATTGCTATGTCTGAGCAACCTAAGACATTGGGATAATAGAAACAAGTACGACATGTGATGAATAAATGAAATAGACATAATGGGTGTACCAAATAATGGATAATATGATATGGTGTGTGACCAAACAAAACATAATGGACAATTATGGTATAACATCACATGATATACAAAAATGTATATAATATGTACAACTATTTGATGTCATTGATTAATTACACCAATTGAGATGAAAGAACACATATTCATGGATCCAAAAGGAGATCAAATTGGTATGCTATAAGCCTAATGCAATATTGTAATGGATGAATGGGATGGATAAATGTAATGAATGGGTGTAATGCAATAATATTTATGTCATGGAGGGATTGAAATCCTTTGGACATAAAATTATATGGAAAAAGGAGCAACTCTCCTTAGTTAAGAAGGAATGGTTATGAAAAGGCAAATAGGAATAAACGAGGATATATGAAAGGATGTTGGGGAATGGTTGGAGGAAAATAAAGAATGACAAAGGAAATATGTGATGCAAAATATGTGATGAAGGCACTAAAGGATGTCAAGATATAGTTGGATGAAAATACATAATGATGAATAAATTAAGCAAAATAGTTGGATAAAAACTAAGAAGCTTAAAGGATGTTGAATAATGGTTGGATGAAAATGAAAAATGATGAATAAAGGATATGAGTAGTTGGGAATTATATGATGTGAAAAAATTGGATACAGAAGGGATTGCAACTTCCCCTAAACTAAACGGAAAGGGAGGAGTATGAAATACCCTAGGTTAGATGATAAATTTAAAAAATGATGGACTTCCCTAGACTATAAGATGGTGTGGAAGGAGGACGGACTCCCCTAGTCATTGTAGGGAGTCGGGGAGGGGGAGAAGAATGACAAAATGAGAGAGGTTGGATGAGGATATGAGGAAATAAAGGGGAGATGAAGGGGGACAATAAATAGAGGAAAGGTGAAGGAAGTAGAGAAGGGAAGATAAGGGAAAGAAACCAACCATGGGTATGTAGCCACTTGAAGCATGATCATACAATCGTGACAAGGTATTTATAAAATAAGGAGAGGTGAAGGAGTCTAAAAAAGGTGAGGAAAGAGAATTTAGAGTGAAATTGATGAGTGATGGGATGGTGACGGTGGTTTGTGAGGGATGCAAAGGGGACTAAAGTGAATCTTTGAGAAGGAGACTTAATATTATATCAAGTCATGATCAATGTAAGATTCACCAATGTTGGAAGGTACAAATATCTTTGAACTTTATCATTGATAGATTTTTGGGTGCATTGATTTGGTATGTGGTCCAACCATAATGTAGGTATCCTCACAATACTTTGGTTGATTCATTAAAGTGTGATGGTGAGTAATTATATAGGCATAGGCATGGATCATACTAAACTAGGATTGGATTAGAGTTTTGATTTGAGAAGAGAAGTTATACTTTTCCCCTATAGAATGGGGGGCTAATGATAGTCTTGAAAAAGGTTCTAGGATAGACGTAGATTCCAAAAATGGGTGTTGATTATTTGATCAAACTTATGATAGATTTGATAATGTAGTGTCATCCAACTCAAATGATAAGGTGATTTGTGATGGGGTATGAGTGGGGTGTGTGAATTAAAGTAGTGATTATGTGAAATATGTAGATGGGTGGAAGAATTAAATTGATGAAGAGGAGGATATTAAAGAAGAATGAATCTATTGAAAGGGGGGTCATTTTTATGAGATGGTTAATTCCTTATGATCTAGTAGATCTTGTAATAGATGCTTAAAATATTGATAATCCTCAATGTCATAACCCTTTTGATGGTGGTATATGCAATGATGATTTTATTTATACCACTTAGGTTTGGGTTTATATTTTTTATTTGGGTGGATGTTAGGTAAAGAAATCACTTTTGCATCTTGTAACTTTTGTAAAATATCAACATTGGATCCATTAAGGGTGTCCAAGTGTGAATTGAATGACAAGGAAGTTGAGGTCAATTGGAAGGTTGATATGAAGAAGGCAAGGTGGAGGAATATTTTAAGGGTGATGTGGAGGTTCCTTGATGACTCGATTGTAGGTCAAGATTTTCAGTTGGTCTAGGATTTGTGGCAAGTCAATTTGAGATAGATTTGGAGTGGCTAGGATAGGATTGGGTTGGGTGTTAACATGGTCAATATTAAGTTGGAAAGGGTCAGAGTATGGGGAAGGTAATAGTGGAGGAAGAAGATAGGATAATTGGTGAGGCTATAGGTGTTGGGTCATGTGATATATGTAGGATGAAGGTTAGGTGTTGGAATAATAGGTGGAAGAAATGTCATTAGAAGAAGAGGTTGAAGAGATGAGGTGGACCAATGGAAGGAGGACAAAGTGCTCCTCTTAGGAGAGGATTTGGTTAGAGGGGTTAAGTGGGATTGAGACATTAGGTCTATATTAGAATTTGAGGCTCAAGAATGGGCGATGGTAGTTGTACATGGGATAGGATGGATGGTGGGGAAGGTACTAGGTATGGTGAGAGGAAAATCCCTAAATGGATTGGAGGAGTTACCAAGATATTAGGGACCAACTCATAATGATCCATGGGAAGGTGCACTTGAGCTTGAGCTTGGTATAAGAGGTTTAGATATTGATTTAGATCATGTTTGGGTTGTAGAGGATAAGGGATATTTTATAGGCTACTAGGAGTAGTGTGAGACACATCCTCCATACGAGTGGGAGGATTTGTGGATGGGTGGATGATTTTCCCAGAATTCTCCATGGAATTATGTGTGTAGGCTCTTTTTTGGTTACAAGTCTAGACCATAAGTAGCTAAAGGTAGGATAAATTTATAAGAAATGGATTTTTGCAGTGTTTTGATGGTTTTGGTCATGGTTTTTAATGGATTTTGTGAAAGAAATGTGTTATCTACACAAAAAAGAATACAAATAAACAAATAAAAAACAATACTGAGGTTGATGTTCAAGTGGGTGTGTTCTTGTTGTTTGGTATTATTTGCAAGTTGTTTGTGTTTTTTGGTTCTTGGATGTTTGTGTAGGTGTATGTTTTTTTTTTTTTTTGTGTGTGTTTTGATGTATCATAGCCCTAGGATCTACAAAATGGGATGGATGGGGTGGTATCTACAAGGATGTGTTTATGCACACTCCTTGAGGAGAATCAGTACACAAATATATAAGAAGGATTTCCTAGGTCAAGGTTGGCTCTAGGTATCCTAAGAGGGAAAATAAATCTCTAAATAGATGTGACACTATCTAGTAGTGACCTACTCGGCTTTTTCTTCACCCTTGGGTAGGCTTGGTAAAAAATGATAGTTTCATACCCATTTATTATTAAGCCCTATGAGCAAGGGTATCTAATTCTAAAATTTCTCTAAGCTAGTCCCAAGGGTAACCAATTCCTCGATGATGAAATCTAGGAAACTATGAGATATATACTACGGTGTCTAAGGGATCAACCAATGGTTGGAGATGAAGTCCAATGTCACCAGTTGATTTCATCATAAAATTTTACAAAAAATGTGCAAGTGTGTGTGATTTAGATTTTTTTATTATTTTTCATGTATTGAGGATGCCTACTCATAATGTACAACTAAATCTAATCTAAAATATACAATATGTAAAGTAAACAAGTACAATTCCTAAGATGACTTATCGCTACCTAATGTAATCAATAAAAAGAAGAAAAAGATGCCTACTGTAAAAATGAGATGCAACGAGTCTAGGCAACCATAAATTTGGATGAATAGGAGAAAGATAGAGAATTTTTAAAGAAGAAAAAATACCTAAACTAGTGATGAAATGGATGAAATAAAATAAGAAAAATATAAAATGACTTTGGGCTTGATAGTGAGTCTAAGCAGATCATAGGTCTAACCACTAGGGGGATGGTAGTTGGGTCTACTAACCACCAAGGGACAAGCAATTGGATCTAGAGGCAACTTACAAGGAATAGAGAAGGAGGGCCAACTTGGAAGAATGATATAGGGATTGTGGATGGTGATTGTAGATAATTTAGTGATTGATTCTAGTATAATCTAAGCTAAATGACAAAAATAAAGAGCTATGTCAATGTAGTAGAGAAATATGTTTAACCTACCCTATGAAAACAAATAAGGTACTCAAAAATAGAATAATTACTAGCAGCTACTCCAAATAAGATGAAAAACAACAATTGTGAAGAAATGAAAGACAACTATTTAAGGAAATGAAAACATCTTATTCTAGGATAAGAAAAAATAACTATGCTATGAAAAGAAACTACTCTATAAAAATGACAAGCAACTTAGCTATGGAAACAAAAATAACTAAATGCTATAAATATGACAAGCAACTTAAACTAAGAAAATCACAAGCAAATAATCTATGAAAATTAAGAGCAACTAATCTAGAAAAAAAAAACTAATATATGAAAATGAAAAACTAATATATGAAAATAACTAATGCTAGAAAGATGAAAAGCAACTATTGTAACAACCCAAAAATCCAACCAACTCAAGAGAGAGAAGGATATTTTTGTTTTTTTAGTACACTCATTAGGGACCTACATATCCCCACCCTACATAAGTTATTTTATGAATTTGTTTGTTGAATTAATACCTTATGATTAAGTTGTCCATCTCATCTATGTGATGAGCTAACTTATCCCTTTTAATCCATCAAAAGGGGTACGCCCATCCCTACACCTTACATAAGTCCATCTATATAGGTGTATAAACCAAATATCGACTAACACCAAATAAAGCAAGATATCAAAGCAAATAATATAGTATTTCACAAAATGAAAGATCTTATTAATATGGAACTTAGGGAGCCTAAATCTGCAAATTGTACAATATATATGCCCCAAATATGGGGTTACAATGCACTTTATTTCTTTTGATACAATATTACAAATGAGAGGGTTTGAAACCCTCGTTAAAATAAATAATGGTGTATCTTCATCGACTTCACTCCAAAAAAGTTATGGGTGGGCTTTGCCTATCCCTACGGGACCATCCTAGCTACAAAAACATTCAAGAATATGTGTACTATAACCTACAAACAAATCAACAATACTAGATAAGTCAATAGCATATTTGAGGAATCCACTGTGTGAGACCCTATGTAAAATCAAATCTACTAAAACCAAAGGTGTAGAAATCATGAAATGCAAGTGAAAAATAAGAAACATAAGTTGTAAATGTAAGAATACCTTTTAACTTATCAAAGAAACCTAATTTATCACATCCACACTTTTGTTTTTATGATATGGAGTGACAAGAGTGCTCGGGAGCATTCGAGGGTTTGTTAGTGGTAAAATGGAGCTTGGGAAACACCCTGGAGAATTCTAGAAGGATTGTGAATGCCCTGTAGTATTCTTGGAATGCTAAATAGTATTCAAGGAATGCTTGGAAGTGTTCATGAGTTTTAGAGAGGTGTATTACAAAACTAGATCTGGTTCACAAGGGCTATAGTGATAGAAATGGGGGATATGGTGATGGCAAGGGGGAGGATGTTAGCAAAAATGATAGGGTTTTGGTTAATGATGGATGCAAAAGGATCTGATGATGTCTAAACTCAAGAATAAAAAAATGATCCACTTAACCCTCATTCACAAAAGTGAATGATTTTTTATAACTTACCTTCAACATGCTAGGGTTTTGATGACACCAACAGGCGATTGATATTAAAACATGATGGATGGTTAGGTTATAACTTTTACATGTGACATGGATAAATTTAGATGGATGGATAAGATTAAAATATAGTGGGTGACTATGATTTATTCATATATTTATATATTAAATATATAAATCTAAATATATAAAATATTTATATTTATATAAAAAATATATAAATAAATATACATATATATAAATAAATAATGGATGATTGTGATTGGATGATGCATGGGTAACAAGTGGCTAGGATTTGGTGTCTATAGATGCTTCTTTTTGTATCACATTGTGTGAAACACAATGCGGTGCAAAAATAAGAGACACCTAGTTTGGTGAAGCAACTTTCTTTTCTTGGAGCATAAGAAGATTTTGGAGACCAAAAAATGTTGGTGTAGCTTACCCCATTAAATTGGTTAATGAGTGAAGAATGAATCTCACAAGCCAATTGATAGAATTGGGGATGATATGAATGATGTAAATGTGGGTGAATGATGTATTCTATTTTTTCCCAATATATGAAAGGGTTTTTAATGATGTGGATGATATGAATGATGTAAATTATGTAAATGAAGATGAGTGACATAGATGATGATGCAATGATTGCTTCTATTCTTGAACTAACATAATTTATTTATTTTAATTGTGGGTGATGATGTAATTATGTATCCCAATGTGGGAAGTTAAAATCAAATTTAGTTACCCAAAGTTTGGGGTGTTCTTGTGCTATTGAAGAATATACGTTTTGGCATCATTGAAATGCAAAGTTATGAAAATGTAAAACATCAAAAACCAATCATCCTAAAATTAGGTGATTTCTAGGAGATAAAGTCCTAGTGATGACACACAATTCTTACATGTGAAAGGGAATTATATAGTAATAGTTATCCATGTTGGGGACCCCATAGAAAAGGGCATCAATGACAACTTTTTATGCAAATTAGTCTAAGCATAGTCTCACTAAAACAATGAGGGACCAAGTGGATTTTGATTTTGAACAAGAGAATGTTGAATTATGATATGATAAAGTGTCCTTATGGTGATTTATCCATCCTACCAATTTGCATGGATAACCAATCGCTACAATCGCCAAGTTAAATAGAGTGAACCACTAGATATGAGGTTAACTTGAAAATGAGAGTGAAATTAGAAAATGTTGAATGTAATTGTTGACAATTTTGTCACATTACATAAAGGGGTAGAAAAATCAAAACTTTGTACAGTGTTCTTTGTTGTAAAGTATTTCTTTTGGTTGTTTTTTGAAAATATTTGTAAGTTGCAGCAATTTTGGCTTTCCTTGCCACCCCCTTGTACATAAAATGAAGAAGAAAGAACTTCGCTGCCGAACAAGCTAGGGAAAATAGCTTCACCAAAAAAAAAAAAAAGAGAAGTATGAAAAGAGCTTCGCACCCGAAGCATTTACAATAGTTACTTCAGGAAAATTTTTTACGAAGCGGTGTTGCCGAAGAAAAATACAAGAAAGGCTATAAAAAGAACTTCGGGCCCGAAGTCCTTCAAACAGTCACTTCGGGCAAAATTTTTGCGAAGAAGATTCAAGCGATAGTTCAAAAGGATAGCTTTTCCGAAGAAGGAAAGTCTAAAATCATGGTCCAAATTTGCTAAGGCAAGAAAACAACTTTGGTACTGAAGCACTTCCAGCAGTTACTTCGGCCAGAAAACTAGCGAAGCAAAACTCGAAGAGCATTGAAGAATACTTCACCAGAAAATTGTCGAAGCACCCACTTCGGGCCCCTCCACCATCGAACCATTTTTACTTCACTAAAAGTCATTGTGAAGCATCTACTTTGGCTAACTTTTGTGTGAAGTACTTCCACCCGAAGTGGCGGAGGTCGTGGAGAACGAAACATTTTGAAGGCAAGTGCTTCGAACGAAACCTTCCCGAACCATAGTTTTGAAAGAGGATCATGGTGAAGCATTTCTACAAGACATCAGCAAAGCAATTTTGTCAGTGAAGTGAGGAATGAAGAGCCCCATTTTGAGGAGGAAATCTACTTCGGCACTCACCACCCCCAAAGAAGTTTTGCAAAGCTCCATTTTGTGAAGTACAAATCAAGGAGGAGTTATTGCTTCGGCTCAGATCCATTGTGAAGCAGAGTTGCGAATGAAGACCTAGCGAAGCGCTTCAAGGGCACATGTTCCAAGTCGGGTATTTTCTCGAGGCGATAAAGTGCCTCATAAATGCATTTTTATGTTCCCGGTAAGACCGTTGCTCATTTTTGGAAATTGGAAATGAAGTATCAGTTCCAAAAGGAGAACTCAGCGAGCATGGTGACCACTCGAGCACTGCACCTAGAAGCCAAGGACGCTCAGATGGCTCATCAATGCATATTTCCCTAGTTGACCCGATCGCAGCTGCGAGTTTTGGTAAAAAATTTGAGAGCTCAATCATGAGAGCCACGAGGAGCCGACTTCTCAGCTTTCAAGGATGTACTCCTCCATTTTGTGTAATTATGGCTCAGAGGTTTGAGTCTTCTATAAAAACCGAGGCATTGTAATGTAAAAAGGGGGGGGGGAATTTTTGCTAGAAAGTTGCTATAACTTAAATTCTTGCTTTTAATACTAAAGTCTTTGAGCTTGATTTCTATCTTGTATGCTGCCTTATGTGTTTATCTCATTAATCTTCCTTCATTTGCATGCTGTAATTCTGAACTCTGGATTTAGGCGTGTGATTGGGGGCTGAACCTTAAATTTTTCCTGAAGGATACATATGGGAGAAAAATGCTATGCTAGTCTTATTTTATGCTGCCTATGGATAGTGTTTCTGTTATTCACTTTTCTTAATCGTCGTTACTCTAAAATCTAAATTTCTATGAAAGGGAAAAGAGAATCCTGGAACTCGTCCAGAGGATACATAGGAGAATTAATATTGTGTTCATTTTGTTTATGCTTGGTGTTTCTTGCTATTGTTTCAAGCTATTGGCTAGCGATCATGCTTCCGGTTCTTTCCCACTTCAAATTATTGATATCTCTTCCCTTACCCCCTTTTATCTCTTTCCTGCACCCTTACTCTATTTATCTCTTTCCTGCACCCTTATCTTAAAACACCAAAGTAGTTTAGTATAGGAGCCAACCTTTCTTCGGAGATTGGCATGAGGGGCATCTCTTCCCTTCGACCTTTCAATGTTGGTCTAGTTCTAGGGCGCATACACTTACCCAAATACTTTCTTGGGAACATTTGATGACCAACAGTTTTTGGCATGCCCGATGGGACCCGAGGTCCCATATTTAAAGGAAAATCAAGTTTGGTGAATCTCCGTCTGGTCCCCACCCAACCAACAATCTCTAGCACCGCTGGGGACCCGATTAGTTTCACCTCGTGAGTGGTAGTGAGAATCGATGCTCTCATTACAAAAATACTCTTAGCATCTGGTGACTATATTCAACCCAAAAATCTCTAAGTCATAAAGATCGATACCTAAATCGTGTCTTCACACCAACAGTTTTTGCCAAAGTTCCCCAAAGTTTAAGGAAACTCGAGTTGGGTGAATCCCTGGCTTGCCTCCATCTGACAAAATTATCAGGCGACTCTATTAAAGTTGAAGATCTAGATTTCTTGATCGAAGAATCTGAAAGAAGACATCTCGAAGGAATCAAGGTTCGATGAGCAGCCTTGACCTCACAAGTGGAGAAAAGAATGTTCACCTAGCGACTCTGACTTAGTGGTGATAACCTTGGTCTCTATAGACCGCTGCTATAATGGCAAGGGTAAGCTATCCCAGCTGGAATGATTTTGGCCCCCTGAATCTTCAAAGTTACCATGAAATTCCCAAAAGCGCCTTGAAGACATTGACAAAATATAATGGCACTAAGGGAATGGCCCAAGAGCACCTTGAAGATGTTGCTGCTTTAGCGACCCTCCATGGCATAATCCATGAAGATGTCATGATTAGACTTCTGGTTCTATATTTGGAAGGAATGGCACTATAGTGGTACAGACTGCTTGGGTGTAAAAGCATCTGCTCATGGGATGTCTTAGCGGGAGCACTAATCAGAACATTTGATGGCTCTCAAGATCCTTTCCAGCTTTTGATGTACCTCTCCACCATCATGAGAACACCTCTAGAGAGCGTCACAGACTTCAATGTCCGATTCTGTAGAAGTTGGAAGAGAATTCCAAGGGAGATCCAACCGAAACCCGCCCAAGCCCATTTCTTCTATGTTCGGGCCTTTCACCCTGACATGAGCCTCCTTTTACTGCAATCAGGCAACCGAAGGTTCCCTCAAATATTTGAGGAAGCAGTACGAGCAGAACAACTTCTGCTCCTATCAGGAAAGTGGTAATGGGGAGAAACCCCATTACCTTATCCGGTAATTGTTGCTCCTGTCTATCACACATAGTATTCACCATGGAATATTCCTCATACAGAGCAGAGGCCTGAGATGCAATCGTTTGAAGCTCAAGAGGCAGATTTCATCCAAGTCCAATGATGGGAATATGCAAGCCATGTTCCAGCAATGAACAATATGGTTGCTTGTAGTCTCCATTGGAAGATGGGCCAAGGAGAAGAATAGACTCAAGTGGTAGAGCCTGAGAATGAAGAGGGCACATTTTTGCACCCTTTTTGTATCCTAGGGGATGGCATGCAAGTATTTAGCTAGAGGCCATTAAGCATGTCTCATAAAGAAGCTGATCCTGAGGAGATCTTAGAAGATTACTCGTCGCTGGAAAATCCCTGTTGCCACAACAAGATGATGGAGCAACCTGTACTCAGCCCATAGATAGTAGAATTGGGGTATTGGTTCTAGCCATCACCACAATCGATACTCAAAAAAGACCCCCATGCGGTGAACTTCTTCGCCACATCATTCATCGACAGTATGGGTACTTGCAAGAGTGACAACCTGCTATGTTGCACCCTGTTTGCAACATGGACAACTTTGGGAAGAAGTTATCGAAACTTCAAAGATCAACTGAAGTTCAATCAGATCTGGTCTGGACATTGTAGGTTCACCGGATAGACACCCAAAGTTGATTTTATGGTGGCGGCATGCCAATCATGTCGCAAGATTTTGTGTAAATACTATAAATAATCTGACTAGTAAATAAAGTACCAAAGGCACTAAGTGTTGCTTAGGAACTTAGGTCGAGTTTTACTTCGATAGATATAAAAAAATAATAATAATTTTTACTTCAGGAACTTTGTGTGCGAAGTAGCTGATGCAAAGTAGTTCACAGCGAAGCGCGTTGGCCAAACGAAAATTCAAACCAAGGCATGAGAAGTGCTTCACCAAGAGGAATCCAAGAAAAATAGTTTTGAGGGAAAATTAGCGAACTACTCCTCAAAAGGAAAGAGCTTCGCACCCGAAGCATTCCAAGCAGCTGCTTCGGGTGAAAATTTTGTGAAGCAAGCAATCTGACGAAGTATTCTTTAAAGAAAACAAGCTTCGGAGAGGCCAACCTTCTGCAAAGCAAAATGCAACACAATGAAGAAGAACTACTTTTGGCCTGAAGCATAGAAAATTAGCTCACACCAAAGGTTCACTGCGAAGCATTTTCAACATCGGTTGCACTTCGCCAACCCAATGGCATGCGAAACAAGGAACATTTAAAACATGTCTTGGTGGGTGCACCGACAACTTAGGGAATGTTTGGGGCAAGTGATTTTAATGCAAATGTGGTGGAGTACATCCTGAGACGGTTTCATTGCGAGAAAAATCAGCACCTAGGTATGAGGTGGCAAAAGGTCAAGCTCCCAATGTAGAAGAAATCATCGAACCACATGGGCCCGCATACCACGCCGCTGCAAAGCCAATAAAAAGGCACGACAATCTTCCCCGTTCGAGTGTAAATTTAATTATGGCAGGTGCCATAAATTTAGGTAGTTGCATTTTTAGGCTATAAAACTCAAGCATCAGCGGTAAATAAAGGTATTTTCCAACCAGTTCATGCAAAATTGGGAGCTTCCACCATTGATAGCCTGCATTATTCTACCCTTTGCATCAGAATCCTCCACGTTAAGTCTTTGGCACCCTGAAATCTACTACCGTGAATATCCACAATGGGGAAGAAGAGCTCCACATAGAGGGGGAAGGAGCCAGAAGTGGTAACTCCCAAAAAGATGAAGCACGTGGAGGATAAAAAATAGAGACCTAAGAAGGTCGACCTGAGCCTCCACCCAAAAAAATGAGTCACCGAAGAAATGGAAGACTCTAAAGATGAATAGCTCGTCGAACCACCAATTGATGGGTGGAAAAATATTAGGGACATAGAGATCTCCAAGAGTGTGGCAGAACTTAGATACACTATCGAGTTCATGAGAAGTAGGCTCTTGACTGAAAATAAAAGGGCCACCGCATACTATTCACAAATCTACTGGTATCTGACTCTGCCCATGCATCATTGTCTTGAGCTAATTTATGCCATCGCACAGAACTACCAGCCCACTTCTAGACAAGTGCTAAACATCGCTAGTCACAAATTGTTCTCAATATTGAAGGAAGATGTGCAAGTAGCCTTCACACCATAGCAGGGGCCACCTAAGGGGTATACGGTTTGCAACATCATTCTGAGTGAACAGATGGAGAGGTTCACCTCCAACAACTACATGTTGAAATTCCTATGAGAGAACCTCAAAAGTGGGCTCCCTTCGGGCAAGCTGCCCCAAATGCCCCTACCCTTGGCGGCCTTCAAGAATACTGACATTTTCTCCATCATTGCATGGGTGGTAGGCCTGTCAACTGACGCTTTGGTGCACCCCTGGAAGGTGTCTCTGGCCGAGTGTATTTCCAGAGGGGATTTTTATGCCCCTGATGCTTCAAGGCCGAACACTAACCTAGTCTTCTTTGATTGGGTAGAATGGGTGGCCCGAAACTTGCACACGTGGCTTACCAGTTTAAAAAATTTTGGAATGGGCCAGTACTTCGGGCCCTGCTCTTTCCTTATTTGGCTATTCTTTTATCATGTACATAAAAATTTCCCTCACATTGCTATTTCATCAAGCGACAAGGATGGAAATCCTCTGCCTGTGTACCAGTGGACTTCCCTCCTATTGAGGTCAGAGTCCTATTATTATTTTAATCAACAATTTTTGGGACCCACTATGCATCTGTTAACAGGGTCTAGCCCTCGGGTGCCCCTCAGTTTAAGAGACAGGGTGGTGCAGGAGAGGAAAGGAGATGTGTTTCAGCTGACACAAGGGCTTGTGATACGCCTGTTCAACTTCGTAGGGAAACCCTTCCTGCTGCCTGTCTTCTCCTTTGAATTCCAGTTCACACTGGAGGTCGCTCGCCAGAGCGACACAAAAAATGAAGTCTACGGCCATGGCTAGAAGTGGGTGCATACCTGTGACTTCCCCTTCAAAATGGGAGTTATTGAAGTATTTGCCCTAAAGCAGAATACATTCTTGGAGGAAAAGCTTGCCAATTTCGGCCTACTCCAGATCCCTCAGAGATGGCTCTATGATCCCTTGGGAGTGATGAGGGATCACTTAAAGTTCAAAAATTTTCATGTCTGTCCCCACCCCGAAATTGTGGAGCAAAGAAATAATCCCAATGGGAAGGATCTGGAGTGGCATTTGGAAAAAATGAGAACATTGCCCCCTTGGCATGATTTTTACCCCATGGAGATTGAGTTTGACCCTGACCAGTACCCCTTCCCAACTCTAGACTCCACATTTTGGAGAAAGGCGAAGGACGATTTGAAAGAAGAATTGAAAAACTGGGGTGAGGAACAGCTAAGGGAATGGTGGATAATGAGAGTCCACCGTCGAAAGATGAATTCCTATGGACTCTTGGCAGTGGATAGGGACTTCACAGTTGTTTACGAAGCCAACGTTGGATCTTGGAAGCCCATATCCTTCACAAATTTTGTCCCTCCAGCCACCCTAGGATTGGGTGAAAGCCCAGGAAGAACTGATAATACCTCGAAAGAAGAGGAGGAGGCTGAAGCTGCACCAGAGGCACTACCATAGGGACCATCAGAAAGCCATGAAAAAAGTGCCAAAGAGTCAGAGCAGCCATTGGAGAGGAAGAAAAGAAAGAGGCAAGAGAAAATTCAAGTGCCTCCAAGCCACCCAAAGTGACCCCACACAAGGCTTCCAAATGCTCCTACTGAATAACCTGCATCGGTCCCGGATGAAGCAAACGTCAAGGGTGTGGCGTCACAAAGTGCCAAGATAGTCCCAAGTATAGACATCATTGATGTGGAGGACTTCCTCCAACCAGAAGGGAACATCGAAGTAGAAGTCATGGAAGTCGAGAGTGTCGAAGCCCAAAAGGAGCAGGAGTCAATCACACAAGAAGTCACCACAGCCACTCTGCTAGGAGGGCATGCAGGTACACACTCTCCACCCTTCACCTTGGTATTTGACATGTCCACTGTGGTCCCGGTTGAAGGTCCCCATCAATCTCTCCCTCCCTTATAAGGTAAATCACCTACTCAGGTATTACCCATTGCCATTCCAACTCTGCCTAGCCCCACTCCACCCGAGTCGTCTGGCCGGGACAAGCTTGTTGAAACTACTTCACCCGCCCATGTCAGCGTTCCTTCAATCCTTAGTCAAGGCGAAGACAGTACTCCAACGCCAAACCCCGTAGCCCATTCTCCCATCATACACGGTGTTGTCCCACTTGCCGAAGCTCCCATCACACCTGTCATCGAACCTTCTGGTGAGGCTTCCCCCATCAATTCTTTATATTTTTTTACCCCTTCGGCTAGAGATCCAACCTTATTTGAATCTGAATTATCCATGATAAAGGAATGCCCTCTAGCTGAAAAGCTACTCCAAGCCCAAAAAAACACAAATAAAATGCTGAAGGAGGCTAGGAATAAGAGAGGGCGCTCTTTGGCCCAGGTTGAAAAATGCACTGTCTTCTATTAGAAGGCTAGGAAGTTGCACAAGGTGAAGAAGGTCCCTAAGGTCCAAAAGCATCTGGATGAAATGACTCTGATAGATTATGACTATCAGGAGAAGACTAAGGACCTAGAGCACCTAAACATAGATAATGAGTCTCCGTCTATGCATGTCAGGATCGAGACTTTTCGAGCGCACAAAAACATCGCTAATCAGCGTAGGTTTGAGGCTAAGAGCACCAACATCAAGTTGGAAGAAGAGCTAGCCAGGACCCATTCCAAGTTAGCGAATATAGAGGAGCAGTGTAAGCTGATGAGAAAGGAAGCGTACACCCTGAAATAGCAAATACTACAACTGCAATGTTCAGCTGAGCACTAAGCACAGAGACAGGCTGAAAATGAGTTGAGGGCCAAGGAACTTGAAAGCAAAATCTTGCAGACCCAGCAGCAGTTTTTTGAAAAAGAAAACCTAGATTTGTTTGATAGAGGCAGAATAAAGGAAATCCACTCACACTTGCTCAAGAATTTTAGGTCTCGGTCCTCCAGTGCCCTCTCAATTTTGACTTACATCATCGAAGCACAACATGCCACTGTCGAAGCAGGGCCAATCATCGATGAGATTATTCAAAAAGCTAGAGGCCGACTCAAATTAGCTTTCGATGTCCAAAGCGCTAAATATCAGGACTTGCATGTCCCTGTGATGAGTCGGATAGCTAGGGATTGGTCCACTACCCAAGCCACAGTTCATGCCTTTTTTTCCAAGGTGAGGAAGGCATAGAAGGCGAAGGACCTCCTGTACGTGTTTCAAAATGAGTAGCACATATCAATGAGTTACTTCAAAGATCTCTCTTCCTTAGGTTTCCTGAGCTTCATAGATGATGATGGGAATATTTTGACCAAGGAAGAGCTTAAGCCGACATGGCTTCATTTTGAGGGTGACGTCTCAGAAATAGATGGGTGGGTGGAGCCTATAACAAAAAAATAGATCACAAATTTCCTTCAGAGATACTGCAAGATCACGGCCTGCCTGAACAATCTGTATACCAGGGCCCAACATGCTGATATCGGGTAGATTGATCAGTTCTACATTTCGGTCAAGGCACTGTAGGATATAGAGCCTTTCTCGAAGGGTTCCTGGGCTCATGTCCACTGAACCATGAAAAAAATCCATGATCGCCTTGCCCCATCACCGCAACAGGAAGCCGTGCCAGAGGAAGCCGCGCCAGTAGAAGAAGGAGAAGAAGAAGAAGAAGGAGAAAAAGCTGTGGAAGCACCCCTAGAGATGGAAAAATGAGAAGGGTCTAGAGGTAACTCTGGCCCAATGGATCAAAGCTGAGGTTTCTTCCACCGAGACCAGCTCGTTGTCCCACGAGCCACCAAGAATGTTGAAAATTTTGTCACAATACATAAATGGGTAGAAAAATCAAAACTTTGTTCGGTGTTCTTTGTTGTAAAGTATTTCTTTTGGTTGTTTCTTGAAAATATTTGTAAGTTGCAGCAATTTTGGCTTTCCTTGCCACCCCCTTGTACATAAAATGAAGAAGAAAGAACTTCGCTACAGAAAAATCGAGGGAAAATAGCTTCGACGAAAAAAAAAAAAGAGAAGTATGAAAAGAGCTTCGCACCCGAAGAATTTCCAGCAGTTACTTCGGGCAAAAGTTTTGTGAAGCGGTGTTGCCGAAGAAAAATACAAGAAAGGCTATAAAAAGAAATTCGGGCCTGAAATCATTCAAACAGTCACTTCGGGAAAAAGTTTTGCAAAGTGGAATTCAAGCGACAGTTCAAAAGGATAGCTTCACCGAATAAGGGAAGTCTAAAATCACGGTCCAAATTTGCTAAGGCAAGAAAACAACTTCGGGACCAAAGCACTTCCAGCAGTTACTTCGGCCAGAAAACTAGTGAAGTAGAACTTGAAGGAGCATTGAAGAATACTTCACCAAAAAATTGCCAAAGCACCCACTTCGGGCCCCTCCACCAGTGAACCATTTTTACTTTTCTGAAATTCGTTGCGAAGCATCTGCTTCGGCTAACTTTGATGTGAAGTACTTCCACCCGAAGTGGCGGAGGTCATGGATAATGAAACATTTTGAAGGCAAGTGCTTTGGCCGAAACCTTCCTGAACCACAATTTTGAAAGAGGATCATGGCGAAGCATTTCTCCAAGGCATCAACAAAGCAATTTTGTCAACGAAGCGATAAGGAATGAAGAGCCCCATTTTGAGGAGGAAATCTACTTCGGCACTCACCACCCCTGAAGCAGTTTTGCGAAGCTCCATTTTGCAAAGTACAAATCAAGGAGGATTTATTGCTTTAGCTTAGATCCATTGCAAAGTAGAGTTGTGAGCGAAGACCTAGCGAAGCGCTTCAAGGGCACGCATTCCAAGCTGGGTATTTGAGCTTGATTTCTCTCTTGTATGCTACCTTCTGTGTTTATTTCTTTTATCTTCCTTCATTTGCATGTTGTAATTCTGAACTCTGGATTTAGGCGTGTGATTGGGGACTGAACCCTAAAATTTTCTTGAAGGATACATAGGGGAGAAAAATTCTGTGCTAGTCTTATTTTATGCTACCTGTGGATAGTGTTTCTGTTATTCACTTTTCTTAATCGTCGTTACTCTGAACTCTGAATTTCTACAAAAGGGAAAAGAGAATCCTGGAACTCATCCAGAGGATACATAGGAGGATTAATATTGTGTTCGTTTTGTTTATTCTTGGTGTTTCTTGCTACTGTTTCAAGCTATTGGCTAGCAATCGTGCTTCCAGTTCTTTCCCACTTCAAATTATTGATATCTCTTCCCTTACCCCCTTTTATCTCTTTCCTGCACCCTTACTCTGTTTATCTCTTTCCTGCACCCTTATCTTAAAACACCAAAGTAGTTTAGTATAGGATCCGACCTTTCTCCAAATATTGGCACGAGAGGCATCTCTTCCCTTCGGCCTTTCAATGTTGGTCTAGGTCTAGGGCACATACACTTACCCAAATCCTTTCCTGGGTAGATTTGATGACCAACAATAATTAGCAAGGTGGAATAATTATGTATGATGTTGAATGTATATGGAGGTGCATTGATGAGTGAATTGTATGATTTTGTGAAATTTGAAATTGTTTTGGAATGTTTTTGAAACAATTTTGGATACTTTCATGACTTTTGGTCAAAAACAAGATTGACCTACCCAAATAAATCCATGTTATCACAAAATGTGGTGAAATTATGTGATGAATGACTGGGATGATGAATTTGGTAATTTTGTGAAATTTTGGGCCATTTTGAGGCATTTGTATATGATTTTTACATGCAATTTTTGGACGTAAACAAAAATGAAATATCCAAATCAATCTATATATTCACAAAAAATAATGGGATGTGAAATGGATTCACTAATGAATTTTGAGGTGATTTGATGGGGTTTTACTATAGTTTGAGATCTCTAGAGTCCTTTTATAATATTCTGGAGCTAAACACCAGCCAATATCCACACCATGCACAGATGCAGAAGAGCGTTTACAACTTGGTAGATGCAGGGGAGCATTTGACTACACCTTGTAAATGCCCAAGGATATTTGAGTTCACCAAAAATAGCTATAAAATATCTACAAGGGTGAATTTTGGATTCATTCTTGTGTTCATAAATTCGAGAAGCTACATCTAAAGAGTGAGAGAGTGAGTGTGTTAATTTTTGCAATGATGGCAATGGAGGGAGTGGATGTGGTAGTAGGTGTGGAGGTGCAGGTAGCTAAGGTAAGTACCCTTGGCTTCTTGTTTGGATTTTTAGATTATATTTTATTGTAGATACCTAAAACACATCATGTTTAGGAGACTATTCATATGGGTATACTTTACAAACCATATGAATGATCTTAGACATTTCCAAGAGCTAGCAGTGGTTCTAAAAACTCAATTGGGGTAGCTTTATCATATTTAGGCTTAGCTGCTAATTCTCAGAGTGGATTCTAGCCCAGCCGTTGATGATCAGAGTGGCTACAACCTAGCCACCCTAAGTGAGAGTGGATAGCACTAAAAACGTATTGGCTTCCCAAGCCAAGCCAAAATCATTTGCAACAGCCATGGAAACTATTTTTGCATGGTTTTCAGTGAGGAAGATTCTAGATGATTTATTCCAACTAATATAACCTCCCAATTATTGATCTTGGCTTCTAAAGGAAGCTAGGATGATGAGTTGGGAAGGATATAATAACTCCATCCAAATTGGAAAGAAAGGGAGATTGAGCCCTGAATTTTATACAAAAAATCTCTATCAGATTGGACAGTGAATTGATAGCCCTTGAGGAGAGTTGAAATGATGCCCAATTGTGGAATGATATATGTATAATCAACAATGGAGCTTCCAAAGTACTAAGAAGAATTCCTTGAAATTCCTTGTCAATATGATGCAAATTCAAATGATTTCAATTGCCAATATATCTTTGGACAAGCAAGAAACCCTTGACCATCAATTAAAATGGTGAATTATGCATTACAAACCCTAATTTAAGAGGTAGAATACTTAGTTCGTGGCCACTATCTTCGATAGCAGCCTGTAGGCTCAACCGTCTATGGCATCAGTAGCTAGCAGAACTAGCTTCTCTAAGCGATAGTGACTAGGGTTTGAAGCACTATTTATTCAAATTTTAGCTTGGCTTTCTATTCATTTCTAATTTATCATCTTAGATTAGAATAAATTTACCATTTCAACACATTTATACGGTTCATTTGCAATATTTGAGGTAGCTTTACCTTGATTTGTTCATATTTTCTAGATTCAATTAATCTTCTTTTAGCTTTATTTTTATGCTTTTATTACAAATTTGATGTTATATTAGTTATATCTACTTGTTTCCAAGCATAATTTACATTATTTTAGCATTCTTTTATGCATATTTTCTTATCTTTGCATTTCTTTATGCTTTATTTCAATTTTTTTCATATTTCTTGCAAATATTTAACAAAAGCCTCATCATGAGAGGCCTCATATGCTCACAATTGTGCTTTGTTGTTTCTTGCATGCAAATCATAGATTCTTGGCAACTTCAAAGTATTCTTGACATCAATTTCCTCTGAACAAGTGAGAAGGAGGCATCCTTATAATCCCTCAAGTAGTTTATGTTGATCTAGAAGGCCTACGAATTGCACCACCCCCATTTAGGGGCTTCATATTTGTATTCATTGTATCAAGATTTGGTATCCCTAAGAGGGACCTACATGTAACCGATTATTATGATGAATAAATAAAAGGTTTTACCATTTTCTAAATTCATTGTCATTGCATGTTTTTCCTATTTTATGCTTGATATTATAATGCAAATATTTTAGGTGCATGCTTTATAGGATCATACAAATGGTGATCATGGTGGGATGAGACGATGGCCTGTCCATCGAATGGAATCCTAAAGATCCTATAAAAATCCTCAAGAGTAATGATCATCTCGCCAGTAAGGATATGGAAGGTGTTAGTCTGATAGTCCCATATATGGGCCAATGTAGTGATGTAGATCAGACCCGACATCATAGTCGATAATCTAGTAGCATACATCAGGCCCCAAGCATTGAACCATACCTAATATGCCTAGTCCATAAGTGGTAGTAGTTCTTCAAATAAATTAGGCTCTCGATCCCATGTAGACAAGATCTAAACGTGCCAAAATAAATGCATATTTAGATGCACTTACACTAAAAAACATAATAAAATCCAAAAAAAGTGCAAAAACACCTAATGCTATAATCATTGAACATTATGTATAATTGAGTATGCACATATGAATTGACAATAAATAACACAAAAGTAAAATAAATGCTTATCTTATTAATATTTCAAATCAATCCAAATTACATATCTATCCCTCTTAGGGATACCCTTTTGATACAACAATTACAACATGATAAATTCCCTTTCAAGGTAGGTGTAATCCAAATGTCTTCCACAAAGACATGAACTACTCCAAGGTGTCAATTACCTTCTTCTCCATGATTAAAGGCATTTTCTACCTTGCATACCAAAACCCTATTAGTCCTGCATGCAATAAACAACAAGAAACATTATATACAAAGGAGGCCTCTCTTGATGAGGCTTTTAGGAGAATCTTGCATAAAGGATGATGTAATTAACATGAAATCAAGAAATTTCAAGAAACATATTAAACCTATATTGAGCATGAAATAACACCATAGAACATGTAAAGGAAAAGCATATGCGTCTATCTAATGGCTTAATTACGGAATTGAAAGCATGGAAGCATGAAAAGATCCATTAGTAGTATACTTGCAATAATGAAATGAAATGACTAAAAATCCTAATTGCACCAGAAAGCAAATTAACATGATATATGTCTAATATAATAACAATAAGTAAATCCTATGGCTAGAAAACAAGAAAATTAAAGACGAAAACCTAACCGCAAGTCTGATTCATGGTGAGAACTATCCACCATGGCTGATAGTCGTGGCTAAGCTTGAACTATTTTTGCCTTCTCAATTTGGTGTTCAATCTCCAATTCTCCTCTACCACTGTATCCTCTGAGAGGTTTGGTTATTGAATTGCTTAGTTTGGTTATGGAATGGTCTCAATTGATTTTCTTGATTCTTACTAGCCCTCCATAGCCTCCTTGACTCCAAATGCCATGTGATATCCAATTGGATAGCCAAAGTGTTCCTCTCAATGCACCTAGGTGAGTATGCAATTTGATAGGGCTTCACTGTGTTTCAATTTGAGATTCATCTATATCTTTCCCCAATTTAATGGGAGATTAAATAGCATTGTCCAAGGGCTAGGGGTGGCTTCATGAGGAATCCAAGAATAAGATTGGTCAATTGAGTTTGTTGAATGGAAGGATCTAGAATCTTCCTTGCTCAAACCACTCCAATCCACAACAAATTAGTCGTTGCAACCGATTTTTGGTCAAATTAAGGCCAACTGATTCTAAGTGCTAACATCGGCTGACAGGTATGGTCAGAACTACTAACCGTGGGTGTTAGTAGCGGCTAGAATTGACTAGGCAAAGGTGCCTAGTTTGAGTGGTAAAAACCACTATTATACCTTGAAATTTATCCAAGGTCTTCCATATGGTCTTCTAGCATGTCCTATATGAGTAGTCACCTTGGCATGACATGTTTTAGGTGTCTACAAATACCCCTTTTGAGATGCATTGTGATATTGAAAAACACTGAGCAAAAATAGACCTCCTAAAATGATTTCATAGATTGCATGATGATCATTAGTATGATCAACATTAGATGCCCGAGTCCTACAAAGAGGACGTGCATCCTAGAATCATTGCTTCTAACTGGATGAAAGGCTAAAATTTGAAATAGTTTGCACTTGTCATCAGACATTCGAGTAGCTTTGGTGCTACAATAGGAGTTAGACCTATATAACCTAAATGAGGAGAGCTACAAACTATCATATTTGCTTTTTGCCCTAGCAAAAGGGTAAGCTTATGATAGTATTTGGCAATGATTCATAATATGAATGCAATTTTGACAAGATCAAGAGATCTACGATCAAGGGATATTATATTAACTTTGATTATGATTATTGATATTATGAATACCCCTTCAAGTGACGAGTCAATGAGGGTAATGAAAATTAAATGAAGCGACGGGGTCACTTGACCACTATGAAATATTTGAACAAATTAAGATTTAGCATTTAAAAATTGGAACGGCCTAATCAACTATGATTGCAACTATTAATAGTAATTGCTTATTTCTATCCCATGGAGCAATCCAGCATTGAAGGCCTTCTTAGGGAATCATGGTTGTTAGCCGTGGTCCGAACCAAATTTGAAAAATATATAAGGTTTTTCCTCTTTGAAAATTTTTATTATTTACCTAAAACTGCCAGTAAAACTAAGAGCTTTGAGAGGTAAAAAGTGAATTCTTACACGGAATGCTATTGCAAACTTCACTAATTCTCTTCTATCCACACTGATGGCCGACCAGTTGGAAGCTTTGACCAGCAGAGGAGTCGGTGCTTCTAATGTGACACACAAATTGAGACCACACTTACAAATTACTGGATTAAAATTAACCACACTAAGTAATGGGTTAAACGAACCACATTAAATTGTCGGTAATGAACCTCACCCTAGTTAGATTTAGCATAGGTTAGGTTAGAGGGGAGGGTTTAATTTTGGGGTAATTTTTGGAGGGAAATGACCTTGAAAAGGTCATGTTCCCTAGCCATAGGTGGTAGACATGGTTCCCAGTTTCCAGATTGGGGATCGCAGTTGTCAACCGCGATGGGATTTAAATCCCAACGATCACTTTTTTGACCGTTGCATCGACCACGATTCCAACCTGTGATGCGTAAAATTTAGGAAATTTAAAAAAAAAAACTAATTTTTCTTGGGATTGCTTGGCAATTAATGAAGTGCTTTTTTATTTTTTTTGTGAAATTTTTGATCATGTGTGTGCATGTTTTTGCTTTTTCATGAGATTTTTTTATTTTTTTTTAGTTATTTTTAACTTTTTTTCGTATTTATTTTATTAATTTCACTCAAGCCTTTGCCAATAAAGTGAAGGAGTGTAGATACCTAAAATATGCCATGGTCAGGAAGACTACTTACATGGGTATACTCATAGGTCATGTGACTAAACCTTGGGATATTCCAAGTGTCAAAAGTGGTTTTTACCACTCATATGGGGCATTTTAAGCCGATCCAAGCCTAGCCTTTGTAGACCATAGCGTCAAGAATCTATCTGTAGTACCCTAAAATTAGCACAGTTAAACCTTAGTAAAAAGATAAAATTTTGAATTTTAACCCCAAACTGCCTGTTAACCGCCTGTTACCCGCTTCCCTTGTTTTTTGCACTATTTTTAGGATTTTTTTTGACCGTTGGAAGATATCATAATAGATCAGACGAAATCATCCCATATTTGATGAATTCGTCTGGAACAGAACATCCAGATGATTTTGTCCCAAAATTGAATTTTCATAATTAGCTTCTATTTTAACAGCTTCTCTAACTTGGGTAGAAAGCGTGTCTGCATAGTTAGAGTCTCCCCCGTTGGAGATTTCCAACCTCCTAACCTCTCCCTAATCCTATATAAACTAGGATTTTCTCAGTTTATCCCCCTAAACCCCCTAGCTGATGGATTTCCTTGCAAATTTAGTTCCTTGTGCCTTAGAACACCTTCATACTTTTTTTTACATTGCATATTTCAAGTTTTCTTGCAAGAATCTTACTGTTCTTCAGCTGGAGCAAGCTTGGATCATCGTAGGTGATTCCAGATGATTTTGGATGATCCTATCATAGATCAAAGATGATATCATATGATTGGATGCGATCTCGACTGTAGTCCATATTGGGGGCAATCAAAGCCCAAAGTTTGCATTTTCTTATCGTTTCTCTGCATTTCTTTATGTAGACACCAAAACAGCACCAATCCGATTATGTGACTGCAAACACTGATCGCTTTGAAAAACACAGCCCCCAGGGCAGCCCTCAGAGGTCAAACAATGGTCCTAACCACTTCCATAGCAATTTTTTAAGGTCAGGAAGAAATTTGGTACATTTAGACACTTTGCCCAGTACTCGTCTCACCCAGGGACGATTACTAACTTGCAATCGTCTCACCCAGGGACGATTGTTGTAATCGTCTCACCCAGGGACGATTACCAAGTTTAATGGGCAAAACGACAAACGACGCCAAGTGGCAGCCCAGAATAGTCAGTTGATGACTCCTGCCTTGCACGCATGTGTAGGTGGACAGAAAGGCCGTTAGAGGACTGTCACAAGAAGCAATTATGAAAACACAAGTCAATGGAGGACTCCCCTCCCTCATGAGGAGACATGACTGCCACATGGCGCCTATGACCAACACATGGCGTTTGTGCTTCCTTCCCAAAAGAGACCCCTTGGGTCTATAAAAGGTGGGACTTTTCTCACCCAAAATGGGGGAGTTAAAGGAGTTTTCAAGCAACGAAGTGCTACCGAATTGGAGACCCTCTTACATCCCTTTTAGTTCACCTTCCCACATCCACCAATATCTTTTGCAAGGGAGGTTGTTGGGTGGCTTTTGGAAGCTTGAACCTGACCCAAATCCAACACATGGACACCTGAACCAACCAATTCGCCGACCCCCCCAATCCTAAGATATTTTGGGCCCATCCCAAGTGGATTGGTGCCAAAATCAAGTTCCATCGGTGGGCTGCCCACTTGGGCACCCCGCACCTTTTGGATTTAGTTGTAGTTCATTTTATATCATTTTTTCATATTCCATGTTATTCTTTGTTGTTCAATAGTTCAGAATATTTAATCTTGATTTCAAAAGGTTTTCATCGAATATTATCATGCTTTTGTTATTTTGGTTGTCCCACTGACTTGCAGGTAACAACATCCAATTTCTCGGTGATGGAGGCCAAATTGGGAGAATCCGACCATCTGGGTCGTCCCAAAATGGCCCCAATTACATAACCCCCTTGTTTATAGGCATTTTTTAGGTCTCGAGAATTGACATTAGAGCATCGGCAGGTCGGCTTCTTCAACACAGTATCAATCGTCCCTGTAGGAGACGATTAACAATAGCAATTGTCCTACCGGGGGACGATTAACAGTAGCAATCATCCTTATCAGGGATGATTACTAGGTGAAAGCAGATTGGCCAGCTGTCTCAGGGGCAATGGCCTTTTGGTAACATTTTTTGTCTTCTGTCAAGTTTTCAAGCCATTTGGACTCACTGTATTTACTGTTTTAGGCAGATGTTTACATGCATATTTCGTTGATTTTAGAGAATGAACCCCCTTCATTTGCAGTAGGTGCTACTGACATTTTCATTGTTTCTTTGAATACAAGAAAAGCAATCAGAGGTGAATAACTTATCCACATCAGCGACGGCAGCATCTTGGCCCGCCCATTGCAATCGTGGGCACGCAGGAAGAGGAAGACTAGATCACACATTGTAATGAAGACAAATTTAACTCTCCTAGCCCCCAAAAGGGGAGGAGACGTGTATGTAACCGAGGATAAGATATTTGAATAAAGAGGGCTGTGATTTCTTTACATCTTGTCTTTCGTTTCCTAGTTGTCTCCTTTCTCTGTTTTAGTGCATAGGATCAAAGCATTACATTTTCGTCTTATGTTGCATAACTAGTGTTTCCTTTGCCCGAAATCTCGTGCTTTCAGTGGCGATCACGGTGGGACCCTGTCCCCTATTTTTAAAATCACAGAAACTGATTGAATTTTTGTGTTTGTGCTTTACGGGTACATTTTTTTTTTTTCTTGCGGATCGTTAATCGTCTCCGTAAGGGATGATTTCTGTTCGGAAATCGTCTCACCCCCGGGACGATTGTAAAATCGTCTCTGCAAGGGACGATTTTTGTTCTGGAAATCGTCTCACCCTAGGATGATTGTAAAATCGTCTCTGTGAGGGACGATTTCGGTTCTGTTAATCATCTCACCAAGGGACGATTGTCTGTCTGCGACTTTTCAGAGCAAAAATTCGGGAGGCAACTGGAGCAGGTAGAGAAGAGGTAAGGATTTTCATCATCTCTGTTGAAATTTTATGTTTCTGTTTCTGTTTCTTTGACTATTTTCGTTTTAGCTTGCATTGCTTAGGAAAATTCATTCATGCGTGTTTCATTTTCGTTGGATAAAATGAACCTCACACACTCCATGAAACAATTTTAAACCAAGGAGATGGTCGTAAGACCCCAGCCCTTGATCAAGACCATTGGCGGATTTAATCACCACCTTGGCTTGATTTGCATACATTTCCCGATTGTCAACTGTTGTTAGGCATAAATCCTAATGAAGACAGACCGAGCATAGCTGGGGTGATTCCCATGTGTGCGAGGATAAGTTTTCTATGGTAGGTGCCATTAACAGGACAATCCCCCTTTCGTACCGCCTACGTACCACGTATCTTCTGCTCTCACGTACCTATAGTCTCCCTCTCGTAAGGGCGGGTATATAGAGAGGTTGGTATATCGGCCTGGCTGGTATATTGAAGGGGCGACATTTTGGGAGTTATAAGAGCCTACATGATGCATTTAAACGTTCTACAAAACCTACAAAAACAAAACAAAACACCGAAATACACTAAACCAGTCTAGGGCACACCAAGAATCCTTAAAAGAGATAATCCCGGGTTTGTGAATGTGTGTGTTTAATTCTGTTTAGTGTAGAAAAAAAAATAATAATAATAATTAAAAAAAAAAGATAAAAATCTACTTAGATAGTGTGGACGCACCGCAATGGTGTACACCCGCAGCCAAGCCCAATCAAGGGCAGCAGCTCCGAAAGGTACACAAGAAGCAGGCACAAGTCGCCTTCGCTTCAATCCTGAGGATTTGGTCATACCGCCTTATCGGTCTAACCTACAAAAGAATCCAATTCAAAATCATCGGTGGGATATGCCCATTCAAAGCAGCCCCTCTCGAAAATACGCCCTACATGCAGACCTTAATGTAAATAGAGAATCGCCCTCTCAAGCTAGACATGAGTGGCCACAGTGCGATGAAGCGCTAACGGGGCACACTGTCCATTTGGAGGGACAACGCGGATATGGCGTCCCTTCTTTACCTCTCATCAGAACAGAGAGACCAAATACAGAGCGTAGGGCTCCTTACACAGGGCGACCTAACTTCGCCTGCCCCTTATGCACCTATGAGAGAGAATATGAGGAAGATCATCGCATTCCTCAAGGACAACAACATAAAACGTGGGAACCTTATGCTTCTGCACCAGCCGGATATCATGATCACCCCTTGAGGCTAGAACCTCAAGCACATATCGCCTACCTCGACAGAGGGAAGCGACCCCTTGAGATTTTAGAGCATAAAAATTGAGGTAAACCCATAGGAGGAACATTTGAACCTTCTGAACAAAATAGGGTACACCAAATTGACCCAGCTGTCGCCAGATATACCACCCGTCAAGCCCAAATCATGCGGCTTAAACCAAGTTATCAGGAAATAGAGTACCGACACCGCTTGGATAGAGAACGCATGCAATGCGAAGCGGATGAGTTACGCTATGAAATACCTGAGAGGGGGCCAACCCCTCGCATCCAAAGAGCTGAACAGTATGAGAGGCGTAATCCGTTGGTGCAGGACAGGTCTCCACGACCTCGTCAAGCTCTGCCTCCAAGACCTCATAGATTCGAGAGGGAGGCAACTCCTCGAAACAATGATAGGTACCTTCAGCAAGAGCTTGATCAGGGTCATAGGTTTCGCCCAAAGACTCCTCAAGAATTTTACGAGGAGTATGAACCAAAAGAGGAATATGTTGAAACTCCCCATCAAGGCAGGAGGGATGCCATTCGGCCACCCCTCCATAGGCCTCCAGTTTACCGTAACTTGCAACAAGAGCGAACAAGAGAGGAAGAAATAAAATCCTCCGATGCATACCAAGCGCTATTGGAGCGTTTGGAGTCTGTGGAGACAAAAGTTGCTGGGCATCAAAAACCCACATTACGTCTACTCCGCAGTAATCCGATGCATCCCTCAGTGCCTACACCTCTTTACCCCGAACACTTCAAGTTGTCTCAATTGGCAGTTTTTAAAGGTGAAGAGGACGCACAAGAACACATCACACGATTTC
The DNA here is from genome assembly GCA_028583015.1 of Wollemia nobilis. Classification (NCBI taxonomy): domain Eukaryota; kingdom Viridiplantae; phylum Streptophyta; class Pinopsida; order Araucariales; family Araucariaceae; genus Wollemia; species Wollemia nobilis. The sequence continues at coordinate 1,433,234 of JAQPPZ010000159.1, forward strand.
TAAGCCAATGCTTTGGTATCCAAGATAATGATGCATTGCTGCTTAGAACATTCATAACCACATTCGCAGGCCCTACCTCGGATTGGTTCACACAACTGCCCAAACACAGCATAAGCAATTTAGATCAATTAGTAGACGTGTTTCTTGAACGCTTTGCCTTCAACACAAGGAAGAAGGCATCACTAAGTGATTTAGCGAGCCTCAAAAAATTTGAAGAGGAAACAATGGCAGTGTATGGGAATCGATGGAGAGCTCTACTTTCTAAGTTACCCTATCGTCCTCCTATGTCTGATCTCACACAGATGTTCACAAAAAGTTGCTTAAAATCAATCTCTGGTCTATTGTTACTATGACAATACGACAGCTTAGGAGAAGCTTTGGCGCAAGCCAGAGTCATAGAAGAGATTAAAATAGGTGAAGGCGCAATCGCTAAGCCTAAGAAGAAAGAGTGGAATAAAACCACTAAACTGGGACAACGCAACCACAACACGCTGTAGTCAACCAAGTTGCGATAAATGTTCCCGCGCCTGTGCAAGAAACTCAGCCTCAAAATGCTAACTACCAGGCAGTGCCTCCTGCTTATGAAAGAGATAATAGAAGACAGGAGCAGAATTACCCGCGTCGCCCTAGGCAAAATTTCACCCCATATGCGGAGTCTAGGGACTCCTTATTTGACCACTTGTCAGTGGAAAATTTAGTCACTCTGCCGGAAATCCAAATTATAGACCCCAACATTCCTAAACCTAGGGGGTACAGAGAGGAATTGTATTGTAGATTCCATAGGCGCAAAGGACATGACTTGAATGGGTGCTGGAAATTCAAAGACCTAGTCTAGGATTTGATCGACAACAGAACATTGGTTGTGGACAACCCCATCGCACCAAACAACCAACAAATGGGGGTGTTCAAGGACCCCTTGCCAGCCCACGAGGCACAAACAAAACCACTCCAGATTAATGAGGTGCGATAAGATCTTCCCACATAGGGATTTGTGGGAATGATTAGCATAGTAACAAAGAACAGAAGGTACCCGCCAGCTGCCCCTGAGGTAGCTACAAGGGAAGTTCCAGCAACATCACATCCTCAACAACGCCCAATGTAGTTACCTCCACCTAGACCTGAGGTCACGATACGAACCAAACTCACACAGAGTTTGCAGACCACGTCAGCTAGGCTATCCATCTATGAGATTATTCAACAATCACCTCCCCATAGAGAAGCTCTTATGGACATTTTAAAAGCCATTGAATTACAACCTCATGAGGCAAATTCTTTCAACGCCTTCGTGGGACATGTGAAATAATGTACGGAGCCGATCATCACATTCAGAGAAGATGAGGTCAAAACGATATCAAATGACATGGCGGATCCACCCCTGCACGTTGTCGCGCGGGTCAACGGGATCTCGTACAAGAGAGTGCTGATAGATACTGGCTCGTCCAGTAACATTATAACCACTGTAGCGTTAAAACATTTAAAACTTCCAGCCTCTCACATCGTCACTTCCACGTACACACTGTGAAATTTTAACGATGCAATTTGCTCGACAGTCGGCACAGTTGTTCTGCCTATCTAGGTAGGACAAAATTCAATACCCACACTGTGCCATGTGCTGGAAGGCGAAATGGCTTATAATATACTACTAGGGCGGCCTTGGATCAGGGACATGAAGTGTGTCCCCTCGATCGCACACCAGTGCTTGAAGTATGCCTATGAAGGGAAAATACATGTAGTCCCAATGGACTTAGAGCCCTTCAAGTATTGCAATGCGGTACAATTCATACCTCAATCGACCCTCCCATCAACGCATTTGGATTTTCAATTAAATCCATCTAAACAGGGTCCGATACCGCAGGCACCACTGGTGGCCAACAAGGCAAAATCCCAGCCAGGTGAGACTTCATCACCTACTCCATCATCAACGCCACCTATCGTGGCCCAACAAAAGGACAAGGGAAAGCAAATCATGGAAGAGGTTAAGCCTCTAGAAGAGGGGTTGCCCATGATTTCAATGATATCAATAGAGGAAACACCCAACACAACACAAACCAAGAATCCTGAACAACCAAACATGGAATGGACTCAGGAAGGACTACCGTTTCCTCCTACCCAATCATCAAAAATCACTGTTGAGATGGCCAGTACGGGCTTGGGGGAGTACTTAGTGCAAAACGTTGTGGCAACCCCCACATTGGAGTCAGTGCAGGACATGGGAATACCTCGCCTTCCCATAGGGACAATTTTTCCACTAGGCTACCCTCCCAACCAGATGAATTTTGTGTATGGGGGCCTTTATCATGGTTCTAAACCATGCGAACAAAAGGAAACAGATGAACAGCATTTTGTCGAAAACATCAATTATCTGTCGAACCCAAAATTTGCCCTAAAATATCTCGAACAATGCAATTGGCATAGGTATGGGCTAGGCAGATATAATCAAGGGAAGCGAATCCTTTGCCAACCAAGATATCAGATGCCATACGACAAGTCAGGAGTGGGGTTCAACCACCCCTTGCCCTTAGACATCTTGGTTGAAAATATGCAAGGCCTAGAAATAGGCAATAAGGGGGGATTGGCATAAGACCCGTACGCCAATCCAAACATAGAATACACATTGGGTGACTATCTCCCATGGTCTACAAACACCCCTGGAAATAGCAATAATCCCTCTCCTTTGCTAAAGAGAGGTGAAAGTTCAGAGAGCAATCCTCAAAGAGAACAACAACGGCTTCCGGACATTTTTCTGAAACTGTTTCCCCTAGAGATTCCAGATGAAATGACACAATGTCAAGAGAATCAGGTCCCTCCACCAAGAGTGGAACAACCACAATGGGACTGGATTAACTTATTGGAACAAGAAGAGTCCTCAACATCACAAGCAGCAGATGCTGAAGAGGATGAACAATTTTGGATCTATGAAAGTGAGTCAGAAGACGAGACTGAGATGGACTATCTCAGACATGCACGACGACATCATCGTGCTTTAACGCATGAAGATCTAATGGGAAAAATGGGCATCCTATTAGGACATGAATGGCAAGTAGACCCAGCGAGGTGGGACCAAGTGTTGGACCCATGGCTCCAAATTCAAGAAGAGCATCGTCCACCGTGAGATCCCGTCAGGACAGTAGTACCGAGGGAAGACCCCGCCTTCCTTTTCGCACATAGATATGAGTTTGCACCTAGAGAGGATCCATTCGTGCCCATTCCCATAGAGCCAGATCCAGAGTACAGGGAACATCTAAAAGAATCAAGTCTACACACCCACGGTTCTGGAGATCAAATTCATTCCATCCACATGATCTCCATTGATTTGACCACACCCATCCACAATTCGATCGATCCATCATAGCCATTGCATCTAGACATGGATGCCATCGACTGGGATCGCGTCAATTCACCATTATCACCATCAGAGTACTGGACTTTCGGTGAAATGCTTCATTCCACCCCAAGGACAACTCAAGATATTTTTCAAGCTGAAGAGGGACCCGAGGTTCCAAACGTAGATATTAACTTAGCTGATGATATCCATTTGATCCCAACTCCACATCAGTTGGAGGACGGATCCCACATGTCAGTCGAGGAGACGACTGACATAGACATCGGCACAGATTCAAAGAATCCATAGATTATCAGGCTGGGGGTAAGTGTTTCCCCTGAAGAGCAAGCCGAATATATTGCCCTTATCAAAGAGAAGAAGGAAGTTTTTGCATGGTCATACAAAGATATGCCAGGGCTAGACCCATAGCTAGTCATGCACAATTTAACGCTTGATCCGAAAATCAAGCCTATAAAGCAAAAACTAAGAAAGATGCACCCAACAGTGGCCTTGATGGTCAAAGACGAATTGCAAAAGCTGTTGGATGCACAATTTGTCATCTGCATGGATTATCCGCCATGGTTTTCCAACATGGTTCCCGTCAAGAAGCCCGACGGGAGGATTCGCATATGCACCGACTTTCGAGACCTAAACAAAGTGAGTCCTAAGGATGATTTCCCCTTGCCAAGCATCGACGCATTGGTAGACGCTATAGCAGGTCACGAAATGCTCTCCCTAATGGACGGTTTCTCAGGATACAATCAAATTCGTATAAATCATGAAGACCAACTCAAAACGGCATTCACAACGCCTTGGGGGACATTTTGCTATAAGGTCATGCCTTTTGGCCTTAAAAACGCTGGCGCTACATACCAACGTGCTATGAAGTATATCTTCCATTATTACATGCACAAAACTTTGGAAGATTACATGGATGATTTGTTAGCCAAGTCTCTCTGGCGCTCAGATCATCTCAGTGACTTAAGCAAGATTCTCGATTGCCTCATAGAGCATAAGGTCAGACTGAATCCCAAGAAGTGTGTGTTCGGCATCACATCTGGAAAACTCTTGGGTTTTATAGTCTCAAAGAGAGGCATCGAAGTGGACCCAAACAAAGTCAAGGCAATCCTTGAAATGTCTCCCCCAACCACTATCAAGCAGCTCAGAAGTCTGCAAGGAAAGGTCGCGTCAATTAAACGCTTCATAGCGCAATTATCTGACAAATGCCGACCCATGAACAAATTATTGCACAAAGGGGTCACATTTCATTGGGATGAAGAGTGCCAGTCAGCCTTTGATGAAATCAAACAATACTTGGCTTCGCCGCCAGTATTGGCACCACCTAGACCAGGCGTGCCGTTCTACTTATACATCTCAGCTACTGAGGTGGCACTAGGAGCCATGCTAGCCCAGAAGAACAAACTTTACAAAGAACAGGCTACTTACTATCTTAGCCGCACCCTAGTCAGTTACGAGCTTAACTATGCATACGTCGAGAAACTCTGCTTTGCAGTGGTGTTTGCTACCAAGAGGCTACGCCATTACATGCTGAGTAACACGACGTATGTTGTGTCTAAGGAGAATCCATTGCGATACATGATGAGTCGTACTTATCATAGTAGTCGCACGGCGAAATGGATCATGTTGTTGACAGAATTTGACATTGAGTTTATTGGGCAAAAATCTATAAAAGGACAAGTCATAGCCGATCAACTAGTAGAGGCTCCTCTTGAAGACGATCAGCCTCTGGTCATAGAACTACCCGATGATGGGGTCTTCCATGTCTCAGAATCGCCAGATTCTGATGAGCCTGAGTCTCAGGCCGACATAACCTTATTTTTTGATGGTTCTAAATGTGAGCAAGGGGGTGGCGCAGGAATTGTATTCTTCACATCGCAGGGCACTCCAATGCACCTGTCATTTAAATTAAACTTCCAGTGCACCAACAAAAATGCAGAATATGAAGCCTTGCTCCTAGGTCTTCAGACAGCAATCGCCATGAACATCAAAAGATTAAACATCTTTGGCGATTCGCTGTTAATCATCAATCAAGTCAAAGGGGTATATCAATGCAAATGCCCAGTTCTAAAGGCCTATAAAGCCCTCATGGACAAATTCTTGGCAAAACTTGAATGGTATGACATCGAGGCACTCCCTCGATCATCGAATCGTTTTGCGGACACAATGGCCTCCTTGGGGTCACTAATCCCGCAAGACCTTTTCGGTGATATAACAACCATTCAGGTCAAATCCTTATCGCAACCTGTGATGGAGCGTGCAAGCTCAGACTTGACACCAGGAGTCCACATGATCCAGATCGAACCATCTTCGAATAAGTTCTTTCAAATCCGAGACTGTTTGAAACGTGCCAACTGGGGGTCTTTGTTTTCCCCCACTCCCATTAGTAGCAACACAATGCTATTCTTACAAGTTCTATCCCAATCAGCACTTGTTAGGGAAGAACTTCAAAAGGGATTGGCTGTTCATACTGTCGAGGTTTCTAATAAACAGGACTGGTATTTACCCATAAGAGACTACCTCAAGTTAGGTAATCTTCCCTTTGGATTGACGCACACCACAAAACGAACATTCAAACAGAAAGCGGCAAAATATGTCTTGATAGGAGACATTTTGTATCGTTGCAGCTATGACGGAATTCTTCTTTGTTGTCTGGACCAGCAAGAATCTACTTGGGCAATCACCCAAGCGCAAGACGGTACATGTGGCGGCCACTTCAATGGTATGGCCATTGCAAAGCGCATTCTTTGCATGGGCTATTATTGGCCATCTCTAGAGCGAGATTGTTGCGAGTATGTCAAGAAGTGCGTAAAGTGTCAACATCATGCCAATTTGATGCACGTACCTTCCCAGGCCCTACAGACAGTCTAGTCTGCTTGGCCATTTTCACGATGGGGCCTCGATCTAATCGAAAAGATCTCCCCTGCATCGTCAGGCCGTCACACGTTTATCATAACGACCACAGAATACTTTACCAAATGGGTGGAAGCAATTCCGTTAACCTCTACGACAGGACCCCGTATTGCGGAGTTCATCTTGCATCACATCATATGTCATTTTGGTATTCCATCCAAAATAATCTTGGATAATGGGCCATCATTCAAGAAAAAATACGTGCGTGCTTTGACCAGAAAGTACAAAATTTAGCACAGCTTTTCAACACCCTATTATCCACAAGCAAATGGGAAAGCAGAGGCATCAAACAAGACACTAGTTGCCATCCTTAAAAAGACCGTTGCAGACAGTCATAAGGATTGGCACATACAAATCCCACTTGCACTTTGGGCTTATCGCACTAGCATTCGGATGCCAAATGGGGCAACTCCATTTTCACTAGTGTATGGATCAGAGGCAGTAATGCCTCTTGAGTTGGAAATTCCTTCCCGCCGCATATCAATGCAGGAATTCATCGATGATGACACTGCATGGCAAGCCCGGTTAGACCAACTTACGTTGCTTGACGAACGACACGTTAATGCTCTTGAGCACTTACGTATCTATCAAGAGCGACTTAAGAAATCTTACAACATGAAGGTCCACCTAAGGGACTTTCGGGTTGGTGATTTGGTTTTGAAGGAAAACCAACAGAATTCTAATTTTCCGCCCCACCTGAGGGATAAATTCATGGCAAATTGGTTAGGTCCTTATGTCATTGATAGCAAAATAGGACCCGAGACATACCGGCTAGCTTCTCTTGATGGTATCAAGGAAACAAAACCCTTGAATATCAGTCACTTACGACCATTTCATATCTAAGAAAGCCATATCCCCCAAAAAAAAAAAGCTCCAAGGATTATCGCAATATCTTGGTCAAATCCAAAAAGCTCCAAGGATTATCACAATCTCTTGGTCACCCAAAAAGCTCCAAGGATTATCACAATCTCTTGGTCACCCAAAAAGCTCCAAGGATTATCACAATCTCTTGGTCACCCAAAAAGCTCCAAGGATTATCACAATCTCTTGGTCAAATCCAAAAAGCTCCAAGGATTATCGCAATCTCTTGGTCAAATCCAAAAATCTCCAAGGATTATCACAATCTCTTGGTCACCCAAAAAGCTCCAAGGATTATCGCAATCTCTTGGTCAAATCCAAAAAGCTCCAAGGATTATCGCAATCACTTGGTCAAACCCAAAATGCTCCAAGGATCATCGCAATCTCTTGGTCAAAAATCAAAAAATTTCAAAAACAACAAAATACATCAAAAACAACAAAAATTTGCATCTCATTTCTAGGCATCCCCAAATTCATCAATTGAGAGTTTTCTCACATCTCATCTTCATACTCACCAAACCCATTTCATCAAAAATACAAAAATACATATCTGCATTAAGCATTGCATCCATACATTGCATATTTGTGGTCGTATAGGTCAGAGGCACCATAGGTTGTGATAGCTCTGATAGTCCATCTTGTTCCGCATTGTCTCATTTTACAAAAAACAACAAAAACACCATGCGTTGCCTTTACCACACTAGAGTTAGTGGTCTTTTAATGTATCAAGAGTTATTCGTGATTCAGTCATCATTTTGCTCTTTAGCCATGTAATGTATCAAGTTGACAGATTTTACGAAGGTAGAATCATACTTGAAATACACCTTGTTACATAACATCCCAACACATATTAAAACACATAAAACAATTCCTAAGTTGTGTGAACGAAGATGAAACTTGCACAGTAATCCAGGTCACCACAAGCGAAATGGTTATCTTGCTCATCCCCCTGTGCGAATGACCCCTAGAATGCTGAGAGTTGGCAAAAGGACAAGCATCCTCCCTAACCAATTCCCTAAGAATCCCTAAAGTTCTCAATAGTTGCAAAACACCAAAAATTTGCAAAATGTCAAAACTCCAAAATTTGACAACCTACAGTGCACACATCAAAATGCACAAACAACAGTGATTTTCGTCACTCCATATTTCCAATCCCTTGCTCAAAAGAAAAACAAATCAAAATAAACAGTGATATCATCACTAAAAACGAGCAAGTATCCCAATATAAATGAAGAAAAGAAGGGAGTTGACCTTGAATCCCTGGAACTCTCAGCATTCTAAAAGGTCATGAGGCAAGCCTCAGTACCGATTAGGTTGATAGCCTATCAGTCACTGGCGGTAAACTTCTCGCATGACGATATATCTATCACATTAACTTGTGTATAGATCAATGTTTGCATGTGGATGAGCTAGCTTACGGTATCCTGGATAACACTACAGATTAATCTAACAGAATACAACAAAGGAGTTTGTGGAGCTAATTAGGTGATCCTCAGTACAGGTTTGGTTGAAAGCCCATCTGGCACTGGAAGTATCCTGACAAATACCACATAAATGAAATCAATTGCACACACAGGGATGTGAAATAACTTGGTCAAAAACAATTCCGATTCATACCTTGGTCAAAAGTCTTGTAAGATAAAGTACAGTCGTGGCTAGTGAGCTAAAACCGTCTGAGTCTCAAAAAACCTTAGCTACATTTCTAAACCAACTGCGCTACTTTTCATCTTTGCAAATACCATCAAAAAATACAAAAACAAAAAAAACCATGTATACATGTAGAGGCATACATCACAAAAATCACCTAAAAAACAAAATAAAAGAGTTCTAAACAGTCTATGGTGCCATAGCCAAACATCACAAATCCCATTCATCCATTTCATCTCTGCATATCACATATAAATCAAAAAATATTTGCATTCATCATAGAATATGCATCCATCAAAATAAATCAACATGCATACATCCATATTCATCAACCATCATGCATAAGATCAAAGAAAATCAAAACAACAAAAACAACAAAAAATGCAACATAAAAACAAAGCAATAAACATTGCCAGACACAAGTGCTCTTGCACTTAACCTCTTGGCATAGAAAATCGACATCGGGGTCACAAATTGTCACTATCCTACTCCCTAAGAAGGCTACCATAGCCGGACCGCTCCATGGGAAGACGGATTTTTGAAAATTGCATCTCCAAACGCATCACAAAAAACAACAAAAACAGTACAAAATTCAACAAAAACAGATAGCAATAAACATTGTCGGACACAAGTGCTCTTGCACTTAACCTTTAGGCAAAGAAAATAGATGTCGAGGTTCAAATTATCATTGTCTAAATTCCCCAAGAAGGCTATCATAGCCGGACCGCTCCACGGGAAAATAGATTTTCGATGATTTCACCTCATTACGGCATCACCAAAAGGGTTAACACCCACCAAAAATAGGTCCAAATGTTGGAAAAATTGCACACGCTTAATGGTAAGCCCTCTAAAGGCACCCTTGCACAAGTCATCTTGGGTCAAGTGACTCTTCACTTCTCTCACGAAGGTCATTCCCTCATCGATTCGTCGCTTGAGGGGGTAGTCACACTTAGTCACCAACCAACAATCACACACCCAATTAAGGAAAAAGACATGCATTCAAAGAATCATTGACAAAGACAATCACGCTCCTGCTTGGGGCAGCAAACAAGCAACAATAAAATCAATCAAACACTTGGAATTTCGTGAATCATGAACACAAGGTTCCCCCTGAGGATAAAAACGCCCTTCACTTGTTCATGACTGATCAATGTCTAAGTTCAAGTCACACCTCACCAAAACAGGTTAATACTTGAAATCAAATTCCTTAGCTCGTCAGAAGCAAGGATTCAAGAATGCATGCCCTTTCCATACTTGGGGCATCAAAAGTTGGTTAGGTTACCAAGAAACCCTAATCATTAGTGCTTTGGTTATCTATTTTTGCTCAACACTGCGTCACCTGCAGCGCTTCCCAAAAAGGGGCATCTGTAGACACCAAAACAGCACCAATCCGAATATGTGACTGTAAACACTGATCGCTTTGACAAACACAGCCCCCAGGGCAGCCCTTAGAGGTCAAACAGTGGTCCTAACCACTTCCATAGCAATTTTGTAAGGTTAGGAAGCAATTTGGTACATTTAGACACTTTTGCCAGTACTCGTCTCACCCAGGGACGATTACTAACTTGCAATCGTCTCACCCAGGGATGATTGTTGTAATCGTCTCACCCAGGGACGATTACCAAGTTTAACGGGCAAAATGACAAACGACGCCAAGTGGCAGCCTAGAATAGTCAATTGATGACTTCTGCCTTGCACGCGTGTGTAGGTGGACAGAAGGGCCGTTAGAGGACTGTCACAAGAAGCAATTATGAAAACACAAGTCAATGGAGGACTCCCCTCCCTCATGAGGAGACATGACTGCCACATGGCGCCTATGACAAACACATGGCGTTTGTGCTTCCTTCCCAAAAGAGACCCCTTGGGTCTATAAAAGGTGGGACTTTTCTCACCCAAAAGGGGGGAGTTAAAGGAGTTTTCAAGCAACGAAGTGCTACCGAATTGGAGACCCTCTTACATCCCTTTTAGTTCACCTTCCCACATCCACCAATCTCTTTTGCAAGGGAGGTTGTTGGGTGGATTTTGGAAGCTTGAACCTGACCCAAATCCAACACATGGACACCTGAACCAACCAATTCACCGACCCCCCCAATCCTAAGAGATTTTGGGCCCATCCCAAGTGGATTGGTGCCAAAATCAAGTTCCATCGGTGGGCTGCCCACTTGGGCACCCCACACCTTTTGGATTTAGTTGTAGTTCATTTTCTGTCATTTGTTCATATTCCATGTTATTCTCTACTGTTCAATAGTTCAGAATCTTTAATCTTGATTTCAAAAGGTTTTCATCGAATATTATCATGCTTTTGTTATTTTGGTTGTCCCACTGACTTGCAGGTAACAACGTCCAATTTCTCGATGATGGAGGCCAAATTGGGAGAATCCGACCATCTGGGTCGTCCCAAAATGGCCCCAATTACATAACCCCCTTGTTTGCAGGCGTTTTACAGGTCTCAGGAATCAAAATTGGAGCAGCGGCAGGTCGGCTTCTTCAACACAGTATCAATCGTCCCTGTAGGAGACGATTAATAGTAGCAATCGTCCTGCCGGGGGATGATTAACAGTAGCAATCGTCCTTATCAGGGACGATTACCAGGTGAAAGCAAATTGGTCAGCTGTCTCAGGGGCAATGGCCTTTTGGTAACATTTTCTGTCTTCTGTCAAGTTTTCAAGCCATTTGGACTCACTGTATTTACTGTTTCAGGCAGATGTTTACATGCATATTTCGTTGATTTTAGAGAACGAACCCCTTTCATTTGCAGCAGGTGCTACTGACATTTTCATTGTTTCTTTGACTGCAAGAAAAGCAATCAGAGGTGAAGAACTTATCCACATCAGCGGCGGCAGCATCTTGGCCCGCCCATTGCAATCGTGGGCACGCGGGAAGAGGAAGACTAGATCACACATTGTAATGAAGACAAATTTAACGCTCCTAGCCCCCAAAAGGGGAGGAGACGTCTATGTAACCGAGGATAAGATATTTCAATAAAGAGGGCTGTGATTTCTTTACATCTTGTCTTTCGTTTCCTAGTTGTCTCCTTTCTCTTTTTTAGTGCATAGGATCAAAGCGTTACATTTTCGTCTTATGTTGCATAACTAGTGTTTCCTTTGCCCAGAATCTCGTGGTTTCACTTTATACATTATCGTAGTTATTATATTTATGCATCCTGGAGTTCACCTCATTTAGTATAGATGCATGATAAGGTCAGAATAAATTATCAAATTGATGCATTTCCTTTTAGTTGCTATCTGGATTTATCATTCGATCAAGTTTACTATTATTTCTATCATTTCCCCTTACTTTTACAGTTGCATTTTTGGTATTTTGTATCTGTTTCTGTGATTGCAGGTTTCTGATGAATTCGTCAGATCGACGACGATCTCATCTTATCTCAGATGACCGACTGAGATCTGAGATGATTCTATGCAATTCTAGATGATTACGTATTATTTGAGATGATTTGGACTTCTACAAAACTCAGAATGTTCATCAGACATCCAGAATCAGGTATGTTCTATTTTATTTAGCCTAATTTCTATGTTTAGCATTTATTCATGTTTTTTGTATTCATATAAATCAGCATTGGCATATAGAATAGTTTAGATTCATCTTGGCCAAACCTAGGAATTGAATGATCAAAGCACAAAATGAACACATCAAACCTACTATCAACCTAGGCATGGAAACTGCCACTCAAAAGTTTCCTGGTGAACCTACCATCCGTCAAAAATTCACCCTTATACCCCTCCCCCGAGAGGCGAGACCTTCAAAGGGCCTCTTAGTCCGAGCTATTGTCCCATCCTTCTCGCATCCCCCTTCCGGGCATGGATCCTATAGCCTGAAGGTAAGGATGCAAAAAAATTGGAGCGATACATTTTGGTGAACCCGACGTGAATACTAAAAACCTTTTGAAAACAATCCAAAAAAAAAGATAAAAAAAAAACATAAATGCATTTAGAATCATCAGGAAAACAAGTAATATTGCATATCATTTTAGATGGTAGATTATAATAAAAGATGAGTTATCACCATTAATGTTGAAAATCAATTAATAGCTATAGAAATTACTTCTGTACTTAGAGTACCTCAAACAAATAGGGTTCAACATTTGTGGGATGAACTTGATAGGAGATTGGGTATCATTGAATCTAGATCAATCGAACTTAGGCAAATCAAGAGGTTTGTCCTAGATAGAATCCTGGATCCTGATCAAGTGACCTTATATCATGAACTTCAGAGACCTTGCCATAGGTGGTTAGTAGATAAAAGAGCCCTTGTGTCTTTTGAGTTGTACACCTTTGAGGAATACCTCGACAACGCGGTTGTGGTACATAAATTTCTCTCATATAGAGGATCAAGAGGTCGTTCTTATAGATAGAAAAAGATGGAATAGAGTCCCTAGAGCTGTGTTATATTGAGAGTATTGCCATGAAATCTATTTTTACAAGTTCGAATATGAAGCAGATAATATCACCATAGCACACTTTGTCAAATTCTTGAAAAACAATTTCCAATTTGAAGAGGAGCATTTAATGACTCTCGATGAACTTGATCCTATTAATGATATCCATAAACTAAGTAATTATTTTATTATTTCTTATATTTAGTATGTTTTTTGTTCTCTTTACAATATTATCATAAAAAAACAAAAAAAAACAAAACATTTTCTTTTTAAGTATTATAGTAGGTATATAATTAAAATATATACCTCCCAAATTTGTTGCAAATATATATATATATATATATATATATATATATTAATATATATTTGCTAAAATCTAAGTTTAAGCATAATGACTAGACTTAGGAATGGAAAACAGACTGAAGTAGAAGAATATTGGTTAGGAAAACCAATAAATAAACCAGATGTCCTTCCTAAAGACCCAATTCAAGAAGAAGGAACCCTAGATCAAAAAGAAGAAGAATTTGTTGAAGCAAATTAACAAAGAGAAACTGTTAGAGAGGAAGGATCCTCATATCCTAAAATATCTTCGAAAGGAGTTGTTACTTTTGAGAACATGGAAAATTTTTGGAAGTTCCTCAATACTAATATTGGCACTCTTAATAGAGTAGTCCATATGGACAAGGATCAAATTAGTGACACTCAAGCAACCCTAGAAGACATATATCACACACACACTAATCCCTTGTCCTTCATTGATCAAGAAAGTGATCAAGTTGGACCATCCAATTTGGATATGGCTGCTATAATCTAGAACATGCAACAACAACAGGTTACCCAACCACCTAGAGTGCCTGTTACTAAGCCTAGGGTTATTCCCACATAAAATAAACCTTCATTCACTACTCTATTTTTCCAAGTTGTTGATCAACATACATCAAATCAAAAAAATCCTAAAACAAAACCAAACACCAATTTCCAACAGTCTGGGATACAACATAATGCTACAACAAATCTTCTTCATAATACTCTTCCTACCAACCATTTGCTATTCTGGTAATCTGGAAGCCATGGTGAAACAGTTAGTCTCCCGCATGGACTAGATAGATCCCTACCATCCCTCATAAAATTATCGAGAGATGTGTAGTCAGCCTCTAGATCCTATAGTTGTAGCACAACCATACCCTAAACACTTTCCTATGCCTGTCCTACCTATATACAAAGGAACCGAAGATCCCATAGATCATCTTCGTATGTTTAGGATAGCGTGTCATGATATATCACATGATGATTTGTTATTACTAAAAATGTTCCCAAAAAGTTTAGGAGGAATGGCATTAGAATGGTATTATCAACTACCCACTCATTCTTTGAGGAATTTCGAAGAGACATCTGAGTCTTTTGTGCATCAATTTAGTGCCTACATTGAAAGGCATGTAACCATTAAAGATTTATACAACCTAAAACAAGACAAATATGAATGTTTTACTGATTTCCTAGCTCGATGGAGACAGTTGATAGGAAAATTGCACTTTGTGTTACCTTATCGAGAAATGCTAGATATCTTTATCAATAACTTACAAGAACAATTATCCTATGAGTTATCAACTGCTACCTTGACCACCTTCGATCAAGCTATAGATTTAGCTCGAAGAGTGGAAGATGCTCTTATTAGGAGAGGTCAACTTAAAAAGAAATATTATGAGAAAACATCCATAAATCAATATAAAAATAAACAAGTTGTGGGTGATGGAGTCACTGATAGTAGAAATATCGCTACTGTTAATGCTATGAAAACAACAAAGAAATTTATACTGAAACCTCCTGATAAACCACCCCAAGAATTTACTAGGTTAAATCAACCTTTATCAACCATTCTCCTGCAATTACTAGCATGAGGTTTGATCCAATTACCAAATATCCGGGAACCTGATCCAACTATACCCGGATACAAAGCTGATTTACACTGTGATTTCCATAGAGGACCTAGACATGCTACCAACTCTTGTAAAATATTAAAACATAAAATACAAGATTTTATTGATAATAATGAGATGGAGGTGCAAGCATTTCAACCTAAACAAAATCCTCCTAATAATGCTCAAAAGAACATCCCTCAAAATCAAAATCAGAATGCCAATCAATCATTGGACATATTTCAACATCCTTTACCAAAGCATGGTAAAGAAGTGGCTAATCAAATTGAGCATCATAATGTTCCCCCTCCTACCCAATATGTAGGGACTATTAGTGGACATTCACCTACTCATTATGTGGAATTATTTGACACAACTTTATCCATGGTTACGACCAAAACTCTATATAATATTCGGACACCTGATCTTAGTGATACCGAATACGAGATTGAAAGTGACATGGAAATCACCTCAAATCAATCGAATAGTTTTGAAGATGAATCAGATCCTATTCAACCTATCACAAATTCTATGGTTCCGAAAGAACCATTTCCAAGAAGAGTCACTACTCGACCATCGTCTCACCAATTACTTTCTAATGAACAAGCCATAAATGCTATACCAAGGCCTATTCATCATCCTCAAAATAATATTGTAGGTACCATCAGAGCTGTTACTTGACAACATGCTCAAAATTCTTAGCAAGATCAAACTCAGAATTATGGATCAGCTCCATTTGTTTTGAAAATTCCTAATAAAGGGAATCATGCACCTAATGTTCAACTTAAGCCTCCTTATAATATTAATGAACAATTATCGAATATTACAGCTAGAATTTTCCTTTTGGAACTTTTAAGATCTTCTCCTACACATAGGGATGAATTAATGCTCACATTAAGCCAAATGATGGTACCACAAAATATTCAACTTGAAGCCATGTCCAATACTATCATAACTCACGAAGTCGATTGTATTGACTTCCGGGATAGAGATATACCACAACATAGTTTACATAAGGATAACCCCTTATATATTATTGCCCTAATTGGAGATGTAGTAGTTAAACGAGTCTTGATTGATAATGGTTCATCTTTAAACATTTGTACTTTTGACTTCTACCAAATATTTGGGTTTAGAAGTGATGAAATGAAAAGAACTGATATGATCATAAAAGCCTTCAATGATGAAACACAAGAAACGTGGGGAGTTAGCACTATCCCATTGCAAGTTGGTCCAAGAACCTTAGACATGACCGTGTTTATTGTACATTGCCTTGCATCATACAATATACTTTTGGGTCGCCCTTGGATCAATGCAATGCGAGCTATTCCCTCAACTTTACATCAATGTGTTAAATTCGAATTTAAAAATTAGTTGGTTACCATTCATGGTGATCCCAAACCCTTTGATATGTGTGCTTTGGTAGAACCTGTTGGAGTTCAATTTTTCCCTACTTTATCATCCACACATCCTAATTCTCATCAACCATATAAACATGTGAAACACACACTCATAACATCATCTACTTTCTCCCCACCAACTACACCTCTGCATATAGTTCAACCATATTCTAAACAAACCACATTAGGACCCAAAAAATATCCTAAACTCACAACCAATGTTTCTTGTTTTACTCCTATAACTTCCATACCTATAAAAGACTCATCCATCAACATCCCTACAACATCTACATCCACTAAAGGCATACTTTATGCATCCGACGATGTAGGGAATGTTCCTTCTACCTCTTATGCTCTTACTGACGAGCTTTTACCCGATTTATCTAAAATTATTATATAAAAAAAAACAAACGTTGCTATGCAAAATTCCCTTATTTTAAATAATTTGCCATCCTCTCCTCGCACCTTGGGTCTCCCATAGCCTATGGGAAGTATTTACCAAGTCGGGAGTTGCGCTTTTATTTATAAGGGATATGACTGGGGAAGAATACCTAGAAACATCAAGACACATTATGATGGATATGCTCGATGTTATTTTGCTAATGAGTATATTAAAGCTAAGCCTATAATTCTTAAATTAGGATATAAAGGGAAAGGTTTGGGACCTTTCCAGAATGGTATGAAAGAACCTTTTGAGGTAGAACCATGGCCTTCCCGATGTGGCGTGGGCCTATTTCCTAGTAAAGGTCAGCCCTTCCCATTCTAGGATGATGACCATCTCATATCTTACCAAGATTATTTGGATGAACGCGATGCTTTGTGTTTAATGAATAACCCATTTACATGTAATATGCTATCCATAGCTTACCATGAGATGATTGCTGAATCTGAAGATGAGTTGAAGGGGGATATATTCTATGATGTCTTTGTTGAAGAATTGTTACATAACGGATTTTATTTCGATGGCTCTATACCTAGTATAGCCCAGCTTGAGGCCACGACTCCTCAAGACGAATTATCAAGCTAACCTTGGAAGAATTACAAGAATTAGGCGTTTCACCCACCCCATCTAATTTTGAGAGAGATCTATATATGGAAGTTGAAAACGTTATAAAAATTAACATTGGAATCGAAGATAACCCTCACATAATCAACATTGGATCAGAATTGAGTCAAGAAAAACAAGATAAATACATTGCATTCCTTAAAGAATATGAAGATGTATTTTCTTGGACATATGAGGATATGCCAGGATTATACCCTTCTGTAGTTATGCATCACCTAGTAGTCCATCCGGATGCTAAACTTGTTAAACATAAACTTAGAAAAATGCATCCTAAAGTGGCCTTACTAGTCAAAGGGGAATTAGAAAAACTCCTGAAGTTTATTTTTATACAATCCATTGATTATGCTAAATAGTTCCAGTAACGAAGAAAGAAGCTACCAAAGTTAGGATTTGCACAGACTTTCGAGATATTAATGTTGCATGCCCTAAATATGATTTTCCTCTTCACAACATGGATCAGATCATTGATTTACTACTGGGAGTGGAATGATATCCCTAATGGATGGATTCTCTGGTTATAATCAGATCAAGATAGCTCCTAAAGATCAGGCTAAAACAACCTTTATTACCCCTTGGGGAACCTTTTGTTGGAAAGTTATGCCATTCAGTTTGAAGAATGTAGGTGCAACATATCAACGAGCCATGACTTATATCTTTCACGATATGATGCATGATATTCTACATGATTATGTAGACGATATTATAGCTCCTTCCATCAAAGAAGATCTCAAAGTATTTGATCGGTTAATGGAATACCTTATCCGACTGAATCCGGCCAAATGTATATTCGAAGTTAAGTCCGATAAATTATTGGGGGTTATAGTTTCTTTACATGGCATTGAAATTGACCCTTTCAAGATCGTGGCTATCATTGATATGCCTGCACCCACAAATATATCTAAATTACGAAGTCTACAAGGTAAGCTTCAAGCTATTCTCTACTTCATTGATAAGTTGGCGAACAAAACCGGACCCTTTCTTAAGCTTCTTAAGAAATATGTCTCTTTTCATTGGGACGACGAATGTCAGGAAGCATTCGAACTCCTCAAACAATATCTCCTTAAACCACCGGTGCTTTCACCACCCAGATCTGATCGTCCATTTATCTTGTATATTTTTGCTTCAGATTTTGCATTAGGAGATATGTTAGCTCAACTTGACGATGAGAAGAAAGAACATGCTAATTATTACATTAGCAGAACCTTAATCAGTTATGAAACTTTTTATATAGTGTTAGAGAAGTTATGTCTTGCAGTCATATTTTCTACACAAAAATTATGCCATTATATGCTCAGTCAAAAAATGTATGTTATTGCTAAATTTGATCCTTTGCGATATCTCATGAGTCGAGCGTACTTATCTGGTTGCACAGCCAAGTGGGTTCTTACGCTAAGCGAGTTTGAACTCACGTTTATTGGATAGAAGTCTGTTAAAGGTCAAATCATAGCTGATTAGCTGCTGCACCCTTAGAGTCTACCCATCCCCTCATCATTGAGTTTATTGATGAATGCCTTAAATTAGAGGTAGACCATCCTGAGCAATGGTCCCTATACTTTTACGGAGCCTGATGTATGAGTGGGGCTGGTGTAGGTATTATTTTAATAACGTTTGCTTGCACTAATAATACTGCTGAATATGAGGCTCTAATCCTTGGATTACGAGCCACCTTGGCACTGAAAATTAAAAATTTATTGGTTTTCGATGATTTTCAACTTGTCATAAATAAAATAGATTATGTTTATCAGACCAGAGATGATAAATTATTCCCATATAAAGCATATGTCCTACAATTATTAGCTTTATTTGATCAAGTTACCTTGGAAGCTATTCCTCGAACTAGCAACCGTGCGGCTGACGCTATGGCTGCAACTGCAACTCTTTTGCCCTTGGAGTTAGATGACGAATATGTTACCATCATTATTCATCGACTCTAGGAACCCGCTTCAAATAAATCATTCTTAGAACCTTTGGATGTGTTTCTAATCAACAAAACTACTCCTAAACCATGGTACACTGATATATTTAATTTTCTATAAAATGGGACCTTTCCTGAAGGTTCTAATAGCAACAAGAATTATTTATTACATAGACGAGCAAGTCACTTCGTAATTATTGGTAATACCTTGTATAGGAGATCTTTTGAAGGCATCCTATTGAGATGTTTGAATCTAGAAGAATCTAGATCAGCTTTGAGTGAAGCCCACAATGGATCTTGTGGGGGACATTTCAGTGGTAGTGCCATTGCTAAGAAGCTCCTTAGGATAGGATATTTTTGGCCTACCATGGAAAATGATGCACATGATTATGTGCACCATTGCGACAAGTGACAGAAACATGCTGACCTTGTCCATGCACCTACACATGAACTTGAGGCTATTTCATCTCCTTGGCCCTTTTCAAAATGGGGCTTAGACATCATTGGAAAAATCAACCCTGTGTCATCTGATGGACACAAATTTATCATAACCGCCATTGAGTATTTCACGAAGTGGGTTGAAGCTATGCCCTTAGCTTCTTGCACTGGAACCCAAGTTTCCAAGTTTATTTTTAATCAAATTATTTGTAGGTTTGGAATTCTTGCAAATCTCATCTCAGATAATGGAACTTGTTTTAAAAATAAATATGTCAAAAAATTATGTCAAAAATATAAAATTCAACATCGTTGGTCCACTCCCTATTATCCTCAGGGTAATGGCCAAGCAGAAGCATCTAATAAAATATTAATCAAAATCCTCAAAAAACTGGTCAATAAATCTGGTCGATATTGGCACATCCAACTATATCCTACTTTGTGGGCTTATCGAACTAGTGTTCACACTCCCACGGGCACTTCACCTTTTATTTTGGTCTATGGCGCTGAAGCAGTTTTTCCCTTTGAATTAGAAGTTCCTTCTTTGGCTCTACTACTTCAAGATATCGAAGTAGGAGATGAATATCATGCTGGCAGATTTAGTCAGCTAGAAATCCTAGATGAAAAGTGCATCAATGCTTTGGAGCATCTTCGTGCCTACCAAAACAAGCTTAAACGAGCATACCTCAAGAAAGTTCATCATCGATCCTTTGAGATCGGCGACCTTGTCTTAAAATAAAATCAAAAAAATACTAATGCAACTAAAGACCTTAAAGGTAAATTTGAGCCCAACTGGCTTGGACCGTATATCATCACTGCTAAATTTGGATCTGGAGCATACCAATTGGCTACATTAGATGGTAAATATCTTAAATAACCTATGAACATTATGCATCTCAAACGCTATTATGCATAAAATTTGGTCATTTCATCATTGTATATATTGATTATTTTGCATATTGTTTCATTTTTGTCATCTATATAACAATTTAAAAAAAAATAGTAATAGTATTTATTCTTTCCATTCATAAATTAAAATCAAAATATAAAAACTTCAAAACCATCAACAATCTTCAAAAACATCTTTTATATTCGCACCTGTCAATTCTTGAAGTATTGCAGTTATATTTTCAGTTATTTTGGATAAATTAACATTTATTTGGAATCCTGCACTTTCACACTCACATGGATAAATATCTTGATTTTATTTGGTATGATTATTAATCTCTCTTATATCAAAGTCCACAGTTGAATTAAATAAAGTTTTTTGAGCATAGAGAACTGATCTTGTTATTTACTTGAACCAAGTATATCTTTTCACATTAAAATGATTTCATTGCAAATTCGATATGATGCTACATAGTAGAAGTGGTTTCTTGAGCAAAAAGTTTCCCCTGCTATCCTATCATGCACATGGTCTAGAATATTTGAGAATTGACAAAAGGACAAGCTCAACCCTACCCAGAATAAAAATCCCTTGCTCTACAGCCAATCCAAGCAAGTATCCCTAGCATAGGAAGAAAAAGAAAAGTCAAAGAAAATGAGAAAAAGAAAAATATCATTTTGTACCATCCAGTAATATTTCAGCATTGTCTCAATTCCAAACAAACATACAAAAAAAAAAAAAAAAGAGCAAACAAAAAGGCAAAATCCAAAAAGCAATAAAATCCCTTTCCCTACCCCTTGAAAAGAAAAGAAGGGTGAATGAGCTTGAATCCCTGGAATTCTCAATTATTCGAAAATTGTGAGGTAAGCCCCATAACAGGTGGTTTGTGCCCAACCCGCTTGGCCTTGGGTAATCCCTAGCGTGGTGATATGTTTGTCACATTAGCGACCTTCTTTTGTATAGACCTATGTCGGCTTATGGATTAGCTAGCTCTTGATGACCCGACTTACATAGTAGTCTGGTATGGTTACATGCATATAAATCATGGTCAACGAACACTTATTTGGTTAATTCAAATTACTTGTATCAAATTATCTTGCTCAAAATTGATAAATGAACAATACAATTGCACACACATTTGTATTTGAGAGATTTTTGTATCATTATGATAAATCAAGATCGGCAATGAACTCACATATGCACATGAGGGTTCCTTATAAATCTACATTTGTCTTTGAGATAATGTAAAATATTTCTGCAACTCTTTTTTGGAATAATTTTATCTTCTTATTTCAGAACATCTGTTTAGTATAAAAACAATTACATACATTGTTTTCAAAAATCACAAAATTCTTTCAAACAACATATTACACAATATAGTAAATAAAGTCAAGTTTATATATTATTATTTTATGTTTATCTCAAAATCAAAAATCAATAATGCAATAAAACTAAAATATCAAATTCTTTTTTTTGGATTTCATGATGATGGTATAAGTCTATACCCATAATTCTATGCCTAGCGCAAACCATTGTTCTCATTCTATTTCCCATTCATTTTAAAAATTCATAAAAACATATGACTTACATCATTATGTTACACAATTGAGCTTTAAAATGAATGAACACTTATTCTATTTCATTTCATTATGTCAACATTCAATTTTGCAATGATGGTATAGTTCCTAGGGACTTATTCAAAAATTTTATCACACTTAGGAATTTATGCCTAGCAAAAATCATATTTCTTTAATATGTCATGCATAATATTTTATGAAAATCTTAAAACAAATCATCACCATCATCATTTCCATCATCACAACACAAAGTCTTAAGATAGTCTCTTAAGCACTCTTTTACTTTTAGCAATATTTCTATCTTGGGATTAGATTGACGACCTAGCGAGCGACGACTCCATGAAATGGTCTATAACAGCGACAATGTCCTTTGAAATTATTTTTAGAAGTCTCTTTTATTTTTCATCAAATCACACCACAAAACAACTAATTTATGCACATCAGATTATTTCATTTACAATTTTATGGCATGACCTAACATTATAATTTATTTCCAATGACATAATTACATGAATCAACAATTTAAAACTTAAAGCATCATAATACAACATATATACACAAGTCATACCATCAAAAAGACAATCTATATATATCATCAATCAATTATGTACATCATCTGGATTGGTATGCCACAATAAAAACCCTAGCATACTCAATCCCCTCAAAAAGTAATAATAATACAATCTGCACTCTGCAGCAGCTAGCATCGAGAAGCCCTCGAGCTCTCAGATTCATCTCCTCCCTCACCCTGACGTGGAGGAGGTGGTCCCATAAAGGTCTGGGCTGTGTCTCGGGTCCTTGCCATCGATTGTGAGGATGTCCTCGATGATCCCATCATGATCGACTCTAAAATGGGGGCTAGCAATGGTATCCTATGTCCCTCTGGGACCACATGATAGTATAACCCCTGGTAGAATGCGGTATAAGCAATAGACTATGCCAGATCTTGAGTGCTCACCCCTCCGCTCTGAGCCCTGAGCCATGTAGCCTCATCCTATAGTGTCTGCACCTGAGCCCGAAGGTGGGCAACCTTAGCCCGGAGAGCCATCGTCTTGCTACTCTCCCCCACCTCGATACCCTTGCCCTTATCAAGCGATGGTGGTCTCTCCTCCTACTGAGAAGGGAATCTCTCCTCCCTCCTCTATGTCTACTATGGCCTCTGTGGAGCCCGTGCCATCCTTTGGCATCTCTCCTACAGAGACCGTCACTGCTCTCTCCCACCGTGACCCTGCACTGCCTTAATAGCAGCCTGACGTCACCTCCCCATTTGTCACACCACGACGTGCACTGGACCCTGTGCCCTCATCATCCAAGGAGGGTGAATGCCTACATACCAGGCATCATATCCATCCACAACCCAAGCGTTGTCACCATCCACTGGTTGGATGGGGGCATCATCTGTGTCTTGACTCTAGAACCGCTACATGTCTGGAGCCTCGCTCAGTGTGGTACTATCCTGGATAGTCCAGGAGTACTCATAATCCCTGAGAGAAGGGATCCCCTGCTGAAGACCAAACTATCATAGAACCCGATCATAGCGATGGAGCTCTACCTCTACTCGCTCCATCCTCAGCCAGCAGACTCACTTGATGCAAGCCAGCTCCTACCCATCCTCTGCCCACCCTGGGTGCTCTCACCATGGCCTCTAGGTAATTTGGTCTGAGATGAGGTCGTCCAACAACCTCCGTGACATTGGCAGATCTATCTGCCGCTGTGACCCCCTCTGTAACCACTAGTAGAAAACCTGAGGCCTCTCTCGATTAACCCCTATCAGTGGTAGCCCTACCGGCCTTTGCATCGTGATGTTCTTCTAGCACCAAACCTATAGTAGTGATGTCAAGACTAGACATCGGCCTCCCTTGTATATGACCCCATGCAGGATCCTATACAGGTGGCATAGTACAAATCTACCCCATGCAAACCTATATCCATGGTCTCTCATGTTGTAGACCACATCTGAGAGGAGCCATGGTAGCCTACACCCACTCTAGTGGCATAGCAGTAAGCCACCTACTACCCTTGCCAAAACCTGAGTCATCCTAGATGCCCTAGGCATCTGCCTCAAAGACTCGATGTTCACTCTGCCCTTCTCCAGGGTGAAGCTCGGGTCTTCGCTCAACCTCATCATCACCTGGCCCTGATTGGCCATAGGAGTCATCAATCGTCCTTGTATGGGGATCCATAAGATCCTCCATACGTCCTATAGTGTGGGAGCCATCTCCCCTATCGATAACCGAAAGCAGGATGACCTTGGATACCACCTCTCTGCTAGGGCTGTCAGTAGCCCCATGTTCGTCAGTACTTGTGGCATCTCTACCACATGCTGCAAACTGACCTGTGCTAGTTGGTCACGCTCTTCCTGGTCGAGCATGGCTATGTCACCTCTCAACCCACCGTATTTCCACTTCCAACTCTTTAGTAATCCCCTTTGTAAAAAAAACAATAAAACAATAAAATTCATTAATAAACCAATCATTAAAATCAAATTAAAAACATTTTAATCAAGCTTAATTTCTTTTAAAAAAAATGATGATATCGTCCACCATTGGATGATATCGTCCTACATTAGGAAAAATCATCCTTTGTAGGACGAAATCATCTCCTATTTCATAACCTTGGGAATCACCCCTTGTTGTACGAGGTTGCCCCTAGTTCGCCAATTTCGCCCTCAAATGAAATCAACGATCTAGGGACGATTTCGACGAAATAGGGACGATTTCGTCCCGACGTCGTTGATGGCCTAAAAACGGTCGCGATGCCCCAAACAGTCAAAATTCAATCAAAAAAAATGCACAAAACAAATTCAAACATAATTCACTAGGATTAGATCCTTACTCGTAGCCCGCGCCGAACCTCTGTCGATCGGTGCATTGTATCAACCATTTTTGTCTATAGAGCTCTAAAACAATAAAAATGAATAGTAAAAATGAATTAGGGTTTTACCCTATTTTCTTAATTTTATTTTAAAATCAACAACATTTTAAAAAAAAATTACTTTTTCGCGCTTTTACCTCAAACGTTCGATTTGGGTAAAAACACGGAGGGGGCACCATAGTCAGCAGTCGAACGATT
The DNA here is from genome assembly GCA_028583015.1 of Wollemia nobilis. Classification (NCBI taxonomy): domain Eukaryota; kingdom Viridiplantae; phylum Streptophyta; class Pinopsida; order Araucariales; family Araucariaceae; genus Wollemia; species Wollemia nobilis. Next base: position 1,458,658 of record JAQPPZ010000159.1, read on the forward strand.
TGACCAAGAATCGTCGTCTAATAAATTGAGTAAATTTTTTCTTTCTCGTAAAATGGGAAAAACTCGTCTTTAACGCATTTTATTCAAAAAATTTGCTAAAGAGGGGGCAAAATGTAGCACCCTAAAATTGGCACAATTAAACCTTAGTAAAAAGATAAAAATTTGAATTTTAACCCCAAACCGCTCGTTAACCGCTTGTTACCCACTTCCCTTATTTTCCATGTCATTTTTAGGATTTGTTTTGACCGTTGGATGATATCATCACAGATCAGACAAAATCATCCCAGATCTGACGAATTCGTCTAGAACAGAATGTCTAGACGATTTCGTCCCAAAACCAAATTTTCATAATTAGCTTCTGTTTCAACAGCTTCTCTAACTTGGGCAGAAAGTGTTTCTGCGCAGTTAGAGTCTCCCCCGATGGAGATCTCCCAAATTGGGATGATCTCCAACCTCCTAACCTCTCCCTAATCCTATATAAACTAGGATTTTCTCAGTTTATCCTGCTGAACCCCCTAGTTGATGGATTTCCCTGCAAATTTAGTTCCTTGTGCCTTAGAACACCTTCATACTTTTATCTACATTGCATATTTCATTTTTTCTTGCAGGAATCTTACTGTTCTTTAGCTGGAGCAAGCTTGGATCATCGCAGGCGATTCCAGATGATTTCGAACGATCTTATCACAAATCGATGATGATCTCGTACGATTGGAGGCAATCTTGACTGTAGTCCAGATTGGGGGCAATCAGAGCCCAGAGTTTGCATTTTCTTATCGTTTCTCTACATTTCTTTATACATTATCGTAGTTATTATATTTATGCATCCTGGAGTTCACCTCATTTAGTAGAGATGCATGATAAGGTCGAAATAAATTGTCAAATTGATGCATTTCATTTTAATTGCTATCTGGATTTATCATTCAGGCAAGTTTACTATTATTTCTATCATTTCCCCTTGCTTTTGCAGTTGCATTTTTGGTATTTTGTATCTATTTTTGTGATTGCAGGTTTCTAACAAATTCGTCTAATGAATTCATCAGATCGACGATGATCTCGTTTGATCTTAGATGATCGATTGAGATATGAGGCGATTATGTGTAATTCTAGACGATTACATACGATTTGAGACAATTTGGACTTCTACAAAACTTAGAATCTTCATCAGACATCCGAAATCAGGTATGTTCTATTTTATTTAGCCTAATTTTTGTGTTTAGCATTTATTCATGTTTTCTATATACATATAAATCAGCATTAGCATATAGAATAGTTTAGATTCATCTTGGCCAAACCTAGGAATTGAATGATCAAAACACAAAATGAACACATCAAACCTACTATCAACCTAGGTGTGGAAACTGCCACTCAAAAGTTTCCTGGTGAACCCACCATCCGTTAAAAATTCACCCTTATACCCCTCTCCCGAGAGGTGGGACCTTCAAAGGGCCTCTCAGTCCGAGGTATTATCCCATCCTTCTCACATCTCCATTTTGGGTGTGGATCCTATAGCTTGAAGGTAAGGATGCAAAAAATTTGGACCGATACACTATCCACTGTAGCTCAGAGTGGCCAAACCATAGCCACTACAAATGATAGCAGCTAATATTTTAATGCATTTTACTGCCCATCCAGCTTAATATTGGGTGGAAGTGGTAGTCTGCATTCAATAAGGATGAGCAGGGACAATTTTGCATTCCTCCTCATAGTCAGTCTACATGGAAGACTCAAATTCCATATTTAGACTTCAGTTAAACATAGAAAAACAAAGAGCTTCTCATGCTAACACCTAGTACACATGAGGGATTCAGTCCTAGGGTTGAAAATTGACCTAGGGCTTCAAAAAACTTTATAAAGAATAAACCTAAAAGCATTAGGGGATATTCTTGCAAATTATTGGACCTCCTTGGACATTATTTCATCAATAAGAGAGAGGGAGAGCATCATACATCAGAACTTTGAACATGTTGGATCGTTGAGGAGAGCTTTTAAGAGACTTGGATAGCTTCCCTTGGAGATCGATTCTTGTAGCGAAGCCTTATAGGATTGGAGGGAAAATATAAACACATAAGGTAATAATTTTAACATTAGTAGAGGACTTGAGCCCATAGCCTTGGGATCAAGAGAGAGATTCCACCTTAGTGGTCACTATCCTGGATAGTGGCTCGTAACCTAGTCTAGGGTTTTAGGTGTTAGTTTCTTTTATTATGATTTATCTCTCAATTCATTAGAATAAGATTTATTTTAGTTATTTGCTTGCATAGTACTAATTTCATTGTATTTCTTGAGCTTATTCATTACTAACAACCTCATACAAGGAGGCAACCTCAAAAATCTAAGAGTGTGTTGTTGTTTCATTGATTTCAAGGCTACAGGTTCAATCGCGCAAATCCACAACATACGATTACAAGAGGATCCCTCTAGCAATCAAACATACAGAAGGATGCATCTGTAAGACCTCATACATTTCTATGTGCATCATTGGGAAGCCTTATAAAGTGTGTCCCCCTGTGCGATGGGATATTTCATACAACTGTTGCCCTCTTTTGTGTGTAAAATCATGTATCAAACAAAGGGTATCCCTTAGAGGGATTCATATGTAACCTAATCTAGAGAATATCAATAATAAAAACATTCATTCATTTACTTATTTGCATTATGGTTATATATTTTTTGTGCCTTTCATTTATTGCATGTTTAATATTAAAGGATTCAATCAAATCACAAGTAGAGTAGTTGGTGGATGGTGCACCACTTCCACAGGGTCGCTATAGATGGCGATCACAGTGGGACCCTTACCTAGTTCTTTAGTTTATTTGCATTTTCTATATCTTTATTGACTCAAGTTTTTTGTACAGGTTTAGCCACCTTGATCTATAGTAGCTAGAGGTCAACTTCTCTAGTCAACAACGACCAAAAGTCAGCCACTCTGGTCAACATCAGCTAGAGCTGGAGTGCAATAGAGGTCAAAACACTAACTCTCTGAGCTGGATTAAAGGTTGGTACAACTTTTCTGGTACTTTATAGTTCTCTGCCTATTTCTATTCCATTAAAATCAGTGATAATTAAGAAATATTTCAATTTTAAAAACTAAAATAATGAAAGAGAAAGAACTTGTATCTTGCACATCCTAGGTTTCTTTTTAGATATTTCACTAGGCGTTGCTAGGAACAGTGGCTTCTATCTATAAAGTTTGCCCTAGAATCCAATGTGCTAGATACGGTGTGATTGGTTTGCTTGATTTGAGGCCTTTCTAAAGGCTATACTTGCACCTAATAGAGTGCATTCATTAATCTCATAGTAGCTATGCACCTTTCTAAAATTGAAACACATTTTGCATTAGGCATATAGGGAAAGTTCATTGTTGCTATATGATGCATTCTTATTCATGCAAAACTTAAAATGAACCACACACACACACACATTTCTTTTAAACATTGGGGAGTTGGATTTCATCACCAACCCTCAATTTAGTCTGGTGATGTTGGCATTCATATCCTTCCACCGGTTTGCCCCCTAGAGCTTCCTAGAAATGGATTTAGGAACTTACATATAGTGACACTAAGGTACTTGTGTTTAAACTATCTCCAACTATTGAAACAATCATTGGTTCAGAGTGGAAGATCTAGGTGAACCCCCCACTGGGATTTAAGTGGTGTACCTTAGTCTCTTTTGAGAAATCATGTTTGGTATGAGTGTTCTTGATTATCACTATGTATGAGTCTCCTCATTCTAAATCCAAAGCAACAATAAGAAAAAAGAAACAACCAAACATCAAAATACATCAAATAGTTTAGGGCACACTTAAATTTGTAATCAATATAAACATTTGCTTGATTTTTTTTGGTAATATTTAAGTTCAACATAAAAGCTAAATTCCAAAAATGATGGTCAAAACAAGAAGTAGACATCCTTGGTCTGACACCAAGGGATAATCCAAAAAAACACATACCCTTAGGTGAATTTGTAGTAACATTTAAAGACTTACTCGAAAGACCGTGAGATGCAATTCTATGAGTCTAAGGGGTGATAACTCAAATATTGGGGGATATCCTTGAGAAACCCCAAACAAGGAACCAAATCAAGGAACCACATCACATCAACACAAAGAGACCTCATGACTATCATCATCAAGGAGACATGAGGAAACCTCAAGGGCTTCCTCTAAACACATAGAAACTTCTCAGATACATGAGGAAGCTTCAAGAGCTTCCTCCTCACATAGATATAATGAGGGTGCTAGAACTTGTTCTTCACATAGAGATGATGAGTTTTCCACATACCCATCCTCATGGAGAGTAAAGAGGGCCACAAAACCCTCATAACAAAAAGGGCACACAAGAGACCCGAAATTCCAACATTAACATGAGACACTTAGAATAGATCAGCCCACTAAGGGGTAGGAAACTAGAAATACATCCAGTCATAGATATCAAATAGAAGATATCCATCATACAAGAGGAAGGATCCCAATAGACTATGACCTTATTAGAGTAAATGGCACCCCACAGGATCAGCCATGAAAAACAAGATAGTTGGATGAGTTGAATCGGTTGCATATGAGGCCACCTCCCAGAATCATATCCATAGAGAATTCCGCATCTGGAAGTTCATGAACTGTGACTTCTAAGCCCACTTCTTAAACTAAGGGTGTCTCAGGATGACCTCATAGTAAAAAAGCAAATTCCAATCATAGAGACACTCAACAATATACTGAACAAGTTACATTAGCTAGCAAGAGAAAAGAGATAGCAAAAACCTCTTCGAGATATTTGTGAATCAAAACCACTAGGATAGGATAAGATAAGCACGAGTCCTCTATGACTGTGCAAGTTGTGCAAGTTAACCATGTGCGATGGTTAGAAAATGCCTTGTGCAAAGAGCAAGAGCTTGTAGAAGTTATTGAACACAATAAACAAATAGAAAGGTTGTTGTACCAACATGAGCAACATTTGAGAGAGCAAGCTGAGCAGCTAGCTTGAAGCAACCAACAAACATATAGAAATGATCATCAAAGAGATCAATGCGCTGAATCACGAAGAGAGGAGTGCCCTAGAGAATAAGGAAACCCATAATAAAATCACCCTCCAAATCATGAGTGAAATCCAACTGGTGGGGAAAGGATAAAATTAATAGAGTAGGATCAGGAACATTTTGAATCCCCTCGTAGGAGGGAAGAAAATAGAGAAAATAAAATGGATAGAGTGTTACCTCCATCGCCACCGTAGGGGGGTCTACAAGAGGAGGAACTCCTCATATCAAAGGCCTTCCAAGCACTTGATGAAAATATGAAGTCCTTTGAAAAATAAGAGATGGATGGTAGCCAACCAACATTAAGCAAGATACACAATCAACCATTATGTCTATCCATCCCTAGCCCCACATACCCTAAGCATTTTGAGATGCCTAGGTTGGAAAATTTTAAGGGTGAAGAGGATGCACAAGAGCATGTTACTAATTTCATCAATGCATGTTTTCATATTGAATACAATGATGCTCTTATGCTCAGGACATTCATTATGACATTCGCGGGCACCACCACCAAATGGTTCAACCAGTTGCCCAAGCATAGCATATCCAATTTTGAACATCTAGTGAACACTTTCCTGAAGCATTTCTCTTTTGGTGGTAAGAGGAAAGTGAACCTTTTAGACTTGGACAATTTGAGATATTATGATGATGAGCCAGTAATGGATTATGGGAATATATGGAGAAGAGTCATGTCAAAATTATCATTCTCTATCCCCACAGAAGAGATCGTCTAGATGTTCACCAAGAGTTGTTCCAAACATATTTCCCTCTTGATACAACTCCAATAGTACCCATCATTTGAGGAAGCTTTGGCATAGGCCAAACTCATCGAGGATATAAAAGTAGATGAGGGAACTATCAAACTCCAAACTAATAAGGAATGGAACAAAAATGACAAAAATGGCAAATACAAGCAAAAGTAGGCAAGCCCTACTCCAGTTAATCAGGTGGTATTGGCTATACCTAAGAATGGGGCTGTACACCAACCCTAGAATTATCAAGCACAGCCCCCACCAGCCAACTATGATCAAAAGAACAATCAGGGGTGAAATAAAGAGTGCAAACCCCCTCACTGTTTCATACCATTGATAGAATCAATGCAATCAATATTCAACCAATTGAGTGAGGTTGGAAATATCAGGTTCCTTGACATACGTCTTCTAGATTCCAACCATCCTAAGCCAAAATGATATAGGGAAGATCAATTTTACCCTTATCATAGGATATCGAAGCATAATATTGAGGTTTGCATTGGTTTCACCAAGTGCAAAACATGATTGAGGCGAGAGAACTTAAAGTGGACATCCCACTGGCCCCTAAAAAAAGATATATGGGCATCTACAAAAACCCACTGCCAAACCATGAGGCCCCTAGAGGGAAAGGTGCACAAGTCAATCGGTTCTGAGTTGATATGCCTACCCATGGGTGCATTGGGATGGTTGAAATTGTCAATATAGAAACCAATACTATATAGTATGGTCAACTGCAATCTCCTATAGCTCCCATTAATTTTCCAAATACACCTAGGTAGAGGCAGGGGCAAGACAACCTTCCAGGTCCACCAACCTGACCTGTGGTAACCATTCAGAGTAGACTCAAGAAAAATTTGCAAATGACTTCAGCTAAGCTATCAATATATGAGATCATACAACAATTCCCAAAGCACAGAGAGATATTTATGGAGATTTTAAGGTCGATTGAGCTCCAACCACAAGATCCAAATGCATTCAACCATTTTGTGAGATAATTACAAGAATGCCAGGAGCCACATCATGTCACAATAATCAAATCATGAAATCATCTACATAAACACATACATAAGAATCCATCTCAAATCCATATCATTATAAATATCATCTATCATCTAACACATATATATCAACTCATCATAATGCCATCATAACATTGCATAAATAAAATAAAAACATAAGCAATAAATGACATGCATAATGAAACATAAATGCAAAGTCTCACATAAATATTCATGTCTCATAATGTGTATCTCAAAGTGCATGAATATACAAAATTACCCACAAGATACAAGTCATATTGTAGCAACACCAGGAGGCATGCACCACTCATTTTTAACCCTACTTGAAATGTTATTAAAACCTGAGATGAAATGGAAGACAAGAAGAAAAATCATATAACACAAAATAACAAATATAGATCTCTTTATTGATATTTAAACTCGGTTACATGTTGGTACCTCTTAGGGATACCCATTTCGATACAATAAGTTACAAATAGGCAAAGAGTTCCCCTTTCATGAAGAGGTGGTGCGCTTATAAAAGCTTCCCGATTATGCACACAGAAATGTATGAGGGATTATAGATGCCTCCTTCTCTAGGTATGTTTCATAGAGGGATCCCTTTTTCTCTTATATGTTGCAAACTTCGTTTGATGTGTAGACACCTAAAACGTGTCATGTCGAGGATGACTAATCATATGGACATGCTACAAGACTATATGGAGGATATTGGATAGTATCCAAGATAGAGTAGTGGTTCTAACCACACAATTTAGGTATTTTTGCCTAATCAGTCTAAAATGCAGCCTAGACCTATGGTCTCCATTCTAAACTGTGATTGACGCCTGTGGTCTGCAGTCTAGACTACAACTGTGACCTACGGTCTTAACTGAAGTTCACTTAGGCCTTCCATCCAAGCCAAATTGGTTGGAATGACCAAAATATCTAGAAGAAGGTAGTTGAATGATGGAAGATTCCAGAGGATTCCATCCCAACTGTCCTAACCACCCTTCTTGGTATTGGCTTCTCCATGAAGCCACCCTTAGCCCTAGGGGCATGCTATAAATACCCACTCCAAATGGGGAGAAACAAAAGAAGCAAGCATTGGATATTTGAGCAGTGAAGCCCTGGCGAATTGTACACTCAAACTGAGTATACTAAGAGATAGAGCTATTGCACTAAATCCCCAACACTTTTTCCAAAATTCATGATGAATTGCATTATGGATGCCCTAGGTGATTAGGAGAGTCAAGAAGCACAAATTTGGGTAAACGAAGGCCCTTCACATCGAATTAACCGCCAAATCAGTCTGAGGACAATGAAGGTGACCCTTGAACATCAATTTAGATAGGGATATCAAGCCCACTACCCCTGATTTTGAGGGTGAACCTATCAAAGGTCAAACCGTGGCTGTCAGCCGTAATTCATAATGCAGACCGCTCACCAGAGCTATAGTTTGCAACAGGTGATAGATCACCTTAATATTTTCATTTTTGTCCTATTAAATAGGTTATATTAATCATTTCTTAGGTTTAATTGTAGTTTAGAAGAATTATTACCATAGGAATTAGCTTAGAATAGTTAGTTTATGCTTTGAATTAATTAGGATATTTGTGGATATTTTATGCACCATGCTTCTATTTTGATATCTGATCCATGCATTATTTTTCTAATGATCTCCTTTATGCTATATTACAAATATTGATTCAATTAGCATAGTTTAAAGGTTTTATTTATGTTTTCTTGATCATTAGTTTAATGGCATTATCATGTATGTTTCTTTAAAGGGCCTCATCATGAGAGGCTATCTATCTTTTTTATCATGTGTTGTTGTTTCTTGATCATAGGAAGACAGGTACAAGAGGAGTCTATATCATAATCCTTCCACATTGCGAAGAAGGGGGTCAACTCCACTCCAAGGCAGTTTACGACTAGTCAAAGGGCAATATTAATGTGCCTACCCTATTGAGGGCAGTGTCAATTGTATAGAATGTATCATCATTCAAGTGACCTAACAGGGGCATATTTGTAACATAAATTCATTCATAATAAATACAAGAAATATCATTTTGTTGAATGTATGCAATGTGTCAAGATTTTACACTTTTATGATGACTATAGACTAATACGGTAGATAGGAGCATGCTTTTTGGTTATGTCAAAAGGTGATCATGGTGGAACTCCGCATTTTTAGCCCCTAAGTGCTAACATTCTTGAATTTTCTTATCTCAGGTGCTAACCGTAGCTAACAACTATGGTTATTTGTTGGCCCACGGCTTGCACCCACGGTTCACATTGCAGCCCATAGACTAGAGCTGCTGTTTATAGAAGAAGTAGCAGACAACAGAGAAACCACTTGGCATTAGATCAGGAGTTGAGGTAGGCTCTATTTTTATTCTCTGTTCTGTATTTTCTTCTCTATGTTTTTACAGTAAGCTTTAAATCGATTTCAAATTAGGTACACTAAAGAAAAAGGGTGAAAAAATAGTCTTATTTTGATTTTGCATTCCTTCCATTAGAAATGCGCTGCTAGGAACATCGGACCTCTGATTGTAGTCCGCCCTAGAATACAATGACCTTGATAAAAATTGAGTGGTCGTTTGCATGCTTGAGGCCCAATTAGAGGCTAGGTCATCATAATTGCATTGTCATAACATCATGTAGGACATATTATGCATAGCTTTATGAATTTGAAACGTTCCTTTTCTATTTATGCATATCATGTAGGAATGATCATATGAATGCTCTTTTATGCATTTGTCTTTATGCAAAGTAAAATGAACCACACACACCACATTTCATTTAAACATCAGTGGTGTTGGGCTCTCACATCCAACCCATTTGATTGAGACGAATAGTGGATGTCATTACCACTTGGTTTGCTCATTTGAAATTGTATTATTGAGACTCACTCTTTGCCAAGGCCAACCCAAGAACTATCCTATCCATGAAACATAGCATGCACTCATCTTCAGAAGAGTGTATTGCTATGCATGGTGTGTTAGATGATGGTTTGTAGTACCTATGCTACCTCATTGAGTATGGACTTCATTCCCATATTCAGCTTGTGCGAGTATATAAGTGAAAGCCAATTAAACTAAGAATAAAATCCAATGATTTTGCAAAACACGTGAGATTTTCTCATACTAATACAACACATTTTGAAACAACATCAAATAGTCTAAGGCTAATTTTAAAATTTAAAAATAATATAAGCATCATTGTATACCTTGTTTGATAATAAAATATACATCTAGACGCTAGGTACACTATGGTAGACACATGAGGTGGTTGGTAAAGGCACAAGCCTAAAGCCACTGATAAAACCCCAAATGATTCACAAATACATGTTTCTATTCCTCAACCACATGAGCAAACTGAATGACGTTCGATGAGCATTAGAGGAGACAACTCGATATGAGGGGATCCCATTGAGCATACCCTTGATAGACTAGCATCAGTGCATTCTATTATATGTATATTAGAGCATGGAGCTTCTCATATTGAGGGTGCTCCACTCAGAAGCCATTACCGAGATCACATTGCACATGCATCCACAAGATCAACCAAAGATTATGTCGTGCAGGGGACTAGATTTGTACCCATTCACACTAAGTCTATAGGGTGTACTATACCCCCACCTTATGAGTAGAGAAGGAATAGAGATACACCCATTCATGGGTAGGTAGATGGGCTTCCTTCTGAGCACAAGTCTACGCATACTCCCATGCGTACTATAGCACGAAATATCACCATTGATATATCAAATGTGGGATCTAATGGAACACCACCCCATGAGAGGTGGAGATCTAGATAGCTAGATGGTCTAGGTAGTGTGTTAGAGCAGCTAGGATGTAAGCATTCATCTCTGACCACTCGAGCTCTGAGTGAGCATAGCGGGAGCACCATTAGAACTACTAGAGAGCATGGAGAGGCTTCTAAGCACCTGCATGTCTCATGTCCACCATCCACGCATGGTGGCATGCAACACATGACACAACACGATGCTGATTTCGTCTTCAAAAATAGAGGCAAAGGCACATCACATCAGTTCTATGGGTATAGAACCCACAAGGTTGCTCGTATAGAGCAAGCATACCAAAGGCCTCCTATGACTGACCAGGTTAAAATATCATATCGAATAGCCTTTGAACATAAATGCCAACTCCTCCAAGATCAATTGGAGGATGCTCACCTAGAGAGGTAGCACATTGAATATGAAGATCTTCAAGCACAAAGGCTTAATAGACAAAGGTTGTATGAGTAGCGCTTGCATGATGAGCACATCCTCATCTAGAAGGAGCATGTAGAATAGGCAGATAGGTTGGCTAGTGCCAGCCTATATTCTCAAGATGAGCATAGAGAGCAAGTGCATAGTAAGGCTCTTTCACAAGCCGACATGCACCATGAGCGCGTAAGCATTCACACTCATATCAATGCCCATCAGAGAGCGACCACCCTCAATTGAAAATTAGAGGTAGCAACATTATGAGGAACAAGAGGGGAATAGATGCAACCAGGAATATCCTAATATTTCTCGAGTTGAGTAGGAGGAAGAGCAATGCCCTCCACCCCAATAGAAGAGGATTGTACCTCCCAACCTACCTCTATGCTGACTTAGGGAGGAGGACTTCTATCTTCTGAGGCTTACAAATATTTGGTTGAGAAGGTCAAAGCAGTTGAGAAACAAGGCATGGCTATCCAAAAGCTGACACTGAGGAAAATTCACAATGAACCTTTAGATCCCTTAGTGCCTACATCCCCATACCCTGAGCATTTTGAGATGCCTAGGTTGGAAAAAATCAAGGGTGATGAAGAGGTGCAAGAACATGTCACAAGCTTTCTAGATGCTTGCTTCTAGATAGAGAACAATGATGCACTGTTATTGCGTACGTTTGTCATGACTCTCTTTGGTCCAGCCCAAGAGTGGTTCAATCAGCTAAAGAAATATAGCATAAAATTTTTTGAGCAATTAAATAATGCCTTTCTTGAATGCTATTCCTTCGACATCAAGAAACAAACCAACCTTTTCGATTTTATTGCACTATCTCAACATGACGACGAGCCAATAGAACAGTACGAGAAGAGGTGGATGAGGTTAATGGCAAAGTTGTCATTCCTGATTCCTACCATAGAATTAACCCGAATGTTTACAGAGTTATGCCAAGCACACCTCACTACTGTTGCAGCTGTAGTAGTATGCTACATTCGAAGAAGCTTTGGCACAAGCCAAGGTAATTGAGGACATAAAGTTGCAGGAGGACAACTTGAAGCTCAAAACCAAGAAAGAGGGATATAGGAAGAGTACCTCAAAGCAACAGGGTAAGTAGGCCCATGTGAATAAGGTGATACTAAATCTCCAAAATGAGGATAAGGGGCAAAATAAATAGAATTATCAAGCCCATCCTCCTCCTGCGTAATATGACTAGCACAAGAATAACTACAAGGGCAAGAACAAATAGCAATGCCCACCTCGCATATTCACGCCATTGACGAAATCATTAACATCAATTTTTTGTCAGCTCTGCGAGGCCAAGGCAATAAGATTACCCAAATTCAATATGGTTGATCCTAATCAGCCCAATCCCAAAGACTATCAGGAAGATCTGTTTTGCATATTTCATAGAGCGAAAGGCCATGACATCGAGGTATGTTGGTCTTTCAAACATATTGTGTAAAATATGATAGAAAGAGGAGAGTTTGTGGTGCCAAGAAATACCTAGGTGCTAGAAAACCAAAACATGGGGATTTTTAAAAATCCATTACCAAACCATGAGGCACCCCGTAACCACGCTAACCACGTCAATCAAGTACGAGTCGAACCACCTACCCAGGGGTTTGTCGGCATGGTCAATGTTGTTATCAGACATGGGAGGTACAAACAACTGAATCAACCTCATGCTCCCATTCAAATACAGGCCATGCCCTAGTAGCGATAGGCACAAAATATTCTAGGCCCACCAAAGAGACTAATGGTGACCATTAGGAGTAGGCTGGTTCAAAACCTGTAGATAAATCCTACAAAGTTGTCAATATATGAGATTATACAGTAGTCCCCTAGGCACAGGGAGATTCTTAGGGACATTCTGAGGTCCATTGAGATAGAGTCCCAAGATGCATAGGTGTTCATGAAATTCGTGGGGCACGTACAACAGTGCCAGGAACCAATGATCCAATTCTATGATCATGAAGTAAAAATGGTTTCTACAAGCGTGGCTGGCCCACCACTACATATCATTGCATGTGTTAACCATGTATCGTTCAAAAGGGTATTGATTGACACTGGTTCATAAATCAATATAATAATGACTAAGGCACTGCACCATTTGAAATTACCTAAATCACTCATCATACCAACCACCTTTATATTGAGAGCGTTTAATGATGCACTATGCTCTATGGTTGGCATGATTGTCCTACCTATTTAGGTGGGACTAAAGACCATTCTCGTAATGTGTCACATGATATAGGGTGCCTTGTAGTATAAAATCCTACTAGGGAGGCATTGGATTCACAAAATATGTTATGTTCCCTCAATATTGCATCAGTGTGTCAAGTATATACATGAGGGACAAGTTCACGTGGTTTCATCGGATGAAGAACCATTCAAGTTCATAAATTTAGCATATTTGCCAATGGGATTTGTACTCCCATCAACGCACTTGGACATACAACCCACGTTGTTGGTAAGGGTTCCAAGAGGCAAATAGGTGGTGCATGTTCAACCATCGATATCTATATCAAACAGATCTGAACATACCACTACAACTTCTCTGAGACCGAGTGCATCAGCAATCCATCGGGATGACGAGAAATTAAAGGAAAAATTGGGCATGAAATAAGCAAAGAACACACCCAAACCAGTTATTGTGAGGCTACCACTCCCATGGAAGTGGAGGAATCCCAAGATCAAGTCAAGGAGGCACCTCAGCCTACTTCTCCTGCACCGTCCAGAAGGGTCATCCACACCACAGGTGACTGTTCACCTAGCCATTACAGGTATGGGTGAGTATCTTGTGCAAAATGTGACCTTTGGTCCTATTTTAGAGACTTCACGAGACATGGGCCAACCGATAGCCCATCGATATCTAGTTGGATCCATAGTACCGTTGGGCAAGCCACCCAACCAAAAAAACTTCATCTACACCGTTGGACCAAGTTCCAACACAAGCACCCATGGAGATGGATGATGAGGAACAGTTCATGGTGAACGTTCGATACTTGTCCAACCCAAAGTACACCATGCATATTTTTGAGCTCTATCACTAGTATGGATACAACCTTGGTATTTTTGAACAAGGATGAAAAACCCCTCTTGAACTACGTTATCAATTGGAAACTGATAGGTTCGGGTTGGGATTGCAGATTCAAGGACATGATGATTTACTCATTGCATAATTGGATCATTTATACTTGAGTTTAGGGGACGATGTGGATTTTAATACATATCATCCTAACATGTCTAGTCTTCGAGGTAGAAACCCAATTATGTCAGTCATCACCATTGAGAGGCTGGAGCTTGAACATGAAGAGTTATCGAAGCATAACCCCAGAGGCAACGTGGGTCATCAAAACTGTATCACAACCGATGATACTGGTATGTAGGGGCACAACCCTGCCATTCTAGGTGATCTCGATTTAAGATATATTTTTAGTGAATATGGAGAGGATTCCACCTCTGAAATAAGTGGACCGAGTTATGATGCAGATGGCGAGTCCTAAAATGATGATAAATTTGAGGAGGAAATTGATCGAGCCTTCATGGTTTCGGTTACTACCTAAAGAGCAATTAGATGAGATACAAGAGAATTTCATAGTCAATAGGGATTATGAATATGAGACAGAGAAGACCTACTTAAGGCCTCATCCAGCTAATATCCCAATATTTGTGGACATGATAGAGTGGTCTGCTCATAGTAGCAATCATAGAGATGAGGATGAGATGACCGCTCTGAGGCTTGTATACCCGCTACATCCATTGCCTACGGAGTTAGAGTACGTTATAGAATAAGTGCCTCTTAACACTGATCGCTCTGAAGAAGAAGCACAAACAATTTTTGTGTAGGTGTCATAGATATAATTGTTTTATCTGATTTATCTAGATATTGATGATTGTGACCGCAAAATCAGATACATGGGGCCACATCTAGCAGATCACCCCTTGCATATGAGGGGAAGTGAAGGATTATATCTATATAGTGATGATGGGGATTTGTTGGAGATGGCCTATTTAGGGCCTCATCATCTATGTAATCAGAATCCACCTCAGGGTTTGCCACCTATTACAGCTACAGGTTTGCGTTGAGAGATTAATCTCTAGCGCCTCCTTAGGGAAAGAATAAATTTGAAAGAAGAATATCAAAGACTCTTTTCCCATCTGCCTACTTATGATGAGCTACTTGAGTTGAGAGATCCCATTTTATAGTTAGTGCATAGGGAGGAACCAGTTATCTGGGCATCCCACAAGGAGGACCTGTTTGTCCTCATACCATCTGAGCCAGATCTTGGGTATGAAAGCTACATAGATGATGTAGAGTTCATTCTATGTGGTCCTGGATATCAATTCTATTCCATCAACATGGTATCCATTTATTTGACAACTCCACTCCATAATATAGCAGATCCATCCAAACCATTGCATCTAAAAATGAATGCTATTGATTGGGATCACGTTGATTTTCCAATAGAGCCTAAAGAATTTTTATCGAATGAAGAGATACTACAACCATTTCATTTTGGAATAGGTTGTGCTTATGATTTATATCATGCTGAACATACTTCCAATGAAGAACATATAAATCCAGTTGATGACATCCATTTGATCCCTATGCCTCATCAGCTTCAGGAGGGATCCCATATATTAGTAGAGGAAACCTTCAAAGTGGATATCGATAATGACCCTACCAACCCAAATAAGGTTAAATTTAGAATGAGTCTCACTCCAGATGAGCGCACTAGCATCATTCCTCTGATGAAAGAGAGACTTGACCTTTTTGCTTGGACATACAAATATATGCCCGGTCTAGACCCAAAATTGGTTACTCATAACCTTTTGCTAGACCCGTCCAAGAAGCCTGTCAAGCAGAAGTTCAAAAAGATGCATCCAACAGTAGCCTTAATGGTGAAAGATGAATTACAAAAATTGTTGGATGTAGAATTTGTCATTTCCATTGACTATCCATAATGGGTATCCAATATGGTCCCTGTAGGAAAACCAGAAGGAAGGATCCGTATTTGTATGGATTTTAGAGATCTCAACAAGGCAACACCCAAAGATTCATTTCTATTACCCAATATCGATGCTCTAGTAGACTCTACTACAGGTCATGAAATGCTCTCCTTAATGGATGATTTTTTTGGTTACAATCAAATTCAGATTAAGCTCGAAGACCAACACAAAACCATATTTATAACACCATGGGGAACATTTTGCTACAAAGTTATGCCATTTGGTCTAAAAAATGTTGGTACCACATACTAGCGGGCCATGACATACATTTTTCATGACTATATGCATAAAATTATTGAAGATTATATCAATGATTTGTTAGCCAAGTCATTTCTATGAGAAGAGCATGCAGAGGTCTTAAGAAAAGTCTTCGATCACCTGATAGAGCAAAACGTCAAGCTGAATCCTAAGTGTGTATTTGGCGTAACTTCTAGAAAATTACTAGTGTTCATTATCTCTAAGAGAGGCATCGAAGTAGACCTAGTGAAGGTAAAGGCCATTTTGGAAATGTATCCTCCCACCAATATTAAGGAATTAAGGAGCCTTCAAGTCAAGGTAGCCTCGATAAAGCGATTTATCACCCAACTATCGGATAAATGTCAACCCATGAATCGACTACTACATAAGGGTGTCCCATTCAACTGGGACGAGGACTGCAAGGTAGCCTTCACTAATATAAAGCAATACCTGGTGATGTCGCTAGTGTTAGCTCCAACAATGCCAGAAGAGCCTTTTATGCTATATATATTGGCAACAAACTTTACGTTAGGGACCATGTTAGCCCAAAAGAATGTACAAGGTAAATAGAAAGCCATACATTACATTAGCCTAACCTTGGTGAGTTACGAGCTAGGATATGCATATGTGTAAAAACTATGTTTAGAAGTAGTGTTCACTACCAAGAAATTATGGAACTACATGTTAATTCACATGACATATGTGATATCAAAACAAAATCCTTTGCAGTATATGATGAGCAAGACATATCATAATACACGTACTACAAAGTGGATCACGCTATTGATAGAATTTGATATGGAATTCATAATCCAGAAGTCCATTAAGGGATAAGTCATAGCAAATCAGTTAGCTGAGGGGCCACTATCCAATAGTAGACATCTAACAATCGAGCTTTCGAATGATGCAGTGTTTGTAGTATCCGAAGCTCTCAAACCCAAAGAACTAGAGAAAAATCTTGATATGACTTTGTTCTTTGACGGTTCGAAATGCGAGCAAGAAGCTGGCACAGGATAGTGTTTTTCATGCCACAAGGAGCTCCAATGCCCTTGTCATTCAAACTAGACTTCCCATGCACCAATAATAATGCTGAATATGAAGCCCTACTTTTGGGCCTCCATACAGTCGTCGCCATGAATATCAAGAGACTAAACATCTTTGGTAATTCCTTGCTCATAATTAACCAAGTGAAGGGAATATTTCAGTGTCGATGTCTAGTACTAAAAGTCTACAAAGATATTGTTGCCACATATCTAGCTAAACTGGAATGGTACGACATCGAGGTAGTACCTCATTCATCAAATAGGTTCACAGACACCATGGCATATTTGGGACCCTTAATCCCTCAGAATTCATCTATCGACTTCACTACCATCCACATCAATATGCTCTCACATCTTGTAGTAGAGCGTGCAACCTTTGATAAAAAATAATATGTCAGCATGATTAATGTGGAGCCAAAAGCTGATTGGTTATGCAAAGTTGAAGATTTTCTCAAGAAAGCACCCTGGGGGTATTTAACCTCCTAGAGTCCTACGGGGAGTGGCACCACCATTCACCACAAGGTTGTTTCCCAGTATACATTTGCAAAAGTAAATATGTAGGTGGTATAGGTTTTCTTAGCAGTCGAATTTGAGGCTCATCAGAATTGGATGTCATAGATTCAAGACTTCCTAAGACTTAGTTTTGTCCTGGAGGGATTGTCGCATGCTGCAAGACGCACATTTAAACAAAAAGTGACTAAATATGTCTTGATAAGAGAAATTTTGTACCACCAAATTTACTATGGATTTATCCTTCATTGTCTTGACCCCCAAGAGTCATCTTGGGCAATTTTAGAAGCTCATGACGGTACATGCGATGGCCATTTCAACGGCATGGCCATCATCAAGTGCATCCTTTGAATGGGTTATTATTGGCCCACTATGGAGAAGGATTGCAATGTATATGTCAAGAAATGCATCAAATGTCATCATCATGCTAATATTATGCACCTGCCATCACAGGCCTTACAACCCATCCAAGCGGCTTAGTCATTTGCTCAATGGAGGTTTGATATAATTGGCAATATCTCTCCTTTGTAATCAGGCTAACATACATTCATTATTATGGCTACTAAGTATTTTACAAAGTGGGTGGAAGCCATTCCCTTAACAACGACTACTAGAGCTCACATAGCTAAGTTCATAATGGAGCATATCATAAGTCATTTCGGGATACTATCCAAAATAGTTTTGGATAATGGAACTTCTTTTAAGAACAAAATTGTGCGAGCTTTAACATCTAAGTACCACATCAAACATAGTTTTGCAACTCCATACTATCCATAGGCAAATGGGCAAGCTGAGGCTTCAAACAAGACTATGGTAGCCATCTTGAAAAGGATAGTGCAAGAACACCACAAGGATTGGCATATACAACTGCCCCTTGCATTATGGGCTTATAGGACTAGCATTCGAACTCCCACTGGGGCAACTCCATTTTTACTAGTATATGGCATTGAGGCCATTATGCCCTTAGAGTTGGAAATTCCAAATGCTACGCGTCACATTGAAAGAGTTCATCGATGATGACACCATGCGACAAGCTCAACTAGATCAATTGATGCTACTAATTGAACATCGCATGAA
The DNA here is from genome assembly GCA_028583015.1 of Wollemia nobilis. NCBI lineage: Eukaryota > Viridiplantae > Streptophyta > Pinopsida > Araucariales > Araucariaceae > Wollemia > Wollemia nobilis. The sequence goes on from JAQPPZ010000159.1 coordinate 1,477,532, forward strand.
TACCCTAGAGCATATCTGCATATATTAGGATTTATTAAAATGAGCTTACAATATCAAATACCACCAGAGAGACTTTGAAGTTGGGGATCTTGTGCTAAAAGAAAACCAACAGAACTCGAATTTATCGCTCGATATGCGAGACAAATTTACAACTAATTGGCTAGGACCCTATATCATATCTAAAAATATTGGTCCGGGTACCTATCGCTTGATGTCACTAGGGGGTGTTGAAGAACCTGAAACTCTCAACATCATCCATATTAATGTGTTATATGCTTAGAGAGTGTAGCATAAAAGGCCCCAAAAGCATCTGTAAGCCATTTGGTCACTCAAAAAGGCACCAAGGATTTCTAAAAATTGCTTGGTAAATCCAAAGGCTTTGAGGGATGCTTAAAGCCACTCGGTCATCCCAAAAAGGCACCAAGGATTTCTAAAAAATAATTTGGTCAACCCAAAGGCTCTGAGAGTTTCTATAGCTTCTCGATCATCCTAAAAGGCTCCAAGCTCTCTTGCTGAGAGTTTGGTCAACTAAAAGGTTCCAAAGACATCTGTAAGCCCTTAGGTCAATCCAAAAAGCTTCAAGGATTTCTAAAAATCGCTTGGTCAACCCCAAAAAGCTCCAAAGGCATATATACTCATCATTTGGTCAAATATGAAAGCTCAAAAATTCATAAAAATTTGAAAATATATAAAATTCCAAAAAAAAAAATTGGTAAAGCATAAAATCCAAAAACATTTGCTTTTGTAGTTTGCATTTTCATACATGCATTCACCTCATCATATTGCATTTAGGCATTTTTCATCCATTGCATTCCATAGTAGAGTGTAATGTGTCTATCAAAATCTTACAAACTATCACACATTTGTGTTTCAATCATGCACCCTTGCATTTATCATAATTCATTACATTCATACACGATACCTGTTGTGGAGAAATATGTATGTATATTAAGTTTTCCAGTCATTCAAACATACCTAGTGGGTTCTTCAGATGTTGTAGAAAGCTTGCTTTACTTTTATAGATGAGGTCATTAGTTGGGATAGTGCTTCAACATACCAGGATCCTATCACTAAGAAAAACAATATAAAATCATGCTAAGACAAGAGATGATGAAAGCTACGAAAGTGGTCTTAGGTATCTAAAGAGATGGGTTTCACGACGTGCTTATATTGCAAATAGTTTGGTCTAGAGTGATGAACTTTGGCAAAAGGACAAGAATTTCCCCTATAAATCCTAAAATTACAAAGTGTAAATTTCAAAGTATAAAGTTCAAATCAAATGTAAAGTGACATAATGAATCAAAAGCACTATAAAAATCCCTTGCTCAAATAAAATGGTAACACGTGGACTAAAAATGATTTTTATCACTACATATGAGCAAGTAAGAAGGATGAGAACTTGAATCCCTGGATTGTCCACCTTTTGAAAGCCATAGAGTGATCCCCAATCACAGGAATGGGTTGGAAGAGTCCTGCCTACAATTGTAGGGGTATTTATATTGGGTGATCCCCAAATGTAGCAATGGTTTGAAAGAGTCCTACCTACATTTCGAGGGGTAGCCCTGATCAATTTGCAAGATGAGCTAGCTCTAGGTGCCTAGGTTTGTCTAGTTGTATAAGTCTAATAAAAGCTGAAAAAAGGATGGTATGATCGTATGAGGAACCCTATATCACATATGGGTTGAAAGAGTCCCGACTGACATACAAGGTATTCTTATGGTCTATCTGAAAATAATCACATGCACACACAAGGATAATGAATAGTTGGGTCTATCACGACAAAATCCTTGTCCAATAAAAGCCTTGTACAGTTAGTATGTGATTTTTGGAGAATTCTACTAGGGTGTTTGAGTCTCATGAAAAACTTCAAAAGGTTATCTAATAGCAACAAAATACCAAATATCATTAGACATTAATAAGAAAAGAGTCATACATTTATCAGAATGTATTTTACAAAGCACAATCAAACATATAGGATAGATACCACATGAATATAAAAAATGATGTTTAGACGACCACTGACTATATAGTGTAACAAATAAAAATATACAAAATGGCATATTCATTCATTAGCATTATACCAATCCATTTTACTGCATTTCATATATGGGTGATTAATTTATTAAGTTCTTGTAATGAGAATTATCAATTACTTTGCATGATTTTTATACATTCTATGGTGTCGTATTTTAAAATTGATATACATAGTTTATATTCATTCCTTATGTTTTCAGTTATTAAAGCATACAAGTTCATTCCCATAAGATTATGATTATGTACATAATGCATTACCATACATTGCATAGCATACCATAACTTCATAAAAATAAACGCATGCCCACAAAGCAAAAATAAATATGCATTAAAAATAAACAGTGCATCCATATGCATACATCATAAAAGGCACATCTAATCATCTAGATCACTGCATCTCATCAACATCATCATAAATAAGATAGCTATCTAGTGCATGTCATCCATACATCACATCATATAAACATAGCATCAACATAAGCATTGCATTCATGTGCATCAAATAAATATAAAATCAAAAATAAATATCGGTACACATAATGAGCCATAAATGATCAAGTCATATATATATGTGTCCAAAAGAGTACATAGGGAGTATATCAAAATACCCATAGGCTACAAAGTGTGTAGGTCCTCGACCTTACATCCAAAATAAATATGGCATATCAAAAAATTAGTTTACATCTAGCAAACCCCATATCTAGTCTACTCCCCCTGTACCGGAGCTCTCGTCATCTCCCTCAGCACTATGCTCTAGAGCCTACTCTCATGTCTGCTATGGCACTCATGGTGGGTCCTATTGTGGATCTTGCCTACCTCCAAATCCTAAGGTACCCAACACACAAGAAATTGGTAACTGCAATAGGCTAGTCCTCTGACCGGTGGCCCCTGAAGTTTGTCGTACATCTCTAGTCCTAGAATGTGATTTTGCACCATGTGTGCTAGAGGACTTGTGTGTCCTCTCAATCCTATGACTCCTATGACTCGAACTTGCCATAAACTATCCTGAGGTCCTAGAGTTGGTCCGTTGAGACTCTAAAGTGAAAGGATCCTTAGGAACCTATAGCTCGTGCATCTTAATATAGCCAACTAGCTGATCAATGCAAGCAAGCCAGGCTACATGCATCTCATTGGTCCTCATGACCATGTTGCACAATCACTCTACCTTAGCCATCAAATCTTGAACATCTATTGGAGCTGTCATTGGTGCTGCCAGAGGCCCCCTCGATACCTGGAGGATATCCCTCTCTGCCTCTATTGTAGTTAGTTGTGCCTATGCTAACTCCATGGTAGTTTGTAGTATTTGAACCCGGGCCTCTGCATCTATGGACCACATAGTAATATCTTGTATCTGATCTTGTTCCTTAGTCAGGTGCCTATCCCTATCAAATAACTTCACCTCTAGAGTGGTGATAGTAGTATCTCACTCTAGTTGTTGTGTATGAAATCATCTAAGCTAACTCTACAAGTCAGCCACCTGAGCTAAGATCAGACCCTCTATGCTATCGGGAGGGACCTCACCCTCCTTTGGAGCCTCCTCTTCTGGGTCAATCTCAGGAGCCTCCTTGGTGGTGGTCTCTACATCCCAACTGCCCTCTATCCCCTAACGCACCCTGAACCTGTCGGGATCCACCTTTGCCTCTGTCTGATCTGGATCTCGGCCTAGAGGCCCTGTGTCATACCATCTAAACATGGACCACCACCCATCATACTCTAGAGTGGTCCCAGCAGTCTCAACTCTAGTCTCATGGTAGTCATTAGGAGCATATTCCAAAGGCTTAGGAACAATCCAATGTAGATCAGTCTCTAAGACCATGCACCAGTATCTAATAGGGATCTCTAGAATATCCTACACCATCCCAAAATTTCATAGGACATGAGAGTATAACTGATACTCTCTAATATCAGCCTTTTTGCTGATAAGCCACCTATCTTTGTGAGAACATAAAAGCCTCTCGTCAACCTCAGGCCATGTGGGGAAAGACAACATCTCCTGACTCGAGTTATGCAAATTGAGTAATTTAATACTCGACGTCACCAGCATGGATCTGACTGTGGGTACCCTCCTCCTCACAAGGCCAACAGGTGGCATAACACTAATGATCATCAGCAATAGATGTGATGCATAGTGGAAGATATGCAAGATGCTCAATTTGGATGTGCTGCCATCCCTAGATCTGTAACAAAACACTACATCTGATGCACTTACGACTGTGCTCAGTAATTTGATATAGCTCCCTATAGAGCTAACATAGTGGGGTGCTCCCCCATGATAGAAGTAAGGGCTCCTCTATAGAACTTTGAAGAACCCTCCAAGCAGTGGACAAGAGGTTCCATGGAATCCTCATGCTTGAGGAGTCTGGAAAGACAATCTATACTATAAGGTGCATGAAGAGGGCTTCATGTGAAGATAATACATCCTTGTGATACCACTCACCAATGTGCACCTCTCAATGGTCAATCGCATCCTGAGCATCCTCACTTTAGTCACCAAAGATAGAATCGAAAATAGCCTCCTTTACCCTGTAGGTAGAGGAGACGATGGCCTCACCATCAATGGGGATCCTAAAGATCCTGTAGACATCCTCTAGAGTAATAGTCATTTCACCTATAGGCAGGTGAAATGTGTTGGTCCGTGCATTCCAACATCAGGCCAACATAGTCAGGTAGGCTTGATCTACCCTAATAGTGGGCAGATCCATGACATAGCCAAACTCGATAGCTCGAAACCAATCTCAGTCATCATTAAATAGAGCCTCATAGAGAGTCTTTAGAATTTCAAGCTCTCTGGCTCTAGAATTAAATCTCTAAAATAAAAAGCATAATGTAAAACAAAATCTAGCTAAACAGAGCTAAAAAAAATGCTAAAAATGATAAAAACATATAAAAAAACCATAACTGAAACCTGTGGTCCCCAATTTGCCAATTGGGAACTGCAACTGAAACCTGTAGTCCCTAATTTACCAATTGGGAACCGCAACTAAAACCTGTGGTCCCCAATTTGCTAATTAGGAACCGTACCTACCAGTTGCGGTTTAGGAGAGGCACCCATTTTGGGTACCCTCATAGTCCACTAAGTCACAAAATTAAAATCCTAAGCTAACCTAGACTAGTGGGGTTCATTACTAGCATTTTAGTGAGGTTCATTATCTGCATTACTTAATGTGGTTCATTTTATTGGTATTGAGTGCGAGGTCTCGGTTTTGAGTTACCTTGCCCACACCCTAGCCTTGGCTAGTAGATGGCTGATCAGGATCCGCCATCGAGGTAGATGAGTGTAATTACGGTAGAGTGTGGTAGCATTTCAGATCAGGGAAGGTTCTCTCACTCTTAGAGCTCTCAAATTGCTAGTTCTTACAAGAAAATAATAAAAAATTTCAAATAGAAATTCAATTTATAGGTTCTCCTAGTCTCGGTGAACCGCAGATGACACCTACAGCTCCGAAACTAGGGTTTTCCACCCGTAGGTCTGACCCACGGTTCCCAAAATTTGAAAAATTAAATCATAGACCGTACCTACGGTCTGTAGCTCACATTAAATGCACTCAAAACCCACCGTGGGAAGGTCTAAAAGAGCAAATTAATGACTCCCATCGGATAAAAATTCAAAATCAATGATTAAAATTGCAAATTTGGTGATGTTAAAAGCACTAGGATCAATCAAATAAATGCAAAATTAAAACAAAAAAATAAAATAATTAAAAACCAAATGCACCTCGTATTCAGTGATTTATCCTATACACTTGGCGGTTGCAGCGAGTTGCGATCCATGCAATCCGATAAGATGATTAAATCACCATAAGGACATTTGGGGCAAAATTGTCATTTCTTTTATGAAATATTTCAGCAAATCATCGAAAAATATGATTCAAAACAAGTCTAATTGCATTTGTATCATTTTGATTCCTTAAGATGACTATTGTAGCCTGACTGCTCTATGGGATAGAAATGTGCAAATACTACTAAGAGTTGCAATCATAAGCTGAACTAGGCCTAGCCAAGGCATTAAAAGGCTTGAATCTAAATTTTTTTAGGATCATTCATTATGGTCAAGTGATTTCATCACTTCATACATTGTCATTACCCTCATCAACTTGTCACTTGAGGGGGTAGTCATAATTTCATAATCATAATCAAAGTCAGTAGAATATCCCTAAGGTCATAAATCCCCTGATCTTGTCAAAATTGTGTTTGTTCTTGTGAATCATTGTCAAAAACTATCATAAGCTTCCCCATTTGCTTGGGGAAAATAGTAAATATGATAATTGGTTTGTAACTCTCATCCTTCAGATTTATGGGTCAGAAGATACCCATACTTGGAATTGATGTTATCCGAACTTCTAATGACGAGTGCAGACTTGTCAAAATGTAAGCATTTCACGAGTTGGAAGCAATGATTTCAAGATGCGCATCCTTTTGGTAGACCTAGGGCATCTAATGTTGATCCAAATAATAATCATCATAGAAACTTAGGCATCGTTTTAGGATGTATATTTTTTCTCAGTGTTGTTCAATCTCACAATGCATCTCAAAAGGGGCATCTATAGACACCTAGAACGCATCATGCCGAGGGCGACTACTCATATGGACATGCTCTAAGACCATATGGAGGATATTGGATAGTCTCCAATATAGAGTAGTGGTTCTAACCACTCAATTTAGGCATTTAGGCCTAATAAATATGAACTGCAGCCTAGACCTATGGTGTCCAGTATAAACCATGATTGACGCCTGTAATCTGTAGTCTGGACCACAACTGTGACCTGCGGTCTTAACTGAAGTTCAGTTAGACCTTCCATCCGAACCAAATTGGTTGGAATGACCAAAATATCTAGAAGAAGGTAGTTGAAGGATGGAATATTCCAAAGGCTTCCATCCCAACTATCCTAACCACCCTTCTTGGTATTGGCTTCTCCATGAAGCCACCCCTAGCCCTAGGGGCATGCTATAAATACCCCCTCCAAATGGGGAGAAAAAAAAGAAGCAAGCATTGGATATTTGAGCAGTGAAGTCCTGGTGAATTGTACACTCAAACTGAGTATACTAAGAGATAGAGCTATTACACTAAATCCCCAACCCTTTTGCCAACATTCATGATGAATTGCATTATGGATGCCTTAGGTGCTTAGGAGAGTCAAGAAGCACAAATCTGGGCAAACGAAGGCCCTTCACATCGAATTGACTGCCCAATCAGTCTAAGGACAACAAATGTGACCCTTGAACATCAATTTGGACAAGGAGATCAAACCCACTGCCCCTAAATTTGAGGACAAATCTATCATAGGTCAAACCATGGTTGTCAGCCGTAGTTCACAGTGCAGACCACTCACTAGAGCTACGATTTGCAACATGTGACAAATCACCTTACTCTTTTCATTTTTGTCCAATTAAATAGGTTAGATTAATTATTTCTTAGGTTTAATTATAGTTTAGAAGAATTATGACCGTAGGAATTAACTTAGAATAGTTAGTTTATGCTTTGCATTAATTAGGACATTTTTGGATCTTTTATGCACCTCTATGCTTCTATTTTGATATCTGATCCATGCATTATTTGTCTAATGATATCATTTATGCTATATTACAAATATTGATTCAATTAGCATAGTATAAAGGTTTTCTTTATGTTTTATTGATCATTAGTTTAATGGAATTATCATGTATGTTTCCTTAAAGGGCCTCATCATGAGAGGCTATCTATCTTTTTGATCTGTGTTGTTGTTTCTTGATCGTAGGAAGATAGGTACAAGAGAAGTCTATATCATAATCCTTCCACATTGCGAAGAAGGGGGTCAAATCCCCTCCAAGGCAGTTTACGACTAGTCAAAGGGTAATATTAATGTGCCTACCCTATTGAGGGCAGTGGCAATTGTATAGACTGTATCATCATTCAAGTGACCCTAAGAGTGGCATATTTGTAACAAAAATTCATTCATAATCAATACAAGAAGTATCATTTTGTTGAATTTATGCCATGTGTCAAGATTTTATGCTTTTATGATGACTATAGACTAATATGATAGATAGGAGCATGCTTTTTGGTTATGTCATGATGAACCTGTGGCCCTGCAAGCAATGAAACAACAACACATGCTTAGGTGTCCGATATTGCCTCCCCAAATGAGGTTGTTAGTAATAAAATAATGTGACGGAAATATGATGAAACTATGCCATGAAATCATGTAAATCTATGCTAATGATATGAAAACATGAATAAACAGAATAAAAGAAGCTATGTCTAAAACTTAAGCTAAGCCTATGGGCCACTATCCAATACAACGACTGCTAATGTAAACCTTGCTCTCCTCACCCCAAAGTTATGGGTCAAAGCATGTATCTGATGTCAAAATAATAGGTGTTATGCTCTTCAATCTGTCAGACCTTCGTCGTACACGTGATCTCAAATAGAACTCTCCAAGTCTCGAAAGCTCTCCTTAAAAAGATGTCTATCTCTCTGATATGATATCCTATCTCCCTTGTCTTCTCTTGGTGCTCTTAGTATTTCACCTTTTATAGTGTGAAACCCTAGGTCTATGTCCAAGCCCTAGGAATGAATTTCTCATGCGTAGTGCAAGTTAGCATGAGAAGCATTTGTCCATTGTCTATGTTTGAAATTTAGTTAACTTAAATCCAACTACCCACTTGAGTCTCCTATGCGAACTGGTTGTTAGCATGAGAAGCTTTTGTGCTTTGTCTATGTTTGGAGGTCAGTTAACTAAATTTTAAATGCAAAATCAAGCCTCCTATGTGAACTGGTCATGAAAAGGAATGTAAAGTTACTCCCGATCACCTTATTGCATGCAGACTGCCACTTTCACCTATGATTAGGCCTGTTTGTTGGCAAAACTGCTTTTTATGGCTTAACAGCTATCGTCTGTAGTGGCTAAGATCTGGTCACTATCATCTATACTGGTTAAGGTTTGGCCACTCTAGGCTTGAGTGGCTAAGATCTAGCCGCTCTTGGCTTGAGTGGCTAGGATTGGATGGATTGAAAAGGCATAAAATGTGTGGTGAGAACCATTGTTGATGCTTATAAAGTCCAATATTATGTCTTATGATCTTATGAGTGTGTATATGTGAGCAACTTCCCTAAGCATGATACAATTTAGGTGTCTATAGATGCCCCTTTTTACGATGCGTTGTGTGGAAAACACAATGCTGAGCAAAAATGTAACCTGATATGTTTGTAGGGTGTATGGTGATCAATGGTATGATCAAAACCAGATGGCCTAATCATACAATATGGTGTGCATCCCTTGAATAATTGCATCAAATTTTGAAGTACTTAGCTCAGTGGCTTTGGAATGTTAAATTGCACTCATTTCTCAACTCAATCGGGTAGCTTCAGCTGCTACAACAATTCTGACCTATAGGAGAGCTACAATTGAATATATCATGTCTTATTACATTCCCAACAAACAAGAGAAATTTGTGATTATTGTATGCAATGATTCATAGGACAAACACAATTTTTCTATGATCGAGTGATCTTTTGCTAATTTTGATTATGATTAAGTTGAATTTTTGAACTACTTCCTCACATAATGAATTGGTGAAGAAATGACAATGAATGAAGTGACAAGTCACTTGACCAATATCACTAATATGGTTCCTTTCTATAATTTGTTGCTTGTAATGGGAAATCCCACATCCAAGTGTGATTCCAATTGTTTATGATAATCATCTATCCTTATCCCAAGGAGCGATCCGACTGTCAATAGCCTTCTTAGGGAGTCAGGATGAGTGATTCTATTTATGTTTAGATTGTATCATTTTGACTTAATATTTTTGATGTCATAGGGTAATTAGGATGATACTTTCACACGTATGGAGCAGTTCGACCATATTGGTCTTCTTCGGGATTGAAGGGTAGTACATGGTAATTCCAAAATGTGTTGTTTTTTCCCAAAGTGGCTTTATGGTTATCTACTCATCTCACCAAAATACATGAAGTTCAACTCACTCCAATCATCGAGTGGATAAATTAGGTGACGAAATATGAGGCCTACCTGAGATTGTGCTTTTATGTGGTTTTTTTTGTTATTGTGAACATTCTGATGATCTAAAACCACAAAAGTGTGTTTATTTGTTATTTTTGTGGAATCCCTCAAGGAGGAAGTCCCTTATTTTGATCTGTGGATATGGCCACTATCAGGTCCAATGACCTCTGAGTTCCTGGATGTGGCTGATATCACCTTGAGAAACCAAGAAGTTTGGGCCACTAACGTCAGCAGTGGCCAAGGCATAATTAAGGAAATATAAAATTTGTATTTCTAGGGTTTGACCTTTCACTTTCACTGTTTGAAGATTCACTTTGGGAGCTCTGGTGTGATATTGATGATTTCAATTTTGGAGTTTGCTAGCATTGAGGACATGGCTATTCAGGGTGAGACATCAGCTTCTGGAGGAGCCGAAGCTTCTCGGGTATTTTTCTTTTTCTAAACCCTAGCTCTCTTTTCTCCTATCTACGTAAAAATAGACCTCACTAAGTAATGGGAAAAATGAACCTCACTAAACCTATTGGCAATGAAGAAACTCCGTAATTAGGCTTAGCTTACCCTTTGTTATGGTGGGTTAGTCCCCAATTTTATTTTTTGTTAGTGGCTTTAGCATAGGGTTTTTAAATTTTTCCGTTATTCACCTGTTGCCACCATTTTGAGCATTCTCAAACTTAGCTTAGTTTTTGATGCTTGGGTGGGAATATTTGCTTTCTATTTTATTTGTTTTCCCTCCCTATTTTGATTTGTTTAAGTTATTTTATAATTTTGCAATTTTCTTTTTTTATTTTCTGGCCAAGGGTTCATGGGTTTGTCGTGTTACCCCTTGGTCACTGTCGCTCAGAGCAGCCAGTTCTGAGCCATTGTCGATCAGAGCAGCCAAGATTGAATCCCTACGGTAAAAAATTTAGTCTTTGGGTCTTTACCACTGTTGCCTTAAGTGGTCAGGTTTTGGCCACTATAGACAACAATTTCTAAACCCTTAACTATGTTTTCTTGCATCTTTGTTGGATTTTTATGACATTTTTTTTTTTTTTGGAATTTTGGAATTTTTGATTAGTTTGATTAGGTGAAATCTTATCCCTTTTGCTTAGAATTAGAATAATCCATAATATTTTGCACCCTTTTCATGTTTATTCTGAATTATACCTTATATACATTGTAGTTATGTTTTGTCTTTCTTTTGCATTTCTTAGATCCTTACTGCTCGGGCTTGGGACCCGAAGCTCCTGCTTGACTTACTTCTTAGCTTTGATGATACAGAATGGGCATGGTTCAAAGCCTGTAGGTTGTAGTATGTCATCAGGCTACCTTACATCATGGCATATTAGGCTTACCTTATGGCTCTAGCCCATCGCTAGGACCCACAGACTAGTACCTTTCACCTCTCAACCGATGAGATGACCATTACATTGGAGGATGTTTATAGGATATTTCGGATTCCATTTTATGGGGTGGCCATTATCTCTTCGGACACTAATGATCAGGTGGTTGTCTTCACTCGAGTGTTTAGAGAGCACTCTATGGATGCTCTCAAGGAAAACAAGTCCATAGGAGTGTCCATCAGCCACTAGCATGGGGAGAGTGTCTTGATGGTGATGCATGTTGTATTGCTGATGGTGATCAACAATGTTCTTATCTCAGATTGCTCGGGTTTGAGGTTCTCATGGAACCTTTTTTATGATGGTGCAAGATCTATTGGCTAGTGAGGAGCCTATCATCTATGAATGGGGTAGATTGCTATTGGCTCGGTGCTATGATGAGTTGTACCACATCCATCGATGAGGACATGTTAACATTACCTGCAACTTACTCCTACAGGTTTGGGGATGGGAGCATATTAGGGTAGATCACCCTAAGGGTGCCCCGATCGAGATTACAATGATTGATGCTTGAACATAGTGCTATGCTACTATATGGGCTCGAGAGCATGAGGAGCATAAGAGTCATAGTTTCATAGGGGAGCTATCCCACTACACTGATGCTTTCACTAGACTTTTGGTCGAAGATGTCATATGGTGTTCTTACCATGAGTGTCCTACTTGGGATGATCTAGCTAGCTTTACTGCCAAGACACGACGTGAGAAATGGCTCATTGATTGTAATATTGTCATTCGATAGTATTTTTTCTACTCACGGGTTCTTTTTCAGTATAGGTTACAGCAAGATGTGCCCTTGATACCGTTCTTGTAAAGGCACCTCATAGTAGAGAAGGACCTACCTCCATGGTAGATTATAGATATTTTAGATTAGGAGGATGCCCTAGTTGTTGACCCTAGAGTGGTTGGGGGTGTTATAGAGGCATACACTTAGTGGTGGGGTTATTTTATGTGACATGGCATCGACAATCTAGGGCACGAGGATAATGGTGGGGGTGATGGCATAGATCCAACAAGATGTAGAGTTCGAGCCAGGACCAAGGTATAGGGCTAGCTGGTAGAGTAGGTGGCAGTGGAGAATCCTGATGGTCTTGAGGAGGAGGAGTTAGAGCCAAGGAGAGAGACTCTCCTCTAAGAGCATAGCTACATGAGGTCAAGGCCGAGCTTCAGGCCACTAAGATCCAGGTACAGTAGTGAGATGCTACCATTGAGCAGCTCTCAGCACAGATACAGGCTCTAGAGGCTACTATTGGGGGTGGCGATGCCAGGATGTAGTTTACTATTCTTCCTTCTACACCATAGGAGGTTCTAGTGGCAGGTTTAGGAGCAGATGTGGGATAACTTTAGTATTTTTTGTATGATCATGAGGAGCAGATTCAGGGACTTGTGGATCATGTCACCATTCTTCAGATGTAGCTCAAGAGGCATGGGATTTTCCGTAAGGATCCATCTGGTGTGGGTGGGTCACAGGTTAGTGGGCACTCCACCTTTGGGCAGTCTTTTGCCCATCCTAAAAATAGGACCTAGACTCGAACAGAGAGACCAATAGGCTTGCATCATTTGAATCATGACACCACCACAAGGGGAGGTGGTACTAGAGGAGGTGATGCAGGGGGCTCAGGCTCGGTACTTGATTTATGCTTTACTTGGTCCTTGATCTATTTTTGAGGTCGAATGACCTATATGACTGTAGCCCACGGGCATTTTTGTACATCCATTAGACTTGACACACATACTTTTATGATAGCTTTTCATTATGACTTATTATGTATATTATTTATTGCTCATATTTTTGTTGTTATTTTGTTTTATGATATGATGCAATGATGGTATTATGATGATTTGATGAATAATTTAGATGATAGATGATATTTTAAGATGCTTGGATGGATGTGTAGATGCTTATATGATTTGATGATATGACGTGATGATGGTATTATGGTGGTTTGATGAATATGTTAGATGATAGATGATATTTGAAGATGCTTAGATGGATGTGTAGATGCTTATATGATTTGACGATATGATGCGATGTATTTTGATGATGAATGATGAATTTATGATTGTATGCAAATGGATGTTGCCTATATATTTTATGATGTGGTTTATGGATGGTAATAACTTGTTTTTGTGAATGTGATGTTATTGCTAAATGCATATTTTAACTTTGCTTTAATTGTATGCATCTAACTTATGTGGTGGAAGACCTGTATGCTCTAATAACTTAAAACATATGAAATGCATATGAAATTGACAATCTTAATGGGTGATACCATAGAAAGTAAAAAAATAATCATGAATTTAAATAATCACTCTTATCATAAGAATTTATTAAGTATTCATATATGAGATGTAATGGTGTGTAATGTATTTTCTTAATAAGTTTTTGTAAATTAAAATATATAAAGTAGTCAGTGACCGTCTATATACTATTTCTAATATATATGCGATATCTGTCCTACTATGTTGATACCCCTAATTTATAGAATATTATAAAGAAAGTGATGGTGTGAATGATGTTATGATTTTTTGCTATGTAAGAATTTTTGGGGCTTTCCAGAGATTCAAACACTCTAGTTACCCTATCAACAGTTGTCTATTGACCACTTAGACTTTTGAAAAGTAAGGCTTTTACCATGGACTTGGTTTTTCATGATCTCTATGTGTGCAAGTGATTGTATATTTTGAGGTAGAACTCAAGCATTTCCTCCGATGTTAGGCGGGATTCTTTCAGCCCATTGCTAAGATTAGGGATCCTCAAGTGTTCATATCATCCTTATGTTGGACTTAGTTGGACTATACCACTAGGCAATATTTGGTTACCTAAGCTAGCTCATCCACATTCAAACATTGGTCTACACAAATGCATGAAGCAATTGTAATAGACATATCATCATGCATAAGGATTTCTCCTTCTAGTTTTGTACAATGCTGAGAATTCTAGGGATTCAAGTTTTATTCCCTTCTTTTTGGCTTTGGATATTTGCTCATATGTAGTGATGAAAATCACTATTTATTTTTTATTAATTTTTCTTTGAGCTAGAATTTTTGTAGTGATGATAATCACTTTTTATTTTTCTCATATGTAGTGATGAAAATCACTGTTTATTTTTTATTTATTTTTTGAGTTAAGTTTTTTTTTTTTAATTTATGATTTATTGCTTTGAAATCTAGACTGTATGCTTGGCCTTTTGAATATGTACTTTGCTTTGGGATTTTGCTTATTTTTATTTAAGCAAGGGATTTGGATAGGGTAAAGCTTGTCCTTTTGCCAATTATTAGCACCTTTAAACCGGTTGCACAGGGGGATAAGCAAGGAAAATCCTTTTCGCTTAAAGTAACCTAGACCGCTTTTGTAGCTTTCATATTTTCCTTGTACCAACTAGCATTTTAGTGTTTCAATTAGTGACGGGATATTGAATATCCAAGGCATTATCATAGTTAGACCTTACCTCCTACTAATCAAAGTTGTTTTCCACAAAAGTTGATAATATCACTATGTGCGGTTGATTAACTGAAAAACCTTAGTATTTTATGTATAGCAACAAATAATGGTTGTGTTGAAAAACATAATTACACACATGTGTTAATGGAGGTATGGATTTGAATGATTTTTGCGACAAACTGTGGTATCACTTTTAAGGATCTCATGACATATGCAATTGTAGTGGATTTGAAAATGTAATGCAATGATGTGGATGCGAGATGTGAGATGCAATTGTTTTGCATTGTTTATTTTATGTTGTTTTTGTATTTTTGATTAATTTGACCAAAGAGCTTATTATGCCTTTGGGGATTTTTGTATTAATTCTGACCAAGCGGTTTGGGTACCCTTGGAGCATTTTGACTTGATGTTGACCAAGCGGCTTGAATGCCCTTGGAGCTTTTTGAATTGATTTTGACCAAGCAGATTGAATTACCCTTGGAGCCTTTGATTTGATTTTGACCAAGCAACTTGAATTACCCTTGGAGCCTTTGATTGTATTGGATTTGACCAAGCAGTTTGAATTACCCTTGGAGCATTTGATTTGATGTTTGACCAAGCGGTATGAATTACCCTTGGAGCATTTGAAAGTATTTTTGAAAATTTATGTTTTTATAATTTGTTTTGTGAATGCGATGTATTTGAATGTTTTTTTGAATTTTGACATATTTGAATGTTTTTGTATTTTATGACATATTTGAATGTTTTTGTATTTTATGACATATTTGAATGTTTTTATGTTTTATGTGTAGAATAACTTTAAGTGAATGATATTTAGAGGTTTAGGCTCCTCAACACCATCTAATGATATAAGGCGATATGCTCTAGGACTAACTCTCTGTGAAATCATGTATGGACCTATCTAGTTTACCGTGAACTTATCTCGTAGATGCGGCGACAAATTCAAATTTTGTTGGTTTTTTTTTAGCACTAGATCTCCAAACTTGAATTCTCTTAAATGGAATTTACTATTGTAAGCTCACGCAAGGCGATCTTGGTAAACACAAAGATGCTCTAAAGCATTGAATCGGTGTTCATCAAGAAGCTTTAACTGATCAAGGTGGCCTTGTCGTGTGGTATCATCATATATGAAGTCCTTTAATGGTATGCATAGAGCCAAAATTTCCAACTCTAGTGGTATGATGTCCTCAGTGCCATATACTAGTGAAAATGGTGTTTCCCTAGTGGGTGTCCGTCTACTAGTCCTGTATGCCCATAGTGCAAGAGGCAACTGCATGTGCCGATCCTTGTGATTGTCTTGCACTATCTTCCTCAAAATGGAGACTATTATTTTGTTTGAGGTCTGCTTGCCCATTTTCTTGCGGATAATAAGGCATTGAAAAAATGTTCTAAATATGGTATTTTTTCATTAAATCATGCACATTTTTGTTCTTGAAATATGGCCCATTATCCGATATTATCTTATAAGGGACCCCAAAACGACTTATGATATTGTGGAGTATAAACTTCACAATCCTTGGTCTAGTTGATGTTAAGGGGGTCACTTCTACCCATTTAGTGAAGTATTATATGGCTGTTATGATGAATGTGTGTCGGCCTGAGGATGGGAGTGAGATTTTCCCAATCAATTCTAGTCCCCATTGCGAGAATGGCCATGCTACATGGATGGGCTGCAAATATTATGATGGTAAGTGTGTTAGATTCACATGATACTAGCACTTATTGCATTTCTTGACATACTCACAATAGTCCTTTTCCATGGTGGGCCAATAGTAACCCATTCTAAATATGCACTTAACGATGGCCATGCCATTGAAATACCCTCCACATGTACCATCATGAGCTTGCAAAATTGCCCAAGATGCTTCCTGGGGCTCAAGATAATGGAGTAATACTCCATCATATCCTCGTCTATAGAGGATTTCTCCTAGAAATATGTATCTTAATGCTCTCTGTTTGAATGTTTATCTTTCAGTATGTGATAAACCTTGAGGTACTATTCCAAGCTTTAGGAAGTCCCACAATTAGGAAATCCAATCCTGATAAGCCACGACTTCTATAGAAAAGACAACTTGGTCTTCTTGTATTTTCGAGCTAGTGAACATGGATTGAGGAACAACTCTATAGTGTAGAGTTGCACCACACTCCATAGGTCCTTATGAGATCAACAACACCCAAGGTGTCATTTGTAAGAAATATCTAGCTGCAAAGGACCAATCCTAATTTGGCTAGATGTTGATCATGTTGACTGATTCTTGATTGTCAAAAGCTTCACGATGTATTGTTGAGTGTGAAAGCACTTTCACATGAACAGTTGTAAAAAAAATAGATGGATTTTGAGGGACTAAGGATCCCAAAGAGGCCATGGTGTCTATAAATATATTTGACTTACGAGGGATTGCCTCGATGTCATACCATTCCAACCGAGCTAGGTAGGTGTCAACAATTTCCTTGTAAGTCTTCAAGAGTGGGCACCTGCATTGGAATAGTCCTTTGACCTGGTTTACTATGAGCAAGGAGTCACCAAAGATATTCAATCTTTTAATACCCATTGCTACGACTGTTTGGAGTCCCAGGATCAATGCTTCATATTTTTTATTGTTGTTTGTTCATGGGAAGTTTAGTTTGGATGATAAGGGTAATGGGGTGCCCTATGGTGTGATAAATACAATCTCTGCTCCACCTCCTTGTTCAAACTTTGAACTGTAAAAGAATAATGACATGTCTCTTTCTTTCTTAGGTTCTTCGAGTTCAGGCAGATCTAATAATTCAAAGACCGCATCATCAAGCAATTCTATTGTGAGAGGTTTATTATCCTAGAAGAGGCACCTCTGCTAATTTATCTGCTATGACGTATCCCTTGATGGAATTTTTGATTATGAACTCTAGATGGAATTTTGTCAATAGCATTATCCACTATGTGGTATGTGTATTGTGATATGTCTTGCTCATCATGTACTGCAAAGGATTTTTTTTTGATATGACGTAGGTTGTATGGCTCAACATGTAGTGTCACAACTTTCGAGTTGCAAAGACCACTGCTAAACATAAATTTTCGACATACGCATATCCTAGATCATAGCTCACTAAGGTGTGACTAATATAATATATGTCTTGCTCTTTGTCTTGTGCATTATTTTGGGCTAACATGGTGCCCAATGCAAAATTAGTAGCTAATATATAGTAAAAATGGTGTGTCTAGCCTTGGTGGAGCCAATACTAGCAGCGTTGCCAGTTAAGGCTTGACCTTTGCAAAGGATTGATGGCATTATTTATCCCAATGAAAAAGAACTTCCTTGTGTAGCAACCAATTCATAGGTCAGCATTTATCTAATAATTGCACGATGAATATTTTTATGGATGCTATCTTGCCTTGTAGGCTCCACAATTCCCTAATGTTGGTAGGGGCAGCCATTTCTAGTATAGCCTTTACCTTTGCAGGATCGACTTCAATGCCTCTCTTGGATATGATGAATCCCAAAATCTTACTAGAAATTATGCCAAATACACACTTCTTAGGATTCAATAGGACGTTGTGTTCTATGAGGCGATTGAAGACTTGTCTAAGGACTTCGGTGTGCTCTTGTCGCAACAGATACTTGGCCAGTAAGTCATCCATATAATCCTCAAATATTTTATGCATATAGTCATGGAATATGTATGTCATGGCCCACTGATATGTGGTACCAGTATTTTTGAGACCGAATGGCATCACTTTGTAATAGAATATTCCCCATGGAGTAATGAAAGCAATTTTATGTTGATATTTAGGCTTAATCTAGATCTGGTTGTATTCAAAAAAACCATCCATTAGGGAGAGCATTTCATGACCTACGGTTGCATCTACAAAAGCATCTATGTTTGGCAACAAGAATGAATCCTTTGGTTTTTCCCTATTTAAATATATAAACTCCGTGCAGATACTGACTATTCCTTCAGGTTTCCCCAAGGGTACCATGTTTGACACCCATTCAGGGTAGTCAATAAGAACTATGAATATTGCATCCAATAGTTTTTTCAATTTTTTCTTCACCATAAAAGCAATGGTTGGATGCATTTTCATTAGCTTTTGCTTGACTGACTTCTTCATGGGATCCAATGAAATATTGTGAATGACTAACATTGGATCTATCCCTGGCATGTCTTTGTAAATCCAAGCAAAAATATTTGGCCTCTCTTTGACGAGAGGAATTAGGATGGCTTGTTCCTCTGGAGATAGACTTTCTTCGAACTTGACTTTCCTTGGTTGGGTAGGATCATCATTGATGTCCACATTTAAATTTGCTTCTATAGCCATATGTGAAACATCCTCTAGCTGATGAGGAGTGGGTATCAAATGAATGTCATCAGTGGGATTTACAAGACCTAGTGACTCAGGTTCTAAACCAACATGGAAGATGTCATATGCACAACCTAATGCAAAATTGAATGGTTGTAATATCTCTTCGTTGGGTAAGAGGTCTTCAGGATCTATGGGTGAATTAGCATGATTCTAATCAATAGCCTGTATATCAAGATGCAATGATTTGGTAGGATCTGCTGGATTATAAACCTCTAGGACCACATGGGTGCAATATTGTCTCAGGGATTTTCCTTCCATACTCACAATGAGGTTCTGGAGGAATGGGAATTTCTAGATCTAGCCCATGAGCAGGGCGGACAATAGGATCATTGGACACTAATTGCTCTCTGAATATATGTGGAGGTGGATTGACCATCTGGTGAATGGTAGATAAGTCAATAAGTCTCTCCAAAAATCATAGATGAGGGTCTATGACACGGAGTGCTACCTCTCTCTACTATCTTGTTCACTTACCACAAGTGGTGAGGTCCAACATAAGCCATTTCGATCTCATCCTCAAAGTCATCATCACTTATCCAAAAACCGTTAGCATTGGTATGAGGCCCTAAGACAAAGGGCTCATGTCTTGGCCCTAAGTAGGCCATCATTATTTCATCTTCATATTATTTATTACTTATGAAAAATCTATTTGCATTTGTCTCTTACCCCAAAGTTAGTGTTTGATGGCTCAGGCCTAAGTAGGCTCTTTATGTTGAGTCTTCTAATTCATAGTCACTTTCATCTAATATATATCCACTCTCATCATGGATGGACCATGTGAATCTTTGTAAATAGTGAGGCCCCTAGTAGGCTAAACCATGTTGCACCTCATCATAACTTGCTTCATATCCAGTCTCCTCATCCCATGAGTTGTACCCTATTGGGGTGGAATCAATTGAGATGTTTGGATGATAAATTTCTAGTGGCGATATGTTTACCGTGGCCACTTTTTTGTTGCTCAAATTTCCTATTCTTAGGGGGTGATAAGGAATGAAATAAATGTCTTCTCCTAACCCTAAGATTAATATTTCCAATGCCACTACAAGAGAGTCATCTCGACCTTTGATATAATATCCTAAGCCAAATCTATCAGAGGGAAGCTGATATTGTGGTTGGTATGGCCGCCTGCGCCCCTGATCATACATGCCAAGGCCATAGCCATGCCAATGGCAACACTCAAAGTATCTTAGAGAAAACTCGGGGTTAGAGAGGTAACGAACATTTACCGTGAATAATTCGTCACTATCCTCTTCTATGTCTGAAAACTTATGGGCACAGTCTAGGCCAACATAGAAAAAATTGGTTTGGTTGGGAGGTTTTCCAAGTGGAACCACTATTCCCAATAGTGGCCTTAAGTCCTTAGGTCTTCCCATGTCCTGTGAAAACTCAATTATAGGCGTAAAGATGATGTTATATACAAGGTACTCCCCTATTCCTATGCTTGCTAAGTGTATTGATGCATGCGCCTTGGATGACCCTACGGATGACACTGGTGAAGTAGGGTGATAATCAATATCTTCATCTTGATATTGAAGATCTTATTCTTCCATAGGACTTGGCATTTCAATGATGGCTATAATTTGCACTTCCTTGGGATTTTCTATCTTAACTAAGGGTACCTTTAGCTTCTGATTGTCTTTTGGTTTTGATGTTGATGGTACTTTAGAAGAATTGACTACTTTAAGTGCACTAGGAGGTGTTGATGTGTGTGGGTATTTTCTTACCCCTTTGTCTTCATTATCCACTTGTGTGGTTGGGGATAAAGGTGCCATGTATATGTGAGTAGAAGGGATTACAAATTCTCCTAGAATTTCCACATGATTGACATATTTAAAAGGCTCTTCATCAGCCAAAACCACATAGACTTTGTTCTCGTGCACATACTTGACACACTGGTGCAAGATCGAAGGCACACACTTCATGGCCCTTATACAAGGGCACCCTAAGAGGATGTTGTACTACATATCTCCTTCCAAAACATGACATATTATAGGGATGGTATTGTACCCCACCTTGATGGGTAGGACTATCATTCCCATAATATTGCATAAAGCATCATTAAAAGCTCTTAATGTGTAAGCTCCTAGAACGATATTGGACTTGAGGATCTTGAGTTACTCTATTGTAGTTGTGATGATATTTATCGATGAATCTATATCGATCAAGACCCTATTGAAAGGTAATTTGTTGATTTCCACTACAATGTTTAGTGGAGGGTCTGGTAAGACAGCAAGAACTATCCTAATCTTATGATCATAGAATTGGATTACAGGTTCCTGGTATTCTTGCACTTGTCCTACAAAGTGATTGAATGCATTTGCATCTTGCGATTGGAGCTCAATTGTTCTTAAAATCTCCATTAGAGTCTCCTTATGCTTTGGGAACTGTTGTATAAGATTAAATATGGATAACTTAGTTGGAGTCATCTGTATGTTTTTATCCAATCTACTCCGAATAGTTACCACAGGTCGCGTTGGTGGACCTGGAAGGTTATCTTACCTCTACCTAGGAGTGGTTGGGATGTTCATGGGAGCTTTAGGCGGTTGCGGTTGACCATACCACCTAGTCCTTGTTGCTATGTTAACAATCTCAACCATCCCAATGCATTTGTGGGTAGGTATATCAGCTCAAACCTAATTGAATTAGGTCCCCTGCTCTCTATGAGCCTCATGATTGGGTAATGGATTTCTGTATATGCCCATGTCTTTGTTATTGGGAGCCAGTGGGTTATCAACTTTGAGTTCTCTCGCATAAATCATGTTTTGCACTTGATGCTTAAACCCGATGCAAGCCTCAATGTCATGCCTCGGTATCCTATGATAAGGGCAAAATTTATTTTCCCTATATCCTTTTGGCTTAGGATGGTTGGGATCTATAAGTGGTATATCAGGAAATCTGATCCTCTTGGCCTCACTCAACTGATTAAAGATTGATTGCATTGATTCTGTAAAATCCATGAAATAATGAGGTGGTTTGCATTCTTGATTTTTTCTCTGATTTTTCTTTTGGTCATTGTTAGCCAGTGGAGGATGTGCTTTATATTTATGGGATTTTTGTACACCCCCATCCTTGGGTGTAGCCAATACGACTTGATTGACTGGAGCAGGGTTTCCTTGCTTCTGCTTGTACTTGTCATTCTTACCATTCTTGTTCCACTCCTTTTTGTTTCGAAGTTTAATGGTTCCCTCATCTACTTTTATTTCTTCGATGAGCTTGGCCTGTGCCAAAGCTTCCTCAAACAAAGTATACTACTAAAGTTGTAGCAAGAGGGATATATGTTTAGATAAAATTTTGGTGAACATAAGAATGATATCTTCTATGGGAATGGAGAATGATAATTTTACCATGACTTTTCTCCATCTATTCCCATAATACATTACTGGCTCATCATCATACTGTTTCAAGTTGGCCAGGTTTGAAAGGTTCACCTTCTTCTTAGAACCAAAGGAGAAACACTTTAGGAATGCATTTAGTAGTTGTTCAAAATTGGTTATGTTGTGCTTAGGTAGTTGATTGAACCATTGAGTGGTAGCACCTGAGAATGTCATTATGAATGTTCTTAGCATGAGAGCATCATTGTATTCAAGATGAAAATAGATGGTGATAAAATTGGTGACATTCTCTTGTGCATCCTCTTCACCCTTAAACTTTTCTAACCTAGTCATATCAAAGTGCTTAGGATATGAAGGGCTAGGGATTGATGGGCATAATGGTTTATTTTGTATTTTGCTCAATGTTGGTGAGTTCCCAGCTACCTCTTGTTTCTCAAAGGTTTTCATCTTTTCAGCAAGCTCTTGAAATACCTTTTATGCACAGATTTACTCCTATTATAGGCCTACCCACAATGGCAATGGAGGTAACTCTCTATCCAATTGATTCATTCTATTTTCCTCCCTCCTATGAGGGGACTCAGGATTGTGATCCTGATTTTTTGTGTTTGCTCTTCCCCCATTAGTTGGATTTCGTTCATGATTTGGTGGGGGATTTTTTTGTGGGCTATCTTGTCTAGTGCACCTCTCCTTAGGTGAGTCAGTGCATCTTGTTCTTTGGTGGTCACCACCATTTGTCTATAAATTCTTAAGAGCTAGCCGCTTAGCCTGCTCTCTTAAACACTGCTCATGTTGGTGCAAGAGTATTTCTATTTGTTTCTCTTGTTTTAGAGCTTCCACTGGCTCTTGCTCCTTACATAATACATTTTCTAACCACCTCATTTGGTCAATTTGTACTATTACAGAAGAATCATGTTTATCTAACTTTATTCTTGTTGTCTTGACTCATAGATTCCTAAACGAGCTTTCTGCTGTATCTGTACTCTTGCTAGCTAATGTGACTTGTTTAGTGTACTATTGAGTATCCCTATGATCAGACTCCACACGTTTACTATGGGGTCACTTTGAAGTACCCCCAGATTGGGAGATGTGTTTAGAAGTCACATTTTGTGAGCTTCTAGATGTAGAGTTCTCAGTAGCTACAGTTCTTTGAGTTGGTCGAGTAGGAAATCGATCCAACCCATCTAGCTATCTTGTTTTCCATGGTTGGTCTTGTGAGGTGCCATTCACTCCTATGAGGTCATATTCTATAGGAATATTTCCTTTTGTGTGAAGGGTTTCTTCTATTTGATTCCCATGGCTAGATTTAGCCCTAGTTTCCTGCCCTTCAATAGGAAATCATGTTTCATATGTTTGAGTCTTGAGGTGTTGCAATTCTTGTTTGCCTTCTTAATGAAGAGGGCTTTGTGGTAACATATTTTCTGCATGTGGATGGAGATGTAGTAGTCTCATCATCCCCATGTGAAGAATGAGCTTTATAACCTTATTTATGTCCATGTGGTTCCTTACTTGGGTTTTCTCGAGGAGATCCCCCAAGGATTGAGTTATCACCCCTTAGGCTTGCGGAGCTATGTCTCACAGTATTACGAGTAGGTCGTTCAATGTTACTACGACTCTGCCTATGGGTATGAGTTGCTTTTGTCTCTCCCTCGGTATCAAACCGAGGGTGCTTACTTCTTGTTTTGACCATGTTGTCTTATGAATTGATCTTTTGAGTTGCAATTTAGGAATAACCACACAATACCAAGAAAATATTTATCTTGATTACCGATTTAAGTGTGCCCTAAACTATTTGGTGTGTTTTGATGTGTTGTTCTTTCAATTTATTTGCTCTTGTTCTTGGATTAAGAATGAGAAGACTCATCCATAGTGGTAATCAAGTGCACCTGTGCTAAACATTTTTTTCTCAAAAGAAGCTAGGGTACATCGTTGAAGACCCAATGGAGGGTTCGCCTATCTCTTCCACTCTGAACCAATGATTTTTCCAACAGTGAGAGATAGTTTGAGCACAAGTAACTTAGTATCACTATAAATAAATTTCCCAATCCATTTCTAGGAAGCTCTAGGGGGAAAACCAGTTGAAGGATATGAATTCCAATGTCACTGGATTAAATTGAAGGTTGGTGATGAAATCCAACTTCCCAATGTTTAAATGAGATGTGCATGTGTGGTGTTCATTTTAAGTTTTCATATATAGTAGAAATGTATCTTTCCTATATGCCGAAGTGCAAAAATATGTTTCAATATTCAGAAATATGCATGAACTACTATGATTTGTATGAGCACACTTTATTTCATGCAACTATGGCCTCTAGCAGGGCCTCAAAGCAAGCAAACAACATACAATGTCTAGCACATTGGATTCTAGGGCAAACTTTTTAGGCATAAGTCATTGTTCCTAGCAACACCTATTGGAAAATATAAAAGAACTAAGATATATGAAATGCTTAGTTATTTATTCTTTTATTATTTCAATTTCCAAACATAAATGTGCTTTAGGTTATTTGTTTTAGACACACAGAAGCAGATAGAAAGCTATAAAATATCAGATAACCTATACCAACCTTTGATATAGCTTAGAGAGTCAATATTTTGACCTCTACTACACTCCATTTTTGGTCATTGTTGACCAGAGTGGCTAGTTCTTGGTCGTTGTAGCTTAGAGCGGCTAAGATCTATTGGCCACTATAACTCAGAGCAGCTAGTTTTTGGTTGTTGTAGCTTAGAGCGGCTAGACTTGCACATAAAACTAAGTTAGTATCCTGGTAGAAAATAAAAAATTAGTGGAGGCCCCACCGTGATCGCCATTTTTAGCGACCCCGAGATGCACGCACTGCCCCTTTTTAACCCTAATTGCAATGTTATTAAAAACCCAAGATAAAATGGAAGATAAGAAGAAAAAATATATAACACGAAATAGCAAAGATAGATCTCTTTATTGATATTGAAACTTAGTTACTTGTTAGTCCCTATTAAGGATACCCATTTTGATACAATAAGTTACAAATAGGAAAAGAGTGCCCCTTTCATGAAGAGGTGGTGCGCTTATAAAAGCTTCCTAGTTCCACACACAAAAATGTATGAGGGCTTATAGATGCCTCCTTCTCTAGGTCTGTTTCCTAGAGGGATCCCTTTTGCTCTCGTATGTTGCAAACTTCATCCGATGAACCTGTGGCCCTACAAGCAATGAAACAAAAACACACGCTTAGGTGTCTAAGATTGCCTCCCCAGATGAGGTTGTTAGTAATAAAATAATGTAATGGAAATATGATGAAACTATGCCATGAAATCATGTAAATCTATGCTAATGATATGAAAACATGAAGAAATAGAATAAAAGAAGCTATGTCTAAAAACTAAGCTAAGCATGCGGTCCACTATCCAAGACAACGACCGCTAAGGTAAACCTTGCTCTCTTCACCCTAAATTTATGGGTCAAATCCTGTATCTGATGTCAAAATAATAGGTGTTATGCTCTTCAATCTGTCAGAGCTTTGATGTACACGTGATCTCAAAGAGAACTCTCCAAGTCTCAAAATCTCTCCTAAAAAAGATGTCTCTCTATCTGATATGATTTGCTATCTCCCTTGTCCTCTCTTGGTGCTCTTAGGCTTGCACCTTTTATAGTGTGAAACCCTAGGTCTATTTCCAAGCCCTAGGAATGAATTTCTCATGCGTAGTGCAAGTTAGCATGAGAAGCTTTTGTCCTTTGTCTATGTTTAAAGACTAGTTAACTAAAATCTAACTACCCACTTGAGTCTCCTATGTGAACTGGTTGTTAGCATGAGAAGATTTTGTCATTTGTCTATGTTTGGAGGTTAGTTAACTAAAGTTTAAATGCAAAATCAAGCCTCCTATGTTAATTGGTCATAAAAAGGAATGCAAAGTTACTCCTGCTCACCTTTATTGCATGAATATTGCCACTTACACCTGTGATTAGGCCTATTTGTTGATAAAATTTCTTCTTATGGCTTAGCCACTATCATCTGCAACGGCTAAGATCTGACCACTATCATCTGTAGCAACTAAGGTCTGGCTGCTATAGGATTTAACGGCTAATATCTGGCCACTCTTGGCTTGAGCGTCTAGGCTTGGATGACTTGAAAAGTCTCCATATGAGTGGTTAGAACCACTATTGATTCTTGGAAAGTCTAAGATTATGTCTTATGATATTATGAGTGTGTATATGTGAGCAGCTCCATTAAGCATGACATGATTTAGGTGTCTACACATATACATCAAGAAGACTTCAAAAAATAGAATCCAAGTGCATCATTAATCAAACACAGGGCTTGCACTCCTAGCATCACCTCCTCCTATGGTCATGTCATGCATGGAGTGATGTGACCCTATTGGTCTCTCTATGCGAGTTTTATTCCTTTGACTAGGAAGGATGAAAGACTACCCAGAGGTGGATCACCTATTGACCTATGAGCCACATGCACCTAGTGCCTCCCTAGGGACAACCCCATACCTCCTAAGCTACATCTAGAGAGAGGCTATATGGGAGACATGCACCTAGATATGCTCTGCATACTCATATAGTAGTGACTGTAGGAGTAGAACCTCTCCCCCTATGTCTATCCAAGATCTACCCTGATATCACCCTATGGTGTAGAAGGAGGAACAAAAAACTACATCCTAGCAACACCACCCTCGACAATGGCCTACAAATCCTAGATCTATAATGTGAGATGCTCTATAATAGCATCTCATAGGGGTATGGTAGCATCTCACTGTTGTACCTATATATTGATCGACTGAAGCTTGACCTCGACCTCATGCAGCTATGCTCTTAGAGGATAATATCTCTCCTCAGGATCTAGCTCCTCCTCAGCCTCCTTAAGATCCTCTTGCTCCTACATTTCCACCTACTCTACTGGTTGGCCCCACACCTCAGTCCTGGCTCAAACTTTATGCCCTACTAGGTTTACACCATCATCCCTGCCATCATCTGTATGACCTAAACTAACCTCACCATGCCACATCAGGTCCCCTCATCACTGCACAAATGCCTTTGTAACTCCCCCAGCGACTCCTAGGTCAAGTGATGGGGAATCCTCCTTGTTATAAAACTTTGTGATCCATAGAGGAGGAAGGTCTCCCTTTGCTGTGAGGTACCGATACAAAAAAGGAACTAGTGGCATATCCTACTGTAGCCTAAACTAATGGAGAACTCAGGAGTAGAAGAAATACTCCCTAATACCAACCTTGTAGTTGATGAGCCACTGCTCATGTCACATCCTAGCTATAAAACTAGCTGGGTCATTCCAAGCTAGGCAATCATGATATTGATACCACATAATATCTTTGGCCTTAAGCCTAGTAAAAGTATCACTATAATGGGAAAGCTCCCTCGCATGAGGATGGCTCTTGTGCTCCTCGTGCCCTTGAGCCCATATAGCTACATAGCACTAGGTCTACTACTCAATGGTTGTGATCTCATCTAGAAGCCCTCTAGGATGATCTACCTTGATGTTCTCCCATCTCCAAACTTGTAGGAGCAAGCTACAAGCAATGTTGATGTGACCCCATCGATAGATATGGTATAACTCATCATAACACTGGGCCAACATAGACCTACCCCATGCATATATGATGGGCTCCTCACTATCCATCATATCTTGGACCATCGCAAGGAGGTTCTATGAAAAACTTAGGATTGACCAATCTGGAATAAAAAATTGTTGATGACCATCAGCAACACTACATGTCTCTCCATGAAAACCTCCTCTCGGTAACAGTGTATAATAGATACACTGCTAGATTTGGTTTCCTTAAAGGCATCTACAACATACCCCCCAAAAACCCGAAGAAGGATAGCCTCACGATCATTAGTGGTCTATGAGGTAATGGCCACTCCATCAAAGGGAAGCCAAAATATCCTATACACATCCTTCGACATGATAGTCATATTGTCGGTAGGAATGTGGAAGGTATTAGTCTGAGAATCCCATCGATGGACCAGAGATGTAAGGTAAGCCTAGTCTAACATAATGTAGGGCAGCCTGGTAATAAATTGTAGCATGTGGACCTTGATCTAGGCCTAGTTTTTAGCACTCAATAGGGGTAGAAGGTCATTCATAAGCTTCGGGTCATGAGCCTAACCAGTGAGAATCTAAGAGTAAAAGAGAAAACAAAGCATAACTACAATGCATCTAAGACATAAATCATAATGAAACATAGAAACAGTGTAAGTAATGATGGGCTACTCTAAGTCCAAGAAAAAAGAGCAATGAAATGCACCTATTAATGTAGCAATTTCATAAAAGCAAGTCAAAAACTCAAAAAAATCGGTTAAACACTTCAAAAATGCAAAGAAAATAAAAATTTTTACAAGGTGTTCTTAGTCGATGTTGACTATAGTGACCAGAAATCGGTCGCTGAAGCTAAGAGCGACCAAGCCCCAATGGTAAAAACTTTGATCATTGAGATTCAAATCTAGCTGCTCTGAGTGATAGTGGCCAAACCATAGGCTAAGCTAGCTGCTCTGAGTAGTAGTGGACGATGGGAAACATGGTAGAAACATCTGCCCTAGGCCAAAAATAACAAAATAAAATAAAAAAAAAAGCAAATGGTGACAAGCCCACCACATAAAATCATAAACTAAGCCTAGCTATGGGTTTAATTCACTGCCAACAGGTTTAATGACATTCATGTACCGATTACTTAGTGTAGTTCATTTTACCCAAAAAATGAAACAGATAGGGTTAAGGTTTTGAAGAGTACCAG
Organism: Wollemia nobilis; assembly: GCA_028583015.1. NCBI lineage: Eukaryota > Viridiplantae > Streptophyta > Pinopsida > Araucariales > Araucariaceae > Wollemia > Wollemia nobilis. The sequence goes on from JAQPPZ010000159.1 coordinate 1,506,790, forward strand.
AGAATCTTCGACTCCTCTACTTACTGATGCCTCAACCTACACAACCATGATCCTATGAATCACAACATCCCTCCAAATCATAGAAGTAACTTTCAAAAATAGAGCTTTGAAATGCAAACTGACAGCTGGTGAAAGTGAAAGGTCAAAACCCTAGGGTCAATTTTATATTCTCAATTTATGGCTTGGCTACTGCTATCGTCAACAACCCAAACTTCTTAGCCACTCAATATGAGAGTGACCACTAGCAGAACTTTGGGGGCCACTGGACCTAACAACGACCAGTAGCCTAAGAAAAAACAAGAGGGATTCTCTCCATGAGAAGCAACAAAAATGTTAATTAAACATATTATGATGACTCATGGTTATCATAATGTTCAAAATAACAAAAAAATTGCATAAAAATAAATCTCAATTAAGCCTCCTATCAAGTTACTTATTCTATCAACTTAGTGGTTGCAGTTATTTTCACTCCATGCAACTCGGAAATATGAGTAAGTTACCATGAGGTTACTTGGGGAAAAACATTCATTTTAGAATTATGATGTACCTTCTTCAATCCCGAAGAAGCCCAATATGGTTGGACTGCTCCATGGGTACAAAGGAATCATCCTAATTCTCCTATGACATCAAAAACACTGAGCCCAGTGATGCAATATAAACAAAAATAGAATCGCTCATCTTAAAATCCATAAGAAGGCTATTTATGGCCAGACCACTCCCTAGGATAGGGATGAATGATTATCACAAACAATTGGAATCACACTTGGGTGAGGATTTTTCCATTAGAAAGAACGAATAATAGAAAGGAACCAAAACCTGCAATCTTGGGGACCTCAAATCCTACATTAAAACTCGTTGCTTCATTCATTGCCCTTACCTCACCAATTCATTGTGTGAGGGGGTAGTTTGAAACTTCAAATCATCATAATCAAAATCAACAAAAGATCACTTGATCATGTCAAAATTGCATTCATCCTACGAATCATTGCACTCAACTCTTACAAAACTTTTCCCCATTTTCTAGGTTCATAAGAAAATAGGACATCTTCAATTTGTAGCTCTTCTCCGGTCGGTTTTGTTGTAGTGACATAAGCTACCAGATTGTGTTTAAGGAATGAGTGCAAGTGGACATGTGCAAGCCCTATGCTAAATTAAGACTTCAATTAGGTTTAAGCAATGATTCAAGGATGCATGTCATCTTGCATGATTAGGCCATCCAGCATTGATCAAATCAATTATAATCATACACCTTGCAAGCATAGTGGTCTACATTTTTTCCTCATGTTGTATCTATTACTCAGTGAATCGCAAAAAGGGGCATTTGTAGACACCTAAAATATGCCATGGTCAGGAAGACTACTTACATGGGTATACTCATAGGTCATGTGACTAAACATTGGGACCTTCCAAGTGTCAAAAGTGGTTTTTACCACTCATATGGGGTATTTTTAGCCCATCTAAGCCTAGCTGTTGTAGACCAGAGTGGCCAAAATCTAGCCACTGTAGCTCAAAGCAGCCAAACCTTAGCCGTTGTAGATGATAGTAGCTAAGCTTTTAATGCATTTTTCTACCCATCCAGTTTAATATTGGGTGTAAGTGGTAGTCTGCATGCAATAAGGACGATGGGGGACAACTTTGCATTCCTCCTCACAACCAGTCTACATGGAAGACTCAAAGTCTAGATTTAGACTTCAGTTAAACATAGAAAAACAAAGAGCTTCTCATGCTAAAACCTAGTACACATGAGGGATTCAGTCCTAGGGTTGAACATTTACCTAGGGCTTTAAAAAACTTTATAAAGAATAAAACTAAAAGCATTAGGGGATATTCTTGCAAATTCTTGGACCTCCTTAGACCTTTCATCAATAATAGAGAGGGAGAGCATCATACATCAAAACTTTGAATAAGTTGGATCATTGAGGAGAGCTTCTAAGAAACTTGTAGAGCTTCCCTTGGAGATCTATTCTTGTAGCAGTGCCCTACCGGATTGGAGGGAAAATTTGAACACATAAGGTAATCATTTTAACATTAGTAGTGGACTTGAGCCCATAGACTTGGGATCAGGAAAGAGAGATTCCACCTTAGCAGTCACTGTCTTGGACAATGGCCCGCAACCTAGTTTAGGGTTTTAGGTGTAAATTTATTTTATTCTAATTTATCTCTCATTTTCATTAGCATAAGATTTATTTTAGTTATTTTCTTGCATATTACTAGTTTCATTGCATTTATTGAGCTTATTCATTGCTAACAACCTCATCCGGGAGGCAATCTCGGACATCTAAGTGTGTGTTGTTGTTTCATTGATTTCAGGGCTACTGGTTCAGTTAGACAAATCCGCAACATATGATTACAAGAGGATCCATATAGCAATAAGACATAGAGAAGGAGGCATCTGTAAGCCCTCATACATTTCTATGTGCATCATCGAGAAGCCTTATAAAGTGTGCACCCCTGTGTGAGGGTATATTTCATACACCTACTGCCCTCTTTTGTGTGTAAAATCATGTATCAAACAAAGGGTATCCCTCAGAGGGATTCATATGTAACCTAATATAGAGATATCAATAATAAAAGCATTCATTCATTTACTTCTTTGCATTCTAGTTATATCTACTTTGTGCCTTTCATTTATTGCATGTTTAATATTAAAGGATTCAATCGAATCGCAAGTAGAGTAGTTGGTGGACGATACGCCGCTTCCCCAAAGTTGCTATAGGGAGACTGATCTCCTTTGGAAATTTTTCCATACTCTCATTACCGTGGAGTGGGGTTGGTTTGCTACCATGGGGTTTGGTTACGTCTTGAATCTCCCCACCATCAGAGTTGATCAATCATAAATGACTGCTTTGGCCCATCATTGGGATGCGTAGACCAACACATTTCACCTTATGATGGGTGAAATGACTATTACTCTAGAGGATGTCTACCACATATTCTACCTGCCTATTGATGGTGAGCCCATAACCTCCTCTACTACAATGATTAGGAAGATCATGTTTGATTCGATATTTGGTAGACAAAGCATTGAGGCATAAGATCACATTGACCATGGAGGCATCCACGTTGAGGAGTGGTTCTAGTCCAGCTTCTTCTCACATCGGGAGGTGATACTCATGCACCTGATTATCCAGATAGTCCTCCCATACTCAGTAGGTGTGAGGTTCCCCTAGAACCTCTTGGCTAGGACCAGGGAGGTTATGGTTATTTCAACCATGTGGCCTCTCATTCTAGCATGGGGGAGTACTCTTCAAGAACAACTCTACCATGAGCTATATCATATCACACGTTACAACAAAGTGGGCATCAACTACAACATACTTCTACAGATTTGGGGCTAACAACACATTTTTATAGAGTTCCCTATTGATTTACCCTTAGATATTACTACTATCCCTACGAATTCTTAGTGCTATGCAGCTTGCTAGACTTGGTAGCAGGAGGGTTTTAGGAGTAGGTCTCCTGTAGGAGACCTGGCCCACTATATCTCTCAATTTACACAACTCCATCCTTAGCACATACAGTGGTGACCATACATGGGTTGCTTGGACTAGATAGAGGTGAACATATACTTGTGCTAGGCCCATCAAGATAGGTAGATTATCAGCCAGAAGGCCGACATATGCAAGTATCAGCACTTCTCTCGCATCTTCAGGTAGTTTGGGATTTGACAGGATGTTCAAAAGTTACCTACTATCTATAGATGCTTGGTCATAGAAAGAGACTTGACCTAGCCCTAGGTGAATCCACTAGAGGAGTCTTATGATGACTTCTAGAATTTGGGCATAGCAGATGCAGGCATGACTACTGATTATGATGCATGGTGTTCTAGATTACATTGGCATGGAGAGGGACCTCTAGGACGACCAGTATATGGCTTCATAGTAGAGGGAACATAGGGTGTAGAGGTGGACCCTCATGGGTGTAGGACCCATAAGAGGATAGAGGTCACATAGGGTACATGGACCACTGCAAATGAGGGCCCACAGGTAGAGGTAGTGGAGGAGGCATCTGAGGAGGGTGAGGCACCTTCTGATAGTGAGGTAGGGCAACTAAGGGCATAGGTTGTCGATCTCTAGAGCTAGGTTGGGAGACTTTAAACTTAGATCCTACATAGGGATACTACTATCACCACTTTAGAGGTGAAGTTATCTCATGGTCAGAGCTAGTGGTGCGACTATGAGGGGGAGAGGTCTACTCTATAGGTGAAGATTACCACGGTGGATGTAGATATATAGAAGCTCACAGGGTAGAGAAATATTTTTCAGTCCTAGGTAGATGATTCTGTAGTACTACTCACTACTTACCAGGCTAGGGGATCAACTCCTTCCTCTTCTCAGGTTGCATTAGTGCCCCTAGCTATTACAATAGTACCATCAGTGCCAGTAGTGCAAGGAGAAGTAGTCTTAGATCAGGGGACCGAGAACATGGAGCTTTAGGATCTGGTTGAGCATCATATTAAGGAGACCTCACTCAGATATTTTTACATTACCACCTTGAGAGGGTGGATTGGATTACTCAAGGGTGATATTCCAGATATGCCCATGGCTATAGGGTCTTAGAGGACTCACACTTGGGAGACAGGATAGTCTTCAGCTAGCTCGAGTCATAGGACTCGTTGGTATGAGAGATCTTCTGGTTCCAACTCATGGAGGATCCATCGATAGGATGGAGGTGATGGTGGTACCTCACAAACTAGGGGTGCAGGCCCTAACTAGTATAGATATTAGAGATATCATTGTACCATTTTTTAGTGTAAGGTCGAGAACATACACATATGTAGCCTGTGGGTATTTTTGACCATATCGATGTACTACACATTATTATTATTATTGGTATATATATATGATTTGAAATTGAGACTCATTATATGTGTAGATTTATGTGTTTTATTATTTATGTTTTATGATATGCACATGGATGCAATTCTTATATGTTATGTTGATTTAATGCTATATGATGTGATGTATGGATGACATGCACTAGATAGCTACATGATGGATGTATGATTTAGATGCGATAATATACATGTGTAGATGGACTAATTATGATAAAAGTATATGAATGCCATATTTTTATGTTAAATGCATGTATAATTTGCTTCACTTGTATGCATTTAATTTATACTGCTATGACATAGTCTATGCCATGTATGTACTTCATATATTTCTTTGTTTATTTTATAACGTGTTTGTGAAATGGACATGTATGCTTTAATCACTTAAAATTGTAGACACCAAAACAACACCAATCTGATTATGTGACTACAAGCACTGATCGAATTGGCATACATACCCCATAGGGCAGCCTCTAAAGGTTAAAAAATGGTCCTAACCACTCCCAAATCATTTTTGGAAGGTCAAAGGTCAATTTGGCACCTTTTAAGCACTTTTCTCCCTACTCGTCCCACCCAGTGATGATTAGAATCCTATTCGTCCCACCCCAGGATGATTAGTAGCAATCATTCCAGGGTGGGACGAGTAGCAGGTTTGACTAGCAAAAAGTCAAGCCTTGAAAAATGGCAACCCAGATCCACCACCCAACTTCGCCTTCAAGGCATGCAATTGTGAGGAACGGTTTCAAATTAGAGAGAGGACTTCATTCAAGCATGCCCTGATCATGGAGGCCTCATGCAAGGAGGCCCTAAATCAAGGAGGAATCTTCTCTCCCCCAAGAAAGGCATGGTGAGCCAAGTGGTGCCCTCGCATGCGCATTCAAAGGAGACCCATGAGGTCTATAAAAGTGTGAGCCTCCACACACCAAAAAATGATAGAGGGTTGGAGCATTTGGAGCAATGGAGTGCTGCCAAATTATACCCCCATTCCCTTTTGTGCTTCCTACATCCCTAATTTCTCTTTTGGAGGAGAGGTTATCGGGTGAACACTAGGAATGCAATCTAGAACCAAAACCAAAGCAATCAGCCACAATCACACACCAAACTCATCAAAACAACCCCCTAGGATGTTTTGGACCCATCCCACTTGGATTGGTGCCAAAACTAAGCCCCAAACGGTGGGCGTCCTGCCCCCGGTGCCCCCCGCACTACTGCAGTCCTAATCATCCCACCCCGGAGTGATTAGAAATATGTAAAGGATTTCTTTACTATTATTTTTGCATTTTGTCATATTTCATGTACTTATGCTGCTGTTCAAGTTTCATGGTATTCTGACTTGATTTGACCATGTTTTTATCATTTTATGCGTTTACTAACATACAGGGAGAACCTTCGGATATAGGATAATATGGGAAGAATCTACCAAATATGACCTTCTGGGTCATATCAAAATGCCCCTTTTAGCCTAACCCCAAGTTTGCAAGAGTTTTGTAGGCCTCGGGGTAGGACATTTGCAAGGTCGCTCTTGCACATTTTGTGATAGTCCTAATCATGCCACCCCGAAGTGATTAGTTATGTTTTGACCATATTTTCATTCTTTTTTACATTAACTAGCTAGAGGCTTTGGGGATTGCATGTTTTCCTACATCCGCATATGCTATTAACTATTTGCTATTTTTCTATGCACAGGATCTAACTACTAGGAACACCGAAGGGGCAGCAAGGAACAACGAACACATATACACAATCGACGGCAATGTTTGGCCCACCCATTTCAAATGTGGGCATGCGAAAGACACTGGAAGCATATCCTCCATTGATGTAACGAACTGTATCAAATGTTTTGAGCCCCAGATGGGGGGAGATGTATTGTAACAAAATTAAAAGAAACATTAATAAAATAGGCCCTGCTTTTTTTTGCTTACATCTCATTTCTTTCTACTTTATTTCCTACATGCACTTGTTCATCGCATTCATAGGACTTAGCATCGATACCATATCAATTTTGTTTGCATCACATCTGGTACGCCATCACTCTGCATTTAGCTTTCAGTGGCAATCATGGTGGGACCTTGTCCCCTACTATTGGGATCAAGTTTTTGATCAAAATTGTGTGGCTTCTTTGTAGGTGTTATGCATTCAGGCACTGGACTGCTACTCGTGCCACCCTATGACGAATACAGACCTGGAATTCATTCCACCCCAAGACGAATACATATTCATCCCACCCTATGACAAATATAGACCTGCTATTTGTCCCACCTCGAGATTATTAGAGCTCTATGTATTTTTTGAGTAGAAACTTAGAGGCATCTAGTTTAGACAGAGAAGAGGTAGGCCTTCTGAACATCCTCTATGTTTTTCTATTTTTTGTTTTTGCAATTTTATGTTTTCTTTGCTTTATTTTTAGACACTTGTATAGAAATGTTAAGTAGTTTGCTTTCCTTTCTTGCAATAACAAAAAAAAAAACATAGAGTAAATTACATGGAAGGAACTTTATTAGGAATGCATTCTTCTCTGGTTTGCTTGCATGATACTTGCACCAATGGCAAGTCCTCATCATAGGTGTCAGTTCTAGGTAGGTTTTGTGATTTCCTTCTTGTTGCTAATTGTTTCGAAAGATAAAACGTACTTTAAAGCATTGCATTAGTGAAAATCATCTTTTGCTGTATGTTTTATTTTTTTACATGACTAAAAGGAACCATACACACACCACCTAATAAAATTAACATCAAGGAGTTGGTCTTAATACCCCAATACTTGATCAAGACCAACGATGGATTTCATCACCACCTTGGCTTGGATTTTGCATACATTTACCCTGATTGCAATTGTTGCTAGACGTAAATTCTGATGAAAGCTGAACAAGTGTAATGGGGGTGATTCCCTGTGCATGAGGATAAGTCTTATATGGTAGGTGTCAAAAATAGAGTGATCCCCCTTCCGTACCGCCTATGTTCCACATACTTTTTTGCTCTCACGTACCAATTGTTTCCCTCACGTAAGGGTGGGTATATTGAGAGGTTCGGTATAACGTCCTGGAAATGGTATATTGAAGGGGCGACCATTTCGGAGATACAATAGCCCTCATTATGCATGTATAACAAAGTTTTATTTACAAGATTTGCACAAAAAAAATCAAACACGCTAAAATAGATCTAGGGCACACATTTAATCTGTAAACGAGATAATCATTTCTTTGTTTGTGTGGTCCCCTTTTGTTTGGTATAGCATAAAAAATTGTAAAGGAGATAAAAATATACATATCTTTTCAAAAAAACCACCACCATGTTATATACTCGTAGCCAAGCCCAATCACGGGTAGAAGCTATGAAAAGTATACAAGGAGGCACAAGTCACCTTCGTTATAGCCCCAAGGACTTGGTTATACCACCTTGGTAGCCTGACCCACAACGTAGTCCAAACTATGCCATTACAGAAAATGACTATAGAGGCACCCCTTTGAGGGGCACTCCCATTCAACACAGACCCTATCAAGAGGATTACACACATGGGAAGGCTCCCTTAGACACTCATTATGAGTGGTCTCTGTGCGATGAAACGCTAGAGCAGCATAGGGTTCATAAGGAGGGACCACATGATTATATCATTCCTCCTCCACCCCTCATTACTATTAGAACTAATAGGCCAAATCTAGAGTGCAAGGCTCTTCATACAGGGCGAGCCAACTCTGCCTGTCCCTTTAACATGTATGAAATGGAGCATAAGGAAAACTAGTATATTCCTTAAGAGCAATACATCGCATAGGAGCAATGCGCCTTCGTACCTGCTAATTATCAAGATCACCTATTGAGGCCAAAGCCTCAGGTGAATGCTGCTAATCTTGATAGTGGACGCGTTCCTTGAACATTTTTTTTCAAAACTAAGAAGAAGGCATCCTTAAGAGACCTAGCTACCCTTAAGGAGTATGATGATGAGACCATAGCCACTTATGGGAATCGATGGAGGACATTGCTTTCAAAGCTACCTTACCTCCCTCCCATGGTCGACATGACTTAGATGTTTTCAAAGAGTTGCATAAGGTCAATATTTTTGCTATTGTAGCTGCATCAATATGCCATCCTAGAAGAATCCCTAGCGCAAGCCAAGATAATTGAGGATATCAAAATTCAAGACGGCGAGATTACCAAGCCACACAAGAAAGAGTCGATCAAAAATGCTAAAATTGGGCCCACGCAACCAAAACCTACCATGGTCAATCAGGTTGCCATAACTATACCATAGCTTGCACAAATGACACAGCCCCCAAAGGCTAATTATCAGGCAGTTCCTCTTGCTAACTATGAAAAGGAAAACCACAAACAAGAGCAAAATCAGCAGTGTCGCTCTAACCGACAATTCACACAATTCACAGAGTCTAGAGACTCCTTGTTTGACTGCTTATTCATGATAAACCTGATGAAATTGCTAGAAAGTCAACCCATAGACCACAATGTGCCAAAACCCAAGGGCTATAGGGAAGATTTATATTGTAGATTCCATTGTCAAAAAGGACACGACATCTTCACTTGTTGGAAATTCAAAAACTTGGTGCAGTAATTGATAAACAACAAAATGCTCACGGTAGATAATCCTGTAGCATTGAGAAACCAATAGATAGAAGTCTTCAAAGACCCCCTACCTGCCCATGACATGCAGGCAAAGACTTTACAAGTGAATTAGGTAACACAAAAATACCCCATGTAAGGGTATGTAAGGATGATAAGCATCGTGATGCGGAATAAAAGATACCCAAACACGGTTGCACCCACTGTAGCTACAAGAGATGTTCCATCAACGTCACAACCTCCACAAAACCTTACACAACCTCCTCCACCTAGACCAGTGGCCACGATTTAGACTAAGATTACTTAAATTTTAAGGACCATGTCAGCTAGGCTCTTCATTTATGAGCTCATCCAACAATCATCGTCCCATCGGGAGGCTCTAATGGAGATACTCAAAGCCATTGAGCTACAGCCCAACGAAACTAATTCTTTCAACAACTTTGTGGGACATGTGAGACAATGCACAGAACCAGTCATAACCTTCAGGGAAGATGAACTAAAATTGGTGACTGATGATATGGTGGATCCACCCCAACATGTCATCGCACGGGTCAATGGGATTCCATTCAAGAGGGTGTTGGTGGACACTGGCTCGTCTAGCAACATAATCATGACAATGGCATTAAAACATCTTAAGCTGCCAGCATCCCACATTGTGGTTTCACTTACACTCTAAGCATTCAATGATGCGTTATGCTCGACGGTTGGCACAATTTTCCTACCCATCCAAGTAGGATAGAAGACCATTCCTACATTGTGTCACATCCTTGAGGGTGAGATGGCCTACAATATATTGCTAGGTCATCCTTGGATTAGGGACATGAAGTGTGTCCCTTCGATAGCCCATCAATGCCTCAAATACACATACGAAGGGCAAGTAAATGTAGTCCCAGTCGACTTAGAGCCCTTTAAGTTTTGTAATGTGGTGCAGTTGATGCCACAATCAACCCTCCCATCGACACATTTGGAATTTCAATTGAATCCATCCACTCAGGGTCTGATTTTTCCTACATCCCCACTGTTGAGTCCCTCAACTCACCAACCTGACCCATCTTCATCATATGTTCCTTCACAAACAATGCCACCTATGGTGGCCACACTAAAGGACAACAGGAAGAAGCCCCTAGAGGAGGCACCACAATTAGTCTCAACCATATCTCCTGAGGAGGTGCCCAACCGAATGGAAGTTAAGACACCTGATTCACCCCACATGGAGTGGACTTAGGGAGAACTCCCATTCCCTCCCCATCAACCGTCGACGATTACCGTTGAAATGGCCAATACAGGCCTGAGGGAGTACCTAGTGCAGAAAATTGTGGCAACACCCATGCTAGAATCCATGCAAGACATGGGGAGACCTCGCCTCCCCATCGACACTATCATCCCTTTAAGCTACTCGTAAAATCAGACCAACTTTGTATATGGGGGCCTTGAGAATGGCCTTGAACCCTACCTACAAGAGGAAGAGGACAAAGAGCCATTTGTTGAGAATATTGACTATCTATCCAACCCGGACTTCACCTTGAAATACTTAGACCAATGTAATTGGCATGGATATGGATTGGGCAAATATGAACAAGGAATGCGCATTCTTTGTCAACCAAGATACCAAATGCCATATGATAAATCAGGAGTAGGGTTCAACCACCCTTTAACCTTAGACATATTGGTAGAAACAATGCAAGGCTTAGGTCTAGGCAACATGGATGGGTTGGCCCAAGATCCATATGCCACTCCCAACACTACATACACATTGGGGAATTATTTCCCATTGTTAACAACAAACCTTGTTGACCTCAATAGAAACTCCCATTTGATTGAGGAAGGGGAAAGTTCAAGAAGTCACCTCCAAGAAAGATATGAACAAAATCAAGGGAGCTCTTCAAAATATGGGTCAGATTATGAGGTAGCACCTTGGGACCCAGTTTAGTCCGATAGAAATCACTCACAGGTGACACCCATTGACGATCATTAGGAGGACTTCGTGGCAATGTGTCCCTTTAATGTTCCAATCGGGCAATTGCCACCTCCAGAGAATCTATCCCTCCCATAGAGAGCAAAAAAACCCAGAAGGGACCAAATCAACATGCTCGAACAAAATGAGCCTCCCATATTGACCATAAGGCCAAGTGATCAAGAAATGCCTAGTGAGAGGCTATACCAGCCATAGGGGTACATAGTTTTCAGAGCCAATGAAGGCCTATGGATCTCCGATAGTGACTATGAGGATGAGACTGAGATGGCATACCTCAACCATATGGGGCAACAAGAATACCCCATAGACATAGATGATATGTTTGAACATTTAAATATGGTACCAAGGCATAGGTGGCATTTAAACCAAGCACAGTAAACCAAGTGCTTCATCCACCACTTTGGGCATACAGAGAGCACCTCCCACCTAGAGATCCTATAGGGCCACCAGTGCCAAGGGCATACCCTATCCTTCTATCCACACATAGGGCCGATCCTTTTGTGCCGGTTGTATCACTCCAAATTTTTTGCATCCTTACCTTCAGGCTATAGGATCCACGCTCGGAAGGGGGATGCGAGAAGGATGGGACAATACCTCGGACTGAGAGGCCCTTTGAAGTTCCCGCCTCTTGAGGGAGGGGTATAAGGGTGAATTTTCGATGGATGGTAGGTTCACCAGGAAAATTTTGATTTGCAGTTTCCATGCCTAGGTTGATAGTAGGTTTGATGTGTTCATTTTGCGCTTTAACCATTCAATTCCTAGGTTTGGCCAATATGAATCTAAACTATTCTATATGCCAATGCTGATTTTATGAATACAAAAAACGTGAATAAATGCTAAACACAAATAATATGCTAAATAGGATAGAACATACCTGATTTCTGGATGTTTGATGAAGATTCTGAGTCTTGTAGCAGTCAAAATCGTCTCAAATCGTACGTAATCATCTAAAATGTCACAGAATCATCTCAAATATCAGTCGGTCATCTAAGATCATACGAGATCATCGTAGATCTGAAGAATTTGTCAGATGAATTCATCAAAAACTTGCAATCATAGATATAGATACAAAATACCAAAAATGCAACTGCAACAGCTAGGGGAAATGATAGAAATGACAATGAATTTGCCTAAGCAATTAAAATGAAATGCATCAACTTAACAATTTATTTTTGCTTTATCATGCATTTATATTAAATGAGGTGAAATCCAAGATGCATAAATACAATAACTAAGAAAATGCATAAAGAAATGCAAAAAACAATAAGGAAATACAAACTCTGGGCTCTGATTGCCCCCAATCTGGACTACAGTCGAGATCGCCTCCAATCGTACGAGATCGTCATCGATCTGTGACAGGATCATCCGAAATTGTCTGTAATCACCTGTGACAATCCAAGCTTGTTTCGGCTAAAGAACAGTAATATTCCTGCAAGAAAACTTCAAATATGCAATGCAAACAAAAGTGTGAAGGTGTTCTAAAGCAGAGGGAACTAAATTTGCAGGGAAATCCATCAGCTAAGGGGTTCAAGGGGGGTTCAGGGGGATAAACTAAGAAAATATCAATTTATATAGGATTAAGGGGAGGTTAGGAGGTTGGAGATCATCCCAATTTGGGATATCTCCAATGAGGGAGACTCTAACTACGCAGACACGCTTTCTACCCAGGTTAGAGAAGCTGTTGAAACAAAAGCTAATTATGAAAATTTGGTTTTGGGATGAAATCGTCTGGATGTTCTGTTCCAAACAAATTCGTTAGATCTGGGATGATTTCTTCTGATTGTTGATGATATCATCCAACGGTCAAAACAAATCCTAAAAATGGCACGAAAAACAAGGAAAGCGAGTAACGGGCGGTTAACGGGTGGTTTGGGTTAAAATTCAATTTTTTTTCTTTTTACTAAGGTTTAACTGTGCCAATTTTAGGGTGCTGCATTTTGCCCCCTCTTTAGTGAATTTTTTGAAGAAAATGCATTAAATATGAGTTCTTCCCATTTTATGAGAAAGAAAAAATGTACTCCAATTTTTAGATGACAATTCTAGGTCGAATCGTGCGACTGTTGACTATGGTGCCCCCTCCGTGTTTTTACCCAAATCGAACGCTTGAGGTAAAAGCGTGAAAAAGCAAAATTAAAGAAAATGTTGTTATTGCTTTTAAAATAAAATTAAGAAAAATAGGGATAACCCTAATTCATTTTTACTGTTCACTTTCACTATTTGTAGAGCTTCTGTAGAGAGAAAAATGGTTGAGACAGCGCATAGAGCGACGGAGGTCCGGCGCGGGCTACGGGTAAGGATCTAATCCTAGTAAATTAGGTTTGAATTTGTTTTGTGTAAATTTTTGTTTGAAATTTTGATTGTTTTGGGGCATCGCGGCCGTTTTTTAGGCCATCGACGACATAGGGACGAAATCGTCCAAATTTCGTCGAAATCGTCCCTATATCGTCGATTTCGTCGGAGGGCGAAATCAGCGATTTAGGAGCTATCCCATCCAAAAAGGGGTAATACCCAAGTTACAAAATTGGTGATGATTTCATCCTACAAAGGATGATTGTACCCAATTTTGGACGATAGCATCCAATGGTGGATGATATCATCATTTGTTTATGAAATTAAACTTGTTTAAAATGTATTTAATTTGATTTTAATGATTGGTTTACTAATGAATTTAATTTTTTTATTGTTTATTTTGTAGAAGGTATTACTAAAGAGTCGAGAATGGAAATACGGGGGATTAAGAGATGACATAGCCCTGCTCGACCAGGCGAAGCACGATCGAGTATCATAGGTCAGACTGCAGCATGTGGCAAAGATGCCACAAGTACCGACAGACATGGGGCTACTGACAGCCCTAGCAAAGATGTGGTATCCGGGGTCATCCAGCTTTAGGTTATCGATAGGGGAGATGGCTCCCACACTATAGGATGTATGGAGTATCATGAGGATCCCCATACAGGGACAGTTGATGACTCCTGCGACCAATTAGGGCCAGGCGATGATGAGGTTGATCGGGGACCCAAGCTTCACCCTAGAGAAGGGTAGAGTGAACATCGAGTCTCTAAGGCAGATGCCTGGGGCATCTAGGCTGACTCGGGTATTGGTAGGGGTGGTGGGTGGCTTACTACTATGCCACCAGAGTGGGTGCGTATTACCCTGGCTCCTTTCGGATGTGGTCTGCGACATGAGAGACCACGACTACAGGTTTGCATGGTGTAGCTTTGTGCTATGTCGCTTTTATAGGATCCTACATGGGGTCGTATACAAGGGAGGTCGATGTCTAGTTTTGACATCATTGCTACAGGTATGGTGCTGGGAGCACATTGCAGTGCAAAGGCCGATAGGGCTCCCACTGACAGGGGTTGATCAAGAGAGGCCCCAGGTTTTCTACTAGTGGTTACAAAGAGGGTCACAGCGGCGGATAGATCTGTCGATGTCACGGAGGTTGACCAGATCACTTGGAGGCCATGGTGAGAGCACCCTGGGTGGGCAAATGATGGGTGGGAGCTAGCTCGCATCAGGCGAGTCTGTTGGCTATGGATGGAGTGAGGAGAGGTAGAGCTCCACTGCTATAACTGGGTTCTATGATAGTTTGATCTACAACAGGGGATCCCTTCTCTTAGGGATTAGGAGTACTCCTAGAATGTTTGGGATAGTACTATGCTGAGCGGGGCTCTAGACATATAGAGGTTTTGGAGTCAGGATGTAGACAATGCCCCCCATCCAGCTAGTGGATGGTGACGACGTTAGAGTTGCAGATGGATATGATGCCTGGTATGCAGGCATCCGCACTCCTCGAATGATGAGGGCACAGGTTTCGATGCATGTTGTGGTGCAACAGATGGGGAGGCGGTTCCAGGTCGCTATTGAGGCAGTGCGGGGTCACGATGGGAGAGAGCAGCAACATTTTCCATAGGAGAGATGCTAGAGGATGGGTCAGGCTCCAGAGAGACCGTAGTGGATAGAGAGGAGGGAGGAGGGACTCCCTTATCAGCAAGGGGAGAGACCACCATCACCTAATAAGGGCAAGGGTGTTGAGGTAGGAGAGAGCAACGAGATGGTAGCTCTTCGGGTTGAGGTTTCCCACCTTCGATCTCAGGTGCAGATCCTACAGGACGAGGCTACATGACTCAGTGCATAGAGCGGAGGGGTAAGCACTCAGGATCTGGCGTGGTCTATTGCTCATATTGCATTCTATCAGGGATTATACTATCACATGGTTCTGGAGAACTAGAGGATACCACTGCCAGCCCCCATTGTAGAGCCAATCATGATGGGATCATCGAGGACATCCTCATGATCGACGACGAGGACTTAGGACACAGTCCAGACCTCTATGGTACCACCTCCTCCACCATAGGACAGGGGAAGAGATGAGGCAGAGAGCTCGAGGGCTTCTCAAGGCTAGCTACATATTGACTATAGAGTGTATATTTTTGAGAGGATTGAGTATGCCAAGATATAGATTATGGCATACCAATACAGATGATGATATGATGTACATATTTGATTGATGATATATATATATAGATTGTCTTTTGATGATATGACTTGTGTATATGTTGTATGATGCTTTAATTTTGAATTTTGTTTGATTGATTATTCATGTAATTATGTCGTTGGAAATAAATTATAATTTTTATGTCATGCCATAAAATTTAAATGGAATAATCTGATGTAAACAAATTGGTTGTTTTGTGGTGTGTTTTGATGAAAAAGAAAAGGGACTTCTAAAAATAATTTCAAAGGACATTGTCACTATTATAGACCATTTCATGGAGTCACCGCTCGCTAGGTCGTCAAGCCAATCCCGGTATAGAAATATTGTTAAGAGTAAAAGAGTGCTTAAGAGACTGTCTTAAGACTTTGTGTTGTGATGATGGAAGTGAGGATGGTAATGATTTGTTTTTCAGATTTTTATAAAAATATTATGCATGAGACATTAAAAGAAATATGATTTTTGCTAGGCATAAATTCCTAAGTGTGATAAAATTTTTGAATAAGTTCCTAGGAACTATACCATCATTGCAAAATTGAATGTTTGACATAATGACATGAAATGGAAAATTTGCGTTCTTTTTAAAGCATAATTTTGTAACATAATGATGTAAGTCATATGTTTTTATGATTTAAAATGAATGGGAAATAAAATTTAGAACAATGGTTTGCGCTAGGCATAGACTTAGAGGTATAGAATTATACCATCATCACGAAATCCAAAAAAAGAATTTGATATTTTAGTTTTATTGCATGATTGATTTTTTGGTTTTGAGATAAACATATTAAATGACTTTATTTACTAGGTTTTTGAAGATGTGAAAAAAAATGTTTGTTTGTTGGAAAGACATATATTTAATTGTTTTTATGCTAAGAAAATGTTCTGAGATAAAAATATGAAATGGTTCTGAAAGAAATGCAAAGATATTTTAAACAGTCTCAAATATAAAATGTAGATTTATAAGAAATCCCATGTGCAAATGTGAGTTCATTACTGATCTTGGTTTATCATAATGATACAAAATCTCTCAAATACAAATGTGTGTGCAATTGTATTGTTCATTTACCAATTTTAAGCAAGATAATTTGATACAACTAATTTGAATTAACCAACTGAGTGTTCGTTGACCATGATTTATATGCATGTAACCGTACCAGACTACTATGTAAATCGTGTTATAAAGAGCTAGCTAATCCATAAGCCGACATAGGTCTATACAAAAGAAGTTCGCTAATATGACAGACATATCACCATGCTAGGGATTGCCCAAGGCCAAGTGAGTTGGGCACAAACCACCTGTTATGGGGCTTACCTCACAGTTTTCGAATAATTGAGAATTCCAGGGATTCAAGCTCATTCACCCTTCTTTTCTTTTCAAAGGGTAGGGAAGGGATTTTGTTGCTTTTGCTTTTGCTTTTCTTTTCTTTTCTCTTTTTTTTTTTTGTATTTTGCTTAGAACTGAGATAATGCTGAAATATTGCTGCAATGGTACAAAATGATATTTTTCTTTTTCTCATTTTCTTTGACTTTTTATTTTGCTTCCTATACTAGGGATACTTTCTTGGATTGGTTGTAGAGCAAGGGATTTTTATTCTGGGTAGAGGTGAGCTTGTCCTTTTGTCAATTCGTAAATATTCTAGACCATGTGCATGATAGGATAGCAGGGGAAAATTTTCGCTCAAGAAACCACTTCTACTATGTAGCATCATATCGAATTTGCAATGAAATCATTTTAATGTGAAGAGATATGCCTAGTTCAAGTAAATAACAAGATCAGTTCTCTATGCTCAAAAAATTATTTAACTCAAATGTGGACTTTGATATAAGAGAGATTAATAATCATACCAAAATAATATCAAGATATTTATTCATGTGAATGTGAAAGTGCGGGATTCCAAATAAATACTAATTTATCCAAAATAATTGAAAATATAACTGCAATACTTCAAGAATTGACAGGTACGAAAATAAAAGATGTTTTTGAAGATTTTAAGGATTTTGATGTTTTTATATTTTGATTTTGATTGATGAATTGAGAAGATATACAATGTGATTGTTTTTGAAATTTTTATATGGATGACTAAAATGAAATAATATGCAAAATAACAATATATACAATGATGAAATGCCTAGATTTTATGCATAATAGTGTTTAAGATGCAGAATGTTCATAGGTTATTTAAGATATTTACCATATAAGGTAGCTAATCGGTATGCTCCCAATCCAAATTTAGCAGTGATGATATATGGTCCAATCCAGTTAGGTTCAAATTTACCTTTAAGATATTTAGTTGCATTAGTATTTTTTTTATTTTCTTTTAAGACAAGGTCGTCGATCTCAAAATATCGATGATGAACTTTCTTGAGGTATGCTCTCTTAAGCTTGTTTTGGTAGGCACACAGATGCTCCAAAGCATTGATGCACTTTTCATTTAGGATTTCCAGCTGACTAAATCTGCCAACACGATATTCATCTCCTACTTCAGTATCTTGAAGTAGTAGAGCTAAAGAAGGAACTTCTAATTCAAAGGAAAAAATAGCCTCAGTGCCATAGACCAAAACAAAAGGTGAAGTACCTGTGGGGGTGCGGACACTAGTTCGATAAGCCCACAAAGAAAGATATAATTGAATGTGCCAATCTCGACTAGTTTTATTGACCAGTATTTTGAGGATTTTAATTAATGTTTTATTAGATGCTTCTACTTGGCCATTACCTTGAGGATAATAGGGAGTGGACCAACGATGTTGAATTTTATATTTTTGACATAATTTTTTGACATCTTTATTTTTGAAACAAGTTCCATTATCTGAGATGAGATTTGCAGGAATGCCGAACCTACAAATAATTTGATTAAAAATAAACTTGGAAACTTGGGTTCCAGTGCAAGAAGCTAAGGGCATAGCTTCAACCCACTTCGTGAAATACTCGATGGTGGTTATGATGAATTTGTGTCCATCAGACGACACAGGGTTGATTTTTCCAATGATGTCTAAGCCCCATTTTGAAAAGGGCCAAGGAGACAAAATAGCCTGTAGTTCTTGTGCAGGTGCATGGACAAGGTCAGTATGATTTTGGCACTTGTCACAATGGCACACATAATCATGTGCATCATTCTCCATGGTAGGCCAAAAATATCCTATCCTAAGGAGTTTCTTAGCAATGGCGCTACCACTAAAATGTCCCCCACAAGATCCATCGTGGGATTCACTCAAAGTTGATTTAGATTCTACTAGATTCAAACATCTCAGTAAGATGCCTTCAACAGATATCCTATACAAGGTATTACCAATAATTATGAAGCGACTTTCTCGTCTACGTAATAACTGATGTTGGTTGCTATTACAACCTTCAGGGAAGGTCCCATTTTGCAAAAAATGAAGTATATCAGTGTACCATGGTTCAGGAGTAGTTTCGTTGATTAGAAACACATCTAAAGGTTCTAAGCATGATTTGCTTGAAACGGGGTCCTAGAGTCGACGAATAATGATGGTAGCATATTCATCATCTAACTCTAAGGGCAAAAGAGATGTGGCTGCAGCCATAGCATCAACCGCACGGTTTCTAGTTCGAGGAATAGCTTCCAAGGTAACTTGATCAAATAAAGCTAATAATTGTAACACGTGCTTTATATGGATGTAATTTATCATCTTTGATCTGGTAAACATCATTGATTTGATTTATGACAAGTTGAGAATCACCGAAAACCAATAAATTTTTAATTTTTAGTGCCAAGGTAGTTCGTAATCCAAGGATTAGAGCCTCATATTCAGCAATATTATTAGTGCAAGAAAATGTTAATTTGAAGGACAAAGGTATAAGATGTTTCTAAAAAGATATTAAAATAATACCTACACTAGCCCCACTCATGCATCGGGCTCCATCAAAGTATAGGGACCATTGCTCTGGATGGTCTGCCTCTAATCTAAGGCATTCATTAGGAAACTCAATGATGAGGGGATGGGTAGACTCTAAGGGTGCAGCAACTAATTGGTCTTCTATGATTTGACATTTAACATAATTTTGTCCTATAAACATGAGTTCAAACTCGCTTAGCACAAGAACCCACTTGGTTGTACGACCATATAAATAAGGTCGACTCATGAGATACCATAAAGGATCGAATTTAGAAATAACATATGTTTTTTAACTGAGCATATAATGGCGTAGTTTCTATGTAGAAAATACGACAATGAGACATAACTTCTCTAATATTGTATAACAAGTTTCATAACTAATTAAGGTTCTGCTAATGTAATAATTAGCACGTTCTTTCTTCTCATCGTCAAGTTGAGCTAACATAGCTCCTAAGGAAAAATCTAAAGCAAAAATGTACAAGATAAATGGACGATCAGATCTAGGTGGGGAAAGCACCGATGGTTGAAGGAGATATTGTTTGAGGAGTTCAAATTCTTCCTGACATTCGTTGTCCCAATGAAAAGAGACATCTTTCTTAAGAAGCTTGAAAAAGGGTCCGATTTTATCTACCAACTTATCAATGAAGTGACGAATAGCCTGAAGTTTACCTTGTAGACTTCATAATTCAGATATATTTGTGGGTGCGGGCATATTAGTGATAGCCACGATCTTGAGAGGGTCAATTTCAATACCACGTAAAGAAGCTATAACCCCCAATAATTTACCAAAATTAACTCTGAATATACATTTGGCTGGATTTAATCGGATAAGATATTTTCTTAACCGATCAAATAATTTTATCAAGTCATTTAAATGATCATCTTCCTTGGTGGAACAAGCTTTAATATCATCTACATAATCATGTAAAATATCATGCATCATATCGTGAAAGATATAAGTCATGGCTCGTTGATATGTTGCACCTGCATTCTTTAAACTGGATGGCATCACTTTCCAATAAAAGGTTCCCCAAGGGGTAATAAAGGTTGTTTTAGCCTGATATTTATGAGCTATCCTGATCTGATTATAACCATAGAATCCATCCATTAAGGATATCATTCCACTCCCAACAGTAAAATCAATGATCTGATCCATGTTGGGAAGAGAAAAATCATCTTTAGGGCATGCAACATTAATATCTCTAAAGTCTGTGCAAACCCTAACTTTGGTAGCTTCTTTCTTAGTTATTGGAACTACGTTCGAAATCCATTCAGCATAATCAATGGCTTGTATAAAAATGACCGTCAAGAGTTTTTCTAATTCTCCTTTGACTAGTAAGGCCACTTTGGGATGCATTTTTCTAAGTTCTATTTAACAGGTTTAGCATCCGGATGGACTACTAGGTGATGCATAACTACAGAAGGGTCTAATCCTAGCATATCTTCATATGTCCAAGCAAAAATGTCTTCATATTCTTTAAGGAATGCAATGTATTTGTCTTGTTTTTCTTGGCTCAATTCTGATCCAATGTTGATTATGTGAGGGTTATCTTCGGTTCCAATGTTAATTTTTATAACATTTTCAACTTCCATATGTAGATCTCTCTCAAAATTAGATGGGGTGGGTGAAACACCCAATTATTGTAATTCTTCTAAGGTTAGCTTGGATAATTCATCTTGAGGAGTCATGGCCTCAAGTTGGGCTATACTAGGTATAGAGCCATAGAAATAAAATCCATTATGTAATAATTCCTCAATGGAGACATCATGGAAGATATCTCCCTCCAACTCATCATCGGATTCAACAATCATCTCAGGATAATCTATGGATAGCATATTACATATAAATGGGTTATTCCTTAAATTCAATGCATCATGTTTATCCAAATAATCTTGGTAACATATGAGATGGTCATCATCCTCAAATGGGAAGGGCTGACCTTTACTAGGAAATAGGCCCACACCACATCGGGAAGGCCATGGTTCTACCTTAAAAGGTTCTTTCATACCATTTTGGAAAGGTCCCAAACCTTTCCCTTTATATCCCAATTTAAGCATTATAGGCTTAGCTTTAATATACTCATTAGCAAAATAACATCGAGCATATCCATCATAATGAGTCTTGATGTTTCTGGGTATTCTTCTCCAATCATATCCATTATAAATAAAAGCACAACTCTTGACTTGGTAAATACTTACCATAGGCTGTGGGAGGCCCAAGGTACGAGGAGAGTGTGGCAATTTATTTAAGATAAGGGAATCTTGCATAGCAGTGTTTGTTTTCTTTGATATAAGGATTTTAGATAAATCGGGTAAGAGCTCATCAGTAAGAGCATAAGAGGTAGAAGGAATATTTCCTACATATTCTAATGTGGAAACTACATCTCTGGTGGATGTAGATGTTGTAGAGATTTTTGTGGATGAATCGATAGGTATGGAAGTTATAGGAGTAAAACAAGAAGCATTGGTTATGGGTTTAGGATCTTTTTGAGGTCCTAATGTGGTTTGTTCATAATATGGTTGAATTATATGTAGAGATGGGGTTGATGGAGACAAATTAGATGATGTGATAGGTGTGTGTTTCACACATTTAGATGGATAATGAGAATTAGGATGTATGGATGATAAAGCAGGGCAAAATTGAACTCTGATAGGTTCTGCCAAAGCGCACATATCAAAGGGTCTGGGATCACCATGAATGGTAACCAACTGATTTTTAAATTCAAATTTAACACACTGATGTAAAGTTGAGGGAACAACTCGCATCGCGTTGATCCAAGGGCAACCCAAGAGTATATTGTATGATGCAGGGCAATGTACAATAAACACGATTGTGTCTAAGGTTCTAGGACCAACTTGCAATGGAATAGTAATAACTCCACACGTTTCTTGTGTTTCGTCATTGAAGGCTTTTATGATCATATCAGTTCTTTTCATTTCATCACTTCTAAACCTAAATTTTTGGTAGAAATCAAAAGTGCAAATGTTTAAATATGAACCATTATCAATCAAGACTCGTTTAACTGCTACATCTCCAATTAGGGCAGTAATATATAAGGGGTTATCCTTATGTAAACTATGTTGAGGTATATCTCTATCCCGAAAGTCAATACAATCGACTTCTCGAGTTATGATAGTATTGGACATGGCTTTAGGTTGAATATTTTGTGGTACCATCATTTGGCTTAATGTGAGTATTAATTCATCCCTATGGGTAGGAGATCTTAAAAGGTCCAAAAGGGAAATTCTAGTTGTAGTATTTGATAATTGTTCATTAATATTATAAGGAGGTTTAGGTTGAACATTAGGTGCATGATTCCCTTTATTGGGATTTTTCAAAATGAATGGAGCTGATCCATCGTTCTGAGTTTGATCTTGTTGAGAATTTTGAGCCTGTTGTCGAGTAACAACTTCGATGGTACCTACAATATTATTTTGCAGATGATGAATGGGTCTTGGTATAGCATTTATAGTTTGTTCATTAGAAAGTAACTGTTGAGACAATGGTCGAGTAGTGACTCTTCTTGGAAATGGTTCTTCTGGAATCATAGAACTTGTGATAGGTTGAATAGGATCTTATTCATCTTCAAAACTATTCGATTGATTTGAAGTTATTTCCATGTCACTTTCAGTCTCATATTCGATATCACTAAGATCACGTTTCCGAATATTATGTAGAGGTCTGGCCGTAACCATGGATAAAGTGGTGTCAAATATTTGTGGATCATGAATAGGTAAATGTCCACTAATAGCTCCTACATATCGGGTAGGAGGGGGAAAATTATGATGCTCAATTTGATTAGCCACCTCTTTACCATGCTTTGGTAAAGGATGTTGAAATATGTCCAATGATTGATTGGCATTCTGATTCTGATTTTGGGGGATGTTCTTTTGAGCATTATTAGGAGGATTTTGTTTAGGTTGAAAGGCTTGCACCTCTATCTCATTGTTATCAATCAGGTATTGTATTTTATGTTTTAATATTTTACAAGAATTGGTAGCATGTCCAGGTCCTCTATGAAAATCACAGTGTAAATTAGCCCTGTATCCGGGTATAGTTGGATCAGGTTCCTAAATATTTGGTAATTGAATCATTCCTCGCACTAGTAATTGCGAGAGAATGGTTGATAAGGGTTGATTTAACCTAGTAAATTCTCGGGGTGGTTTATCAGGAGGTTTTAGTATAAATTTTTCTGTTGTTTTTGCAACATTAATAGTAGCGATATTTCTACTGTCAGTGACTCCATCGCCCACAACTTGTTTATTTTTATATTGGTTTTTGGATGTTTTCTCATCATCTTTCTTTTTAAGATGACCTCTCCTAATAAGAGCATATTCCACTCTTTGAGATAAATCTATAGCTTGATCAAAGGTGGTCAAGGTAGCAGTTGCTAACTCATAAGATAGTTGTTCTTGTAAATTATTGATAAAGATATCCAGCATTTCTCGATAAGGTAACACAAAATGCAATATTCCTATCAAATGTCTCC
Organism: Wollemia nobilis; assembly: GCA_028583015.1. Taxonomy (NCBI): domain Eukaryota; kingdom Viridiplantae; phylum Streptophyta; class Pinopsida; order Araucariales; family Araucariaceae; genus Wollemia; species Wollemia nobilis. The sequence continues at coordinate 1,531,005 of JAQPPZ010000159.1, forward strand.
ATCGAGCTAGGAAATTAGCAAAACATTCTGTTGAGCAAGGTGGAGCAACAGTATTGTCATTGTTGTCAACACAGTCAGATAGATCTGTTGATGCAGTGGACAAGAAGTTCAAAAGCTATTCAGATGCAGAATACAAGAGTTCAAAGGTTATTCAGAGTATGTACAATGATTTTTCAAGAAGACCAAAGTGGCCCATATGCAAAAGATCAAAGAAAAAAGACAAGTAAGAAAAGTTTCACGATATCGCGACATATACAACAGGCAAGAAAAACTGTCATGATTTCACGACATGTTGGAAAAGAGAGAAAAAGCAGGAAAAACTGTCGGGATTTTGCGACATGTTGGAAGAGAGAAAAAGCAAGAAAAACTATCATGATTTCGTGACATGTTGGAAGAGAGAGAAAAAGTAGGAAAAACTATCACGATTTTGAGACATGTTGGAAGAGAAAAAGGCAAGTGGAAAAACTATTATTATTTCGCGACATGTTGGAAGAGAAAGAGAAAGCAGGAAAAAGTGTCGCGATTTCGTGACAAGTTCGAAGAAAGAGAACAAGTAAGAAAAGTGTCATGATTTCGCGACATGTCGCATTTTTGCGACTAAAATAGGAGAGAGAAAGTAAGTTGGAAAAGTGTCACAATTTTGCGACATGTCACATTTTCGTGACTAAAATAGGAGAGAGAAAGTAAGTTTGAAAAGTGTCGCGATATCGTGACATGTCGCATTTTTGCGACAAAAGAAAGAGAGGAAGCGTATGGAAGTAGAACTGTTGCGATTTCATGACAAAAGCAGAAAGCAATACTTCAAAAGCAGAAGTGTCACGATTTTGCGACAAAAGCAAAGAAGTAAAGTATGAAAGTAGAAGTGTCATGATTTCGTGACAAAAGCTAATTTGAAGACTACAGAGGTAGAAGTGTCGTGATATCACGACAAAAGCAAATTCGAAGTCTATGGAAGCAGAAGTGTCGTGATATCGCGACAAAAATAAAGACGAAGTATACGAAGGCAGAAATGTCACGATATCACGAAAAAATAAAATATGAAGTCTACGGAGGCAAAAATGTCATGATATCACAACAAAAAAATAGAGAAAGCGTACGGAGGTGAAAGTGTCACGATATCGTGACATGTATTTTCGCGACAATGGCAACAAAAGAAGCTACAAAGGTAGAAATGTCATGATTTCATGACAGGTCATAAATGCGCAAGTCAATAAGGAGAACCCGAATGAAATTAGAAGTATGATAGTGGACCGACATCACTACGGCATTTACAGGGGCAGTTACAGAGTGATTTCATACTACTAAAATATGAAGAGTGATCAAAAGTCGATATGGCGGTTACAGGGTCTGTCCAGAATGAAATCATCAAGCGATGGATAAACCGAACATATTCTTGAGTTGAAGCCAACGAAGACCGATGACAACCGACTAAAATTAGGGTTTATAGTTGTTATGAAAGTCGACTAATATTAGGATTTACAACCGACTAAGATTAGGGTTTTCATCATAAAAAATATTGTTATAAAAGGAGGACTATTTGGAGAATTAAGAGCAGTTGAAGGTGTGAAATACAGTCATTGTGCACAAAGAGAAAGTCGTGTCGGATCGTGCTAAGTGCAAAATTTGCAAAGAGAGTAGAGTGCGCAAAAGGGAGAAGATGATCGTGAAGTTTGACTGTAACGAAGCAGAGTGGGCAAAGTGATTGCATAGAGAGATCAAAGTGCGTAGAGAGCGAAAAGGTTGAAGTTTCACTAGGTGCTACTGTGATTGCATAGAGAAAGCAAAGTGCATAGAGAATTCAATGGTGAAGAAGACCAGTCAGGGTCTTGCAAAAGCAAAGGTATCATACTAACAAACTTCTAGTTTTAGAATTGAATTCCAAGTTGGTGCTTGGCATCAGGGGTTGGTGCTCCTTCCAGTTGGTGCTGGTAAATCAAGGGTTAGTGCTCCTTTCTATTGGTGCAGATAAATCAAGGGTTGGTGTTCCTTTGAGTTGGTGTTGGTAAATTAGGGGTTGGTGCTCCTTTCTGTTAGTGCAAATAAATTAGGGGTTTGTGCTCCTTCCAGTGGGTGCTGGTAAATTGATTGTAAAGTTGGTGCTTTGCAAAGGCTGGATTTGGATGGTAGTCCAAGCAGTCAATTTTTGAGGAGTAGCCACATTGGTGAACCTCGTTAAATATTGTGTTGTGTGATGCTCTTTTGTTATACTTGTTGTATCTAGTAATAAGTTTTAATTGTTGTGGTATTAAGAGCTATAAATTCAAGTTTAAAGAGCTACACTGATTCACCCCCCCTCTCAGTGTCATTGTAAGACTAACAATTGGTATCAGAGCTAAGTTCCTGTATAAGCTTAACCGGCTAGGGTGATCTTGGAAGTAACATAATGGCAGGTGGTGAAGCTCTTTTCATGGCATTTGAAGAAGTAAAATTAGAAAAGGAAGGAGTGAACTCTGAAGTATGTGGTGAAAACCCTAAGGTTGAAGTAGATCTAGAAGGTGAGTTGATCTCTACACTTGAAGAGTGGAAAATAGAGAAGAAAAAGAATAAGAAAATTTCAAAAAAGCTTGAGGATGCAAACGAAATCATAACCAGTCTGAAAGTATAGATAGAAGAATACAAGAAAATATCTAAATATCTTGAAGTACAAATTACCATGAAAATAAATTATTGCTACAAACTAGAAGAAGAGAATGTTGGTTTACAGATGCAGATAGAAGAGATGAATCACAAAATTAGTTGCTATCACAAATGTGAATAAAGTTCTATGAAGCTGGATAAGATTATAAATAACCAAAGGCCTACAGGCATCAAATTTGGTCTGGGTTTCGTCGAAGGAGAATCATCAAATGGATCAAAGGCTAGAAATGTAGAATCCATAAAGAATGAAAATAAGAAATAGGTTGATCAAGGAAAAACATCTCATGCAAAATAAAGCAATAATGCCAGGCACGAAATGAGAATTGACAATGATGGATTCACCAATGTCACACATCAAAGAAGAAGAAGACCTATGGCTCCTACGACAACATGGCAAAGACCATCACCCAGGTTCAATTATCCCTTTTCCGATTTTTGTTTTAAATGCAATGGCTATGGACATAAAATCTCGGATCGCAAATATAATGTAAAACCAAGGAATTTCACCGAGTAGAAATGCTTTTTCTCCTTTGATGAATTATACGGTAGAATGTTATAACTATCATAATTTTGGGCACATTGCAAGAAACTGTAGAAGTAAATTTGCATCAAATCAGTTTCAGGGAAGAAAATTTCAACCAAATAGGATGAGACAAAATAGAAAACTTCTTGAAAAACATGCACAAGCTATTGATAAGGGAAAGGTAAAACAAGAGCCCAAAACTACTATCAAAACGGAGTGGAAAGAAAAAGAGCGACTTAAGGAAGAAAAAGAATCCTTAATCATACAAACAACATTTAAAGCATAGAATAAATATGTACCATGGATACTTGATAGTGGATGCTCCAGTCATATGACAGGTGACAAACAAAAATTTGAGAAGTTACAAAAATATGAAGGTGGTTTAGTAAAGTTTGGAAATAATGATGGAGCTAAGATAGTTGGCAAAGGTTCAGTTAAAATTAGTGACAGAAAAATTAAGTCAGAAGAAGTCTTGTTTGTGGATGGTTTGAAACATAACTTGTTGAGCGTAAGTCAGATTTGTGATAAAGGTCATGAAGTAGTTTTTAAGAAGCAGGGTTGTGAAGTTAGAAAAAGAAACTGTGGAAAATTGATAGCAACTGGATCAAGGACATCTGGCAACCTGTACATGCTCTCAGAGACTTCAGAAGGAGCTTGTTTTATTAGACAAGAAGAAGAAAGTTGGTTGTGGCACAAGAGACTCGGTCATATCAATTTTGATAATATAGTAAAAATCAACTCAAAAAGGGTAGTGAGATATATTCCCACCATCAGAAAACCTGCAAACAACATTTGTGCTTCATGCCAAAAGGGGAAGCAAACTAGAGTCACATTCAAAACAAAAGAGTACTACACAAGCAAACCTTTGGAACTAATACACACTAATTTATGTGGACCCATGAGAACACATAGCATAAATGGTGACAAATATTTTATGTTGTGCATTGATGACTATTCCAAAATGACATGGATACTTTTCTTGAAGCATAAATCAAAAGCTTTTGAAATGTTCAAGACTTTCAAAAACCAAGTTGAGAATGAAACAGGAAAGAGGATCAAATGTTTAAGATTAGATAGAGAAGGAGAATTCATTTCAGAGGAGTTTGCAGAAAACTGTGAAAAATACGGTATTAGGAGACAGTTTTCAGCAACTAGGACACCTCAACAGAATGGAGTGGTAGAAAGAAAGAACAAGACAGTGCAGGAAATGACATAGACTATGTTTGCTAAAAGTAGAGTAGAAAACAGATTTTGGAAAGAAGCAGTCCATACTACGGTGTATATCCAAAATAGGTACATGCTGAGAACACATGAAAGCAAAACTCCTTATGAGTTGTGGTTAAAAGGGCAACAACAAAATACCTCAAAGTTTTTGGCAGCAAGTGCTACATCAAAATAACTGAAGATAATCTTGGTAAGTTTGAAGATAGAGCGGATGAAGGTATTTTTGTTGGTTATTCATCAAAAAGCAAATCTTACAAATGCTACAACAAGAGGCTAAAGAAAATTGTGGATAGTGTTGATGTTAAATTTGATGAAGGTAGAGAACGAGTAATTAGCTATGAAAAGAACTACCCAATTTATGAAGAGGTTATTGAAGGAGATGAGGAAAACGAAACGAAAAAGATACAAAAAATTGACTCAGATGATTTAAGTTGTGATTCAAAAGTGGAAGAAAATAAGAAATTCAAAAAAGGCAGCTGGAAAAAAAATCATCCTAGAGAGCAAATAATTGGAGACCCCAAAGTTGGTGTTCAGACAAGAAGAAGAGTAGTAAGTAACTACTCTCTATTATCCAGCATTGAGCCCAAAAATGTTTCTGACGCAAGTAAAGATGAAAGTTGGATGAAGGCAATAAATGAAGAATTAGATCAGATCAAGAAAAACGAAACTTGGGAGTTAGCACCTAGACCTGCAAATAAAAATATAATCGGGACTAAATGGATTTTTTGAAACAAATTGAATGAAGACAGACAGGTAGTTAGAAATAAAGCAATATTGGTATGTAAGGGTTATGCACAAGTTGAAGGCATTGAATTTGAGGAAACTTTTGCACTAGTAGCTAGACTAGAGGCAATTAGAATGTTTCTGGCTTTAGCAGTCTACAAGAATTTCAAATTTTATCAAATGGATGTGAAATCAATGTTTTTGAATTGGAAACTTGAAGAAGAGGTTTATATTGAGCAACCAGATGGTTTCCAACTTGGTGATGATCCCAACTTGGTTTGCAAGTTGAAGAAAGAATTATATGGCTTAAAATAGGCACCCCGAGCATGGTATGCAAGGCTAGACAACTATCTCACTCAAAAAGGGTTTAAGAAAGGTATGGTGGATAGTAATTTGTATGTCAAAACAAAAAATGGGCATCTTATTGTTCTTTTTGTATACATAGATGATATCATATTTGGCAGCAACAAATATGAGTCATGTAAATATTTAGCAAATAAGATGCAGAAATAATTTGAAATGTCAATGATTGGTGAACTTTCGTATTTCCTCGGGTTGCAAGTTAATCAAAATAAGAAGGGCATATTTATTTCTCAAGTTAAATATGTGAAAGAGATGTTAAAAAAGTTAACAATGGAGGATTGTAAGCCAGTTAGCACTCCCATGATGACAGGTTGCAATTTGAGCAAGGATGACAAATCTCCACCTATTGATCAAACCATGTACAGATCTATGATTGGGAGATTACTATACCTGACACTACCAGACTAGATATTTTGCAGGTAGTATGCATGGTAGCATGATTTTAGGCTAATCCCAAGGAGACTCATGTGACAGCAGTGAAGAGGATTCTTTGGTACCTCAAGGGTACTATGGAGTATGGGTTATGGTATCCGAAAGGTAAAGACTTCACCCTTATTTTGTATTCAGATGTAGATTGGGCAGGAGGTGTTGATGACAAAAAGAGTACCAGTGGAGGTGCATTCTATCTTGGAGACAGATTGGTCATGTGGCACAGTAAGAAACAAGAGTCAGTTTCTTTATCGACAGCAGAGGTAGAATATATTGCAATGACAACATGTTGTACATAGGTATTATGGATGAAAAAAACCCTGAAAGATCTTGGTATTAGCTTCTGTGAGCCAATATCATTTAAGTGTGATAACACCAGTGCCATTAACATATCCAAGAATCCGGTTATGCATTCACGCACAAAAAACATTGCTATCAGGTATCACTTTTTGAAGGAGAAAGTTGCGGAAGGTGAGGTTAAGTTGGATTTTGTTCCAACTACAGAGCAAGTAGCAGATATCTTCACAAAACCATTGCCCAAGGAATTTTATGAGTACCTTCGCAATAAATTGGGAGTGGTCACACTTTCCAAGAATTGACTAGCTACAGGGATCACATTCTCAGGGGCAGCATTTAAGTATTTGATTATCTTTTTGCTCATGTTCATGATTTTTGCTAAGTGTAATAAATTTTGCTTGAGAATGTTGTGCATGGACTCAGGGGGAGTCTGCAGTAGCCCTTTGGTATTATTGTCAAAGGGGGAGAAGAGTTATAGGAAATTGCACATGTGTTGCCAACAATTCCAAAGGGGGAGATTTTTGAGCAAGGTGCAGCAACAGTATTGTCATTGTTGTCAACACAGTCAAATAGATCTGTTGATGCAGTAGATAGGAAGTTCAAAAGCTATTTAGATGCAGAAGATAGGAGTTCAAAGGTTATTCAGAGTATGTACAGTGATTTTTCAAGAAGACCGAAGTGGCCCATATGCAAAAGATCAAAGAAAAAATACAAGTAAGAAAAGTGTCATGATATCGCGACATATATAGCAGGCAAGAAAAACTATCACAATTTCGTGACATGTTGGAAGAGAGAGAAAAAGCAGGAAAAACTATCGTGATTTCATGACATGTTGGATCGTGCTAAGTGCAAAATTCACAAAGAGAGCAGAGTGCGTAAAAGGGAGAAGACAATCATGAAGTTTGATTGTAACAAAGTAGAGTGGGCAAAGTGATTGCACAGAGAGAGAAGAGTGCGTAGAGAGTGAAAAGGTTGAAGTTTGACCAGGTGCTGTTGTGATTGCACAGAGAAAGCAAAGTGCGCAGAGAATGCAAAGGTGAAGAAGACTAGTCAGGGTCTTGCAAAAGCAAAGGTATCTTACTGACAAACTTCTAGTTTCAGAATTGAAGTCCAAGTTGGTGCTTGGCATCAGGGGTTGGTTCTCCTTCCAGTTGGTGCTAGTAAATAAGGGGTCAGTTCTCCTTTCTGTTAGTGTAGATAAATCAGGGGTTGGTGCTCCTTACAGTTGGTGCTAGTAAATTAGGGGTTGGTGCTCCTTTCTATTAGTGCAGATAAATTAGGGGTTGGTGCTCCTTCCAGTAGGTGCTAGTAAATTGATTGTAAAGTTGGTGCTTTGCAAAGGCTAGATTTTGATGTTAGTCCAAGCAATCAATTTTTGAGGAGTAGCTACATTGGTGAACCTCATTAAATCTTGTGTTGTGTGATGCTCTTTTGTTATACTTGCTGTATCTAGTAATAAGTTTTAATTACTACGGTATTAAGAGCTATAAATTCAAGTTTAAAGAGCTACATTGATTCACCCCCCCCTCTCAGTGTCATTGTAAGACTAACACATTCATCTTTGTCTTGTTTGAGGTTGTACAAATCTTAAATGGCTACATGAATTTCAATGTAGGCACTAAATTTATGCACAAAAGATTCGACAATCTCTTTGAAATTTCTCAAAGAATGAGTAGGTAATTGATAATACCACTCCAATGCCATCCATCCTAAACTTTTGGGAACATTTTTAGTAATAAAAAATCATCATGGGATATATCTTAACACACTATCCTAAACATACAAATATGCTCCATGGGATCTTTAGTTCCTTTATATATAGGTAGGACAGGCATAGGAAAATGTTTAGGATAAGGTTGTTCTACAACTATAGGATCTAGAGGCTGGCTACACATCTCTTGATAATTGTACGAGGGACGATAGGGATCTATCTGCTCCATGCAAGAAACTAACTGTTTCACCATGGCTTCCAGATTACCAGGTTGTCCACCATATTGGTTCGATGGTACATGAGTATGGGATTTGTGAGCGTAGGATTGCGTGACATAAGGATTAGATGCTATATTGTTGTTATGCAAATGGTTGGTAGGAAGAGTATTATGAAGAAGATTTGTTGTGGCATTATGTTGTATCCCAGATTGTTGGAAATTTGTGTTAGGTTTTGTTTTAGGCTTTTGTTGATTTGAGGTATGTTGATCAATAACTTGGCAAAATAGAGTAGTGAATTAGGGTTTATTTTGTGTGGGAATAACCCTAGGCTTAGTAATAGGCACTCTAGATGGTTGGGTAACCTGTTGTTGTTGCATTTTCTGGATTACAGCGGCCATATCCAAATTGGATGGTCCAGCTTGATCACTTTCTTGATCAACGAAGGACAAGGGATTAGTGCGTGTGTGATATATTTCTTCTAGGGTTGCTTGAGTGTCACTAATTTGATCCTTGTCCATATGGACTGCTCTATTAAAGGCACACATATTAGTATTGAGGAACTTCCAAAAATGTTCCATATTCTCGAAAGTAACTGCTCCTTCCGGAGACATTTTAGGAGATGAGGATCCTTCCTCTCTAATAGTTTCTCTGTGTTCATTTGCGTCCACAAACTCTTCTTCTTGTTGTTTTAAGGTTCCTTCTTCCTGAATTGGGTCTTCAGGAAGGACATATGGTTTATTTAAAGGTCTTCCTAACCAATATTCTTCTACTTCAATCTATTTTCCATTCCTGAGTCTGGTCATTATGTTTAAATTTAGATTTTAGCAAATATATATTAATATATTTGCAACAAATTTGGGAGGTATATATTTTAATTATATACCTACTATAATACTTAAAAGAAAATGTTTTGATTTTTTGTTATATTTTGTTTTGTTTTTGTTTTTATGATAATATTAAAAGAAAACAAATAGTATACTAAATGCAAGAAATAATAATAATAAAATAATGGCTTAGTTTTCTATAAATAGTTTATATATGTCATTGATAGGATCAAGTTCATCAAGAGTCATGAAATGCTCCTCTTCAAATTGGAAATGGTTTTTCAAGAATTTGAAAAAGTGTGCTATGGTAATGTTATCTACTTCTGACTCTGATTTGTAAAAATAGAGCTCATGACAATACTCTCGATATAACACAGCTCTAGGAACTCTATTCCATCTCTTTCTATCCGTAAGAATGACCTCTTGATCCTCTATACAAGATAGAAATTTATGTACTACAACTGCATTATCGAGGTATTCCTCAAAGGTGTACAACTCGGAAGACACAAGGGCTCTTTTATCTGCCAACCACCTATGGCAAGCTCTCTGAAGCTCATGATACAAGGTCACTTGATCAGGATCCAGGATTCTATCTAGGGCAAACCTCTTGATTTGCCTAAGTTCGGTTGATCTAGACTTAATGATATTCAATCTCCTATTAAGTTCGTCCCATAAATGTGGGACTCTATATGTTTGAGATACTCTAAACAAATAATTAATCTCTATAGCTGCTAATTGATTCTCAACATTAATGGTGACAACTCGTCTTTTATTATAATCTACCATCTAAATGTGATATGCAATCTTTGGTTCTAAATGCATTTATGTTTTGTCTTTTTTTTTTCAAAAGGTTTTTAGTTTTCATGTCGGGTTCACCAAAAATGTATTGCTCCAAATTTTTCGCATCCTTACATTCAGGCTATAGGATCTTCGCCCAGAAGGGGGATGCAAGAAGGATGGGACAATACCTCAGACTGAGAGGCCCTTTGAAGGTCTCGCATATCGAGAGAGGGGTATAAGGGTGAATTTTTTTCGAATGGTGGGTTCACCAGGAAACTTTTGAGTGATAGTTTCCACACCTAGGTTGATAGTAGGTTTGATGTGTTCATTTTGCACTTTAACCATTCAATTCCTAGGTTTGGCCAAGATGAATCTAAACTATTCTATAATCCAATGCTAATTTTATGAATATAGAAAACATGAATAAATGCTAAACACAGAGAATATGCTAAATAGGATAGAACATACTTGATTTTTAGATGTTTGATGAAGATTCTGAGTCTTGTAGCAGTCTAAATCATCTCAAATCGTACGTAATCATCTAAAATGTCATAGAATCATATCAAATATCAATTGGTCATCTGAGATCATACGAGAACATCATAGATCTGATGAATTCGTTAGAAACCTGCAATCACAGAAACATATACAAAATACCAAAAATGCAACTGCAACAGCAAGGGGAAATGATAGAAATGACAATGAATTTGCCTAAATGATAGATCAAAATAGCAATTAAAAGGAATTGCATCAACTTAACAATTTATTTTGGCTTTATCATGCATTTATATTAAATGAGGTGAACTCCAATATGCATAAATACAATAACTAAGACAATGCATAAAAAAATGCAGAAAACAATAAAGAAATGCAAACTCTGGGCTATGATTGCCCCCAATCTGGACTACAGTCGATATCACCTCCAATCGTAAAAGATCATCGTTGATCTATGATAGGATTGTCCAGAAGTCATCTGTAATCACCTATGATGATCCAAGCTTGTTTCGACTGAAGAATAGTAAGATTCCTGCAAGAAAACTTGAAATATGCAATGCAAACAAAAGTGTGAAGGTGTTCTAAAGTAGAGAGAACTGAATTTGTAAGGAAATCTGTCAGCTAAGGGGTTCAAGGGGGGTTCAGGGGGATAAACTAAGAAAATATCAGTTTATATAGGATTAGGGAGAGGTTAGGATGTTGGAGATCATCCCAATATGAGAGATCTCCAATGGGGGAGACTCTAACTGCACAGACATTGTGCCCAGGTTAGAGAAGTTGTTGAAACAAAATCTAATTATAAAAATTCGGTTTTGGGATGAAATCGTATGGACGTTATATTCCAGATGAATTCGTCAGATCTGGGATGATTTCATCTGATCGTTGATGATATCATCCAACGGTCAAAACAAATCCTAAAAATGGCATGGAAAACAAGGAAAGCGAGTAACGGGCGGTTAACGGGTGGTTTGGGTTAAAATTCAATTTTTTATCTTTTTACTAAGGTTTAACTATGTCAATTTTAGGGTGCTACACCAGTACCCACAGAGCTAGATCTGAGGCACAAGGATCACCAAGAATATCTGAATCAACACCCACGTGGTAATGGAGACCAAATTCATTCCATCAACATGATCTCCATTGATTTAACCACCCCCATCCACAACCCAGTCGATCCAACATGACCATTGTATCTAGACCTAGATTCCATAGACTAGGATTGCGTTGACTCCCCACCACCCCATTAGAGTACTGGCCTTGCAGTGAGATCTTTCATTTCACCCCAAGACCGACTCAGGATATCTTCCATGTTGAAGAGGAATCCGACGTTCCCAATGCAAATCTAATTTTAGCAAATGATATCCACCTGATCCTAACTCCACACCAGTTGGAGGACAGATCCCACATGTCAGTCGAATATATGATTTATGTAGACATCGATTCTGATCCAATGAATCTGTGTCATCAAGTTGGGGGTAACTCTATCCCCTGAAGAGCAAGCCGATTACATTACCCTTCTCAAAGAGAAGAAGGAGGTTTTTGCATGGTCCTACAAAGACATGCCGGGGCTAGACCCATAGCTAGTCATGCATAATTTAACACTTGATCCGACAGTCAAGCCATTCAAGCAAAAGCTATGTAAGATGCACTCAACAGTGGCCTTAATGGTCAAAGACGAGCTACAAAAGCTATTGGATGCATAGTTTTTCATCTGTGTAGACTACCCACCATGGTTTTCCAACATGGTACTCATCAAAAATCCTAACGGGAGGATTCGCATATGCATCAATTTTTGAGATTTAAACAAAGCGATTCCCAAGGACAATTTCCCCTTGCCTAGCATCGATGCATTGGTAGATGCTACAGCAGGCCACAAAATGCTTTTCCTCATGGATGGTTTCTCAAGATACAACCAGATTTGTATCAATCCCGATGATCAACTAAAAATGACGTTCATGATGCCTTGGGGGACATTTTGTTATAAGGTCATGCTCTTTGGCCTTAAAAATGTTGGAGCCACCTACCAACGCGCTATGACATACATCTTCCACGATCACATGCATAAAACTTTGGAAGATTATATGGATTATTTTTTGGCCAAATCTCTTTTGTGCCAAAATCATCTCGATGACTTACGCAAGATCCTTGATCGCCTCATCAAACACAAGGTTAGGCTAAACCCCAAGAAGTGCGTATTTGGTGTCACATATGGAAAATCTTGGATTTCATAGTCTCAAAATGAGGCATCGGGGTAGATCCAAATAAATTCAAGGCAATCCTTGAAATAATTCTCCCAACCACCATCAGGAAGCTCAAAAGCTTGCAAGGTAAGGTCGCATCAATCAAGTGCTTCATAGCGCAGTTATCTGACAAGTGCCGACCCATGAATAAATTATTACACAAATTGGGATGACGAGTGCCAATCAGCCTTCGATGACATCAAAAAATACTTGGCTTCACCACTAGTATTGGCACCACCTAGACTAGGAGTGTCATTCTACTTATACATCTCAGCTACTAAGGTGGCACTGGGTGTCCTGCTAGCCCAGAAAAATGAATTACATAAAGAATAGGCTAATTATTATCTTAGCCACACCCTAGTCAGTTATGAACTTAACTATGCATACGTTGAGAATTTATACTTGACGGTGGTATTTGCCACAAAAAATCTATGCCATTACATGCTAAGAAATACGACGTATGTTGTGTCTAAGTAGAATCCATTGTAGTACATGATGAGTCGTACTTATCACAGTAGTCGCACGGTGAAATGGATCATGTTGTTGATGGAGTTTGACATCGAATTAATTGGAAAAAAGTCTATAAAAGGTCAAGTCATCACCGATCAACTATAAGAGGCTCCTATCGAATATGATCAACCTCTGACAATAGAGCTACCCGATGATGGCGTCTTCCATGTCTCAGAATCGTCAAATTTTGATGATCTTGAGTCATAGGCCGACATAACCTTATTTTTTGATGGTTCTAAATGTGAGCAAGGAGGTGGCATGGGAATCATGTTTTTCACACCGCAAGGTGCTCCAATTCCTTTATCATTTAAACTTTATTTCCCATGCATCAATAACAATACTGAATATGAAGCCTTTCTCATAGGTCTCCAGACAACCATCACCATGAACATCAAACACTTGAATATCTTTGGTAATTCACTGTTAATTGCCAACCAAGTGAAAGGGGTATTCCAATCTAAATGCCCAGTTCTACAGGCCTACAAGGCCCTTGTGAATAAATTCTTGGCAAAGCTTGAATGGTACAACATCGAGGCACTCCCTCGATCATCGAATCATTTTGCGGACACTATGGCCTCCTTGGGGTCACTAATCCCGTAAGACCCTTCTGGTGAAATGACAACCATTCAAGTCAAAATGTTATCATAATCTACGATGGAACATGCAAGCACTGACATAATTCCAGGAATCCACCTGATACAGATTGAACCATCTCAGGATAGGTTCTCTCAAATCCATGATATTCTAAATCACGCCAATTGGGTGTCTTTGTTCTATCCAACCCCTCTTAATAACAACACAACGCTATTCCTACAAGTTCTTTCTCGCTCAACTTTTGCTATGGATGAACTTCAAGAGGGATCAGTCGTTCATACCATCGAGGTTTCTGATCATAAGGATTGGTACACACCCATAAGAGACTATCTCAAGTTAGGTAGCCTCCCACTTGGATTGTCGCATACCACAAAAATATCATTCAAACAGAAAGTGGCAAAACATGTCTTGTTAGGAGACATTTTGTACTGTCAGAGATACAAAGGCATCCTCCTCCATTGCTTGGACTAGCAGGAGTCCACTTGGATGATCACCCAAGCACACGATGGTACGTGCGGTGGCCACTTCAACAGTATGGCCATTGCCAAGTGCGTTCTTAGCATGGGATATTATTGGCCATATTTAGAGTGAGATTGTTGCACATATGTGCGAAAGTGCATGAAGTGTCAACACCATGCTAACTTGACACACGTACCTTCTTAGGCCTTGCAGCTGATCCAATCGGCTTGGCCATTTTTGTAGTGGGGCTTAGATCTCATCGAAAATATCTCCCTTGCATCATCAGGTCATCACACGTTTATCATAATGGCCATAGAGTACTTCACTAAGTGGGTGGAAGCAATTTTGCTTACCTCTATGACTGGGCCTCGCATTACGGAGTTTATTTTATATAACATCATATGTCATTTTGGTATTCCATCCAAGATCATCTCGGATAATGGGACGTCATTTAAGAACAAATATGTGCATGCTTTGACAACAAAGTACAAAATTTAGCATAGTTTTTTGACACCCTATTATCCGCAAGAAAATGGGCAAGCAGAGGCATAAAAAAAAATGCTAGTTGCCATCCTTAAAAATATGGTCATAGATAATCATAAATATTGGCACATCCAAATACCACTTGCCCTATGGGCTTATCACACTAGCATTCGGATGCCCACTGGGGCAACTCCATTTTTGCTAGTGTATGGCTCTAAGGCAGTCATACCTCTCAAGTTGGAAATACCATCCTTGCACATATCAATGCAAGAGTTCATCGATGATGACACTACACAGCAGGCCCTATTAGACCAACTTACATTACTTGATGAACGATGCGTCAATACTCTCGAGCATTTACGTATCTATCAAGAGTGACTTAAGAAAGCATACAACATGAAAGTTCACCTAAGAGACTTTTAGGTTGGTGACCTGGTCTTAAAAGAGAACCAACAAAATTCTAACTTACTGCCCTATTTAAGGGAAAATTTCATGAAAAATTGGTTAGGTCCCTATGTAATCAATAGTAAAATAGGACCTGGAACATACCGGCTCACATCTCCTGAAGGAATCAAGGAACAAGAACCCTTGAACATTAGTCATATGAGGGCATTCAAAATTTAGAGAGCCATCGCCCACACCAAAAGCCCCAAGGATTCCTGCAATCGCTTGGTCAACCAAATGCCCCAAAGGTATCAATAATCCCTTTGGTCAAAACAAAAGCCCCAAGGATTCCCGCAATTGCTTGGTCACCCAAAATGCCCCAAGGATTCCTACAATCGATTGGTCAAACCAAAAGCTCCAAGGGTTCCCACAACCGCTTGGTCACCCAAAAATGCCCCAAAGGTATCCATAATCCCTTTGGTCAAACCAAAATCTCCAAGGGTTCCCACAATCGCTTGGTCAACCAAAAATGCCCCAAAGGTATCCATAATCCCTTTGGTCAAACCAAAAGCCCCAAGGATTCCAACAATCGCTTGGTCAACCCCAAATGCCCCAAAGGTATCCATAATCCCTTTGGTCAAACCAAAAGCTCCAAGGGTTCCCACAATTGCTTGGTCACCCCAAAAATGCCCCAAAGGTATCCATAATCCCTTTTTTCAAATCAAAAGCTCCAAGGATTCCCGCAATTGCTTGGTCACCCAAAATGCCCCAAAGGTATCCATAATACCTTTGGTCAAACCAAAAGCCCCAAGGGTTCCCACAATCTCTTGGTCAACCAAAAATTCCCCAAAGGTATCCATAACCCCTTTGGTCAAACCAAAAGCTCCAAGGGTTCCCACAACCGCTTGGTCACCCAAAATGCCCCAAAGGTATCTATAATCCCTTTGGTCAAAACCTCCAAGGATCCATAAGAATCACTTGGTCCACACCCATTTGGGTTAAATCACCATAACATATATTCAAAAACAACAGATAATCAAAAATAACAAAAAATTGCATCTCACTTTCATGCATATTCTTAAAAATCAAAACACAAAAAATAAAAGAAAATATGCATTAAGCATCGCATACATACATTGCATATTTGCTGGTCATACATGTCAAAAGCACCATAGACTGTAATTACTCGACAATTTCATCATTTTACAAATTTAGTCCATTCTGTAAAAAGATCCATCAAGAATAACACCCTTCGCATTTTCGACATATCATAGTCAGTTGTCTGCTAATGTCTTTAGGATTTTCGTCATTCAACTGTCTTTAAATTTCTAGTCAAATGTTGTACAAAGTCAGACCCTTGATGGGGAACCAAAAATTGCATCTACAAAACTCAAATTTCATTCAATATTTTCAAGTTTATTTTACACAGACTAGCCCGCAGGCGTAGTTACATTTGCTATGCAATCCCTGGTTCTCCATGCTCTCTCATTACATTCGTTGGGTTTTTATAGAGGCCCCCGACCCTCTGTAATCTGCAATAACAATTACAGACATTCGTTGGGTTTTTATAGAGGCCCCCGACCCTCTGTCATCTGCAATAACAATTACAAACCTTCTCTAGGTTTTTATAGAGGCCCCTAACCCTCTGTCATCTGCAATAACAATTACAAACCTTCATTGGGTTTTTATAGAGGCCCTCGACCCTCTATAGTTTTGTAATAACAATTATAGAACAATGGCCGCAGCCATTAACCTTCTATCTAGAAGAAAAACCATGCAAGTAGGGCTAGGATGGCCCTCTGGCCTTGCAACTACAACCTCTGCCTGCCACTATCTTCCAACCCCTCTGCACACCTTCTGCCTACCCTTTTATAATCTCTGGTGCGACTCTCGGTCTTCCAACTGATGGCCCTTCATTTCATTTATGCCATGACTGTTCGTCTTTGTCGGTTCCATAACTACATTTTGCAACGGCATCCAGTAACTGTCGTCCACTCCCGTTCACTGCTGGTCTGCACCTGTTTCCACTGCACCTTGGTGCCACGTGTTGTTCTGTGCTACCATGTGTCACTCACTAACCTCATTCTGTAACGGCCTCCCAAAAATGTAGCATGTCATGATATCACGACATCTTCTCCCTCTTGCTCATCCTTTTCTTTGATGGTCATGATATCATGACATGTCGTGATATCATGACATTTCGGCTTCCTAGTTCTCCCCTTTCTTTTCAGGTCACGAAATCGTGACGTGTCGCGATATCAAGACACTTTTCTCTTCATCCACTTTCTCTTCCCTTCTAGCCGTGAAAATGTGACATGTCGTGAAATCATGACATATTTTCCTCTCTGCTTCCTCTCGCTCCTTCAGGTCATGAAAATGCGACATGTTACGAAATCATGACATCTTCTCCTTCGGCTCCTTCGCTCGCCTCTTGGTCGCGAAAATGCGACATGTCGTAAAATCATGACATTTTCCTCCTCAGGCTCCTTCTCCGCCTTTTGGTCATGAAAATGCGACATGTCGCGAAATCGTGACACTTCTCCTCCTTTGGCTCCTTCTTCGCCTTCTGGTCACAAAAATGCGACATGTCGCGAAATTGTGACATCTTCCTCCCTTGGCTTCTTCTTCGCCTTCTGGTCGCAAAAATGCAACATGTCATGAAATCATGACATCTTCATCCGTTGGCTTCTCCACTTGCCTTCTGGTCGCGAAACTGTGACATGTCATGAAATCACGACATCTTTCCTCCTTGCTTCCTTCTTTCATCTGTGGGTCGTGATAATGTGACATGTTGTGATATCACGACATCTTCCATCCACTACTTCTCTCTCCTCTTTGTGTCGCGATATCGTGACACTTTTTCTGTCGCGATATCACGACAGGTTTTCCCTGCTGGCTTCTCTCCCACTTTGTGTCACGATATCGTGACACTTTTTTTGTCATGATATCATGATAGTTTCTCTACTGGCTTCTCTCTCTCCACTTTGTGTCATGATTTTTTGACATGTCATGAAATTGCGATAGCTTCCTTCCTTAGCCAATTCTTCAAAAATGGCTCTACTGCCACTGGATGCTCCTGCATCAGATGCCACTGGATGCTCCTGCATCAGACACCTGGGGTTGATGGAGAAGTGACCTTCACTTTTGCACTGTTCTGTCGCCTTCTTCTGCACAGGGACTCGAACTCTCTCAAATCAACCCTTTTGTCTTCTCACCACTCTTCCACAGATCCTGGTGCAAGCTGCCTCACGTTCGACACTCTACTTACACACTCAGAATCTTCTAGCTCTGATACCACTTGATGGGGAACCAAAAATTGCATCTACAAAACTCAAATTTTCATTCAATATTTTCAAGTTTATTTTACACAGACTAGCCCACAGGCATAGTTACATTCACTATGCAATCTCTGGTTCTCCATGCTCTCTCATTACATTCGCTGGGTTTTTATAGAGGCCCCCGACCCTCTATAATCTACAATAACAATTATAGACATTCGTTGGGTTTTTATAGAGGCCCTCGACCATCTGTCATCTACAATAACAATTATAGACCTTCGCTGGGTTTTTATAGAGGCCCCTGACCCTATGTCATCTGCAATAACAATTACAGACCTTCGTTGGGTTTTTATAGAGGCCCCTGATGCTCTATAGTTTTGCAATAACAATTACAGAACAATGGCCGCAGCCATTAACCTTTCGTCTGGAATAAAAACCATGCAAGCAGGGCCAGGATGGCCCTCTGGCCTTGCAACTGCAACCTCTGCCTGCAACTATTTTCCAACCCCTCTGCACGCCTTCTGCCTACCCTTTTATAATCTCTGGTGTGACTCTCGGTCTTCCAAATGATGGCCCTTCATTTCATTTCTGCCATTACTGTTCATCTTCGTCAGTTCCATAACTGCATTTTGCAATGGCATCCGATAATTGCTGTCCACTCCTGTTCACTGCTGGTCTGTGCCTGTTTCCACTACACCTTGGTGCCACATGTTGTTTTGTGTTGCCATGTGTCGCTCACTGACCTCATTCTGTAACGGCCTCCCAAAAATGTAGCATGTCACAATATCGTGACATCTTCTCCCTCTTGCTTGTCCTTTTCTCTATTGGTCGTGATATCACGACATGTCACGATATCACAACATTTCGGCTTCATTGTTCTCCCTTTCTCTTTAGGTCATGAAATCATGACGTGTCGTGATATCGTGACACTTTTCTCTTCATCCACTTTCTCTTCCCTTCTAGCCATGAAAATGCAACATGTCGCGAAATTGTGACATCTTCTCCTCTCTGCTTCCTCTTGCTTCTTCGGGTTGCAAAAATGTGACATGCCACAAAATCGTGACATCTTCTCCTCTGGATCCTTCACTCGCCTCTTGGTCACAAAAATGTGACATGTCGCAAAATCATGACATTTTCCTCCTCGGGCTCCTTCTCTGCCTTCTGGTCGCGAAAATGTGACATGTCATGAAATCATGACATTTCTCCTCCTCTGGCTCCTTCTTCACCTTCTGGTCGTGAAAATGTGACATGTCACGAAATCACGACATCTTCCTCCCTTGGCTTCTTCTTCGCCTTTTGGTCGTGAAAATGCGACATGTCGCAAAATCGTGACATCTTCATCTACTAGCTTCTCCACTTGCCTTTTGGTCGCGAAACTGTGACATGTCACAAAATCATGACATATTTCCTCCTTGCTTCCTTCTTTCATCTATGTGTTGTGATAATGCGACATGTCACGATATCGCGACATCTTCCATCCACTACTTCTCTCTCCTCTTTGTGTCGCGATATCGCGACATTTTTTCTGTCGTGATATCGCGATAGGTTTTTCTTGCTGGCTTCTCTCCCACTTTGTGTCACGATATCGCGACACTTTTTCTGTCACGATATCACGACAATTTCTCTATTGGCTTATCTCTCTCCACTTTGTGTCACAATTTTGTGACATGTCACGAAATCGTGACATCTTCCTTCCTTAGCCAATTCTTCGAAAATGGCTCTGCTGCCACTAGATGCTCTTGCATCAGAGGCCACTGGATGCTCCTGCATCAATGTTGTACAAATTCAAACCAATTTTTACAAGGTAGAGTTTACTTGGGTCATGCCTTGTTACATAGCATCCCAACACAAGCTTAAAACACATAAAAATTCCCAAGTTGTGTGAACAAAAGACGAAACCTACAAAGCAGTCCAGGGTACCATAGGTGAAACGTTATCCTGCTCATCTCCCTGTGCGAATGGTTCAAGAATGCTGAGAATTGACAAAAGGACAAGCTCTTCCCCATCCAATTCCTCATAATAAATAGTGGTTTTCACCACCATCAAAATTTCCAAACACCTTGGTCCCCAAATCCATAAGGATTCGTACTACACGCCCCTCAGAAGGATGGGTAGTCATCCCCAAGGCCTAAAAGGATCAATGTCATTCATAAGAAAAATCCCAAAAGTCCACCATCAAAAATCTCGAAACACCTTTTATCCCCAAATTCGTAAGGATTTGTACTACACTCCCCTGAGAAGGATGGGTAGTCATCCCCAAGGCCTAAAAGATCAATGCCATTCCAAAGAAAAATTCCCAACCACCTTTGATCCCCAAAGTCATAAGGATTCATACTACATGTCCCTGAGAAGGATGGGTAGTCATCCCTAAGGCCAAAAGGATCAATGCCATTCACAAGCCAAAAACCCATGAGCTCAACTTTGAAATCAAAATTCAAAATCTAAATCCTCAAAAAATAACAATAAAAAAATAACAGTGGTTATCACCACTACTCAAACCCCTTGCTCAAGAAAAAAAAAAGAGAAAAATAAACAGTGATTTTCATCACTATGTATGAGAGCAAGAATCCCAACAAGTTGAACAACCAAAAGACACCTGAGCATGAATCCCTGGAATTCTTAGCATTCGAAAAACCATTAGGTGATCCTCATTACGGGTTTGGTGGATAGCCTACCTGGAAATGACGGTGTCCTAAATGCATGATGATATGTCTATAACATTAGCTTTGCATGTGTGTAGAATAATGTTTGCATGTGGATGAGCTAGCTTATGGTATCCTAGATTACCCCATGGATTAATCTTACTAAATGCAATAAAAGGAGTTAGTGGGGCTAATTAGGTGATCCTCAGTACAGGTTTGGTGGACAGCCTACCTGGCACTGGCAGTATCCTTACGAATACCACATAAATGAACTCAACCACACACACAGGGATGTGAAATAACTTGGTCAAACTCAATTATAATTTGTACCTTGTTCGAAAGTCTTGTAATATAATGTACAGTCTTTATTAGTTAGTTAAAGCATCTGAGTCTCAGAAAAACCTTAACTACATTTTGAAACAATTGTTGTACATTTCATTACTTACATCACCATCAAAAAAGACAAAACAAAAATTACAAATGCAATGTTATTCCATAAAGCAATCACATAGTATAGAAAGCCGATAAATCCTGTATAGTCTATGGTGCCATCGCCTATATACCAACAAATCATTCCATCCATTCCATATGCATACATCTATATCATCTAGCTAACATCATCCGTAGTCATAATAACATATGCATACATCAACATAAATAAAGGTGCATAAAGAACAATAAACCATGACAAGCATATCATCAAACCAAAAATGATTCATGTATATAAATTGAGTCAAAATGCCCTCAAGCTACAATAAGGTCCTCTGACCTCACAAAAAACCAAAAATTCAAAATCCCCAAAGCCTAGGGAGTCGGCCACCATGATCACACAGTATCAGTGCGACTGGCACTACCCCCAATAGTATGGGTCCTATGGGACCTCTCAGGGTGGCTACTACCAGTCCATGCACCCTGACCACCAATGTTGCCCTCATCTAGCCACCTACGATGAGAGGATGTAGACTGCTCAGTCTCACTGCCTCTCGTACGGTGTGACGAACCACCTCCATTGAGCTCAGGTAATTTTCCACTGAGGAAGACAACCTATGTCTCTAACTTTACTTGGTACTACCCCCACTCCACATCTTGTCGACGATACATAGCCAATGCGCTATCCTGCTATGCCAATTGAGCTCGTAGGAGATCCCTCTCCTGCAAAACGTCTCTATGATTCTCCTCCCATATCCGTAAGAGATCCTCCAATCACGCTATCTCAACATGAAACCCAACATCTACATCCCTTGAGACATCCTGAGGCATGGGCACCTCCGGGATGTCCTGCTGCTCCGGCACCCACTTCTCTGAGACGTCTTGTACATCCGACTACTCCAAAAATCTAGTTCTCTAGGGGTTTGCCAATTCTTAACCTTTTTCATGAATTTTTGATATACAAAATCACAAACACAGAGCAATCCAAAATTCTCGAAAATATTGCTTTATTCTTATATCAAAACTAGGGCACAAATTACAATGCAAATACCTCAAATGCTGATGAAACCCTAGTTGCTCCGTACTCTATAAATGATGATGAAGGCTCAGCCCTTCTGATGTGAATACTGTGTGGTGTCCCAGCTCCAAATATTCCCTGTATAATCTCTGAATGACCCCGTGTGGTAACCCAACTCTAGAAGTCTTTAAAACTGAAGTCCAACTGCAATCCCCGTGTGGAAATGCCTAGATTGACCCGAGGGTAATCTTGCAACCCCGAAGCCAATGTCCCCGTAAGAGGTTGTCATATCTCACAAGCTCCAGAATCTCTCGTAAATGGCTCTGCCGGAGAGTCCTCCAAAAAACCAGAGAGAAAAATAATAATCTTCGCATATCTCCAAATGAACTCAAAACCTCCTTTTATCTCCTCCATAGGTCGACCTAGGGTTAGGTCACTTTTAGGGTGAGCAAATATAATTTTATCAATTTTTAATTCCACCTTATTTCTCCTTAATTTATTCACCCCCTTATGCCTAGGCTTAACGACTTTTTAAGTCGTCACTTAAAATGGCCCCTTTTAAGTATAAAATGATTTTATAATAAAATAAAGTCACTGACTTTACAAAATTAAATTAAATAATCACTTTATTAATTTTATCTTCGACCATTAAAATTTCCAACCTCTGCCCATCCGAATTGAAATCCGTGAATGGTTTTGGACACCCATTTCACTGAAGAATATCACTGCACTATCTGTTGTCCATCGAAACCCTAAAAATGGACATGGCTAAAAATAGTAACTTTGATCAAACAAATCTCCGAATGAGCCCAAACGACCATCAATCAATAGCTCTCTGGGTACTGACAAATATTTTGATATCTCCAATGGCTCCCCTCCATCCGACTTAGCCTACGGGAGCTCGTGTATAGGCTAATCTGCTCTGCACCTGACTGCATAGAAAAGGGGACATTACAGTCCGCCCTTCCCAAAGATTGCTTGTCCTCAAGCAATACGTATACATACTCCAGTCAGATGCTACATCCCGGTTGAGATCACATCAAATCCCCTGGATCCCATAGCAACCTCAAAAAGGAACCGCCATGCTGACGCTGCGCCACTCTGATCATCACTACCCCTCTGACATGGTTAAGTGGCAGAAGTCTCAACTGCAATAGCATGATGAAATCTCTCTCCAGTCTGGCACTGACATGTCTGTCTGAGCTGAGATGTAATATCATGTACCATGACATACCGAAGGAATCAACGTCATAGATTACTGCAAACACAATGTTGGAAGTGCCTCCATAGTCATCACCTAACCAGCTCAACTCGGCGTTCACACTCCTGGAATCTCCCAGATAATCCCATGTAGCCCAATCTACTGCAGTCAATGTAATATCCTCTAGAAATATGATGTCCCTCATCATACTCAACCAAGTAGGGTGTAAATGTATCTGTATAATTCCTGAAATATCAACCACACTCCACTCTGGCAACTCAATAAGAAGCTCAACCTCACCATCAAAACTGGTATGCCCATTATGACTGCACCATGTGCCAAGTAACATCTCATGCATAGGTGACTCAACCAGGCCTATCTCTGCACTTTCACTGATTAAACTGACCCCTTGAGAGGGCACTGTGTTCAAATAAGAAGTAAGATACTCCATGTAATGCCAACCAAATTGTGGACCCATCTCCATCATGTAAATGTTATGGCTGTCCAAAAAGTGAACAGCGGCATATCTCTCATACCCATGATCAACTATTGCCCACAACATGCTCCTACCATCGCCCTCGATGCCCATCAAGGCAAACATACGATCCTGGGTAAGAGAACTCAACTCCTGGTCATCCGGATTAGGCTGGAGGATGCTCATGGAATCACCCTCAGACTCATGTCGGAGTAGACACCCTGTCTCAAACAATGTATCCTGATGATCTATTATAGTAAATGAATCAACACTCTACATCTCAAAAAGTGGATTGCCCAAAAATGTCACATGATCCATCTCATATAACGGATTGTCAGTCCATCAAAAACAGTTATCTCCCTTGTGCTTATCAAGGTTATTTTGTTGATCCCAAATTGTGTAATCTATTTTCATGGGACAATGTGATAAGTCATAGTCCTCCCGAATGCAATCTAGTTCGTCAACAATCTGCCCAATCTTCCTGGCTCTCTCTCGATTCAACTGTTCAGTAGATTCTAAAACAAAATTGAGTTTCAACTCTATCTCATGCAATGAAAAGTGTGCCTCTAACAAAGAGCTTCTAGTCCACTCAAGCTCTTCAGTTAGCTGATTGACTTCTTCTTCTTTGCTCCTGTATGCACTAAGGGTCTCTTCGACGAGCTTGGCATAGTGATCTCTGTCTGCAAGAGTGTTCATGAAGTCTAACTTCATAGTTTCTAAGGCTGCCCTCAAATTTTGTAAATCAGCACTGGAGATTACTCCTTCTACACCCTTCTGTCTCTTCTCAACTTGTGCCCTCCAATATAGTTCTTCGGTGAACTTATGGGTGGCATCAAAATGAGATAAGGCTGCAGCAATTCTGTCCTCATCAGACCTGGAACTAAAATCAGATTTATGTACCAAGTTTTCAAAATTATGCATCTGGTCTCCCTCTTCACAACTCTTGGTGTTTGGCTCCCTGTATGAAGATGTAGTAGGCAGATCATCAAGGGGATGACCATAATAAGGTGTTGATCCACTCGGATCCTCATTAAGCTTATCATGAATACAATCTAAAATGGGATTATAACCAACAATAAACTCAACATCCGTGGAGTCCTCATGGCTGTCTTGAAGAGATAAAATATCCTTATAATCTGATTTTAAATCAGCAACAATCTCAACTGTGTTATGGTCTAAAAATTCATGTGTGTGCTCCTCAAAAGGGGCTGCTATGAATTCTGTAACATCACCATCATGTGTATCATCCACCACGGACTCCATATGCAACTCACTCTGCAAATCTTCGAAGAAGATGTAGTTATCCAGTGCATGCATCCTACCCTATTCCGATTGTGAACCCGAATCCATAACACTTCCCTCTGAATGGGTCTCAACCTCATGTTTTGGCTCATCAATAGTGTGTACCTGTATATCAACTGAACTAACCTGTGATCCTACCCCGCATACCTCATGGGAAGAGGACTCTTCATTCTCACAATTTGCTGATTTGTTTTTCTTTCTCCACAACCTGGTCGCCAACTGTGTCATCCCATTAAGATAAACAGGATCACTTAAAATAGCATTCATCTTGTCCAATAGGTGTATCATTTCCTGCTGATTTCTAACCCGATCTCCGTGTGGGTCCATGATTTTATTCTCTCCGGATATGTGAAGTCTCATCTTTGCTCACTGTTTGCTGATGTATAAATCTTGAACTGTCCCCCTAAGAATTACTGCTTAGTTTGAAGCAAGACTTCACACATTCCTTAATTCTGCCACCCACAGATGGTACGACACAGATTGTTGAATAGTGTAGGACTGTGTAATTTTAGAACCGAATTGATTATTTGTTCCTTTAAAAGGTACAACAGATGCAACCAAAGGGTCTTCACCAATACCTCTATACATAGGCTTCAAAATGAAGTTGCCCTATGAAGGAAGATTAGTTATTGTGACTTAATCAAACTTTGTTATTTCGACTGCAGGTAATCTGAATATTCAGTGATATAATGGTATGTCCCAGGTATTATGTTATTCAATCATAGCCGAGGAAGTTTCAACACTACAATCCAAAAAGTGTCATGTCTCTCAAAGGAGTCATCGTCAGTTATGACAGAATATTTTGCCCCTTGCAGATACAAAATAATGTGATCGCCGATATTGTTCATTACCAAACTGTTAATTTTTTCAATGGATTTAAAAAAAATAGTCAATATCTGTCAAACTCCCCATTCATCAGCGCAAACAAAGAATCTTATTATTTCGTATTTGCTCAGCTTAAACCAATCTTCAACCGCAGCTTTTCTTCAACTTATATTCATTTCCCATGACCCCTGACAAATAAATATAAATTCACAAGCAATGACTATATTCCTGTGGGCACAAAGATTCATATAGAATCACCTTTGTTAAAAGAATGCCAATATTTTATTTGGCCACCAAATTTTTGTGGAGTCGATGCCTCCAGTATTACACCGTTGCTCCACACAGTATGTTGGCATGTTAAATTTCTAAAATTTATCCTCGTACAAGATTCATAAATTTCTCCAATTTACCATCGTTATGCTTCAAGCAAACCCTAACAGGCAGGCAGGAAAAACCCGCTCTGATACCACTGTAATAACCCTCCCTATCTAGTTCTCTAGGGGTTTGCCAATTCTTAACCTTTTTCGTGAATTTTTGATATACAAAATCACAAACACAGAGCAATCCAAAATTCTCAAAAATATTGCTTTATTCTTATATCAAAACTAGGGCACAAATTACAATGCAAATACCTCAAATGTTGATGAAACCCTAGCTGCTCCATACTCTATAAATGATGATGAAGGCTCAGCCCTTCTGATGTGAATACTGTGTGGTGTCCCAACTCCAAATATTCCCTGTATAATCTCTGAATGACCCTATGTGGTAACCCAACTCTAGAAGTCTTTAAAACTGAAGTCCAACTGCAATCCCCGTGTGGAAATGCCTAGATTGACCTGAGGGTAATCTTGCAACCCCGAAGCCAATGTCCCCGTAAGAGGTTGTCGTCTCTCACAAGCTCCAGAATCTCTCGTAAATGGCTCGCCAAAGAGTCCTCCAAAAAACCAGAGAGAAAAATAATAATCTTCGCATATCTCCAAATGAACTCAAAACCTCCTTTTATCTCCTCCATAGGTCGACCTAGGGTTAGGTCACTTTTAGGGTGAGCAAATATAATTTTATCAATTTTTAATTCCACCTTATTTCTCCTTAATTTATTCACCCCCTTATGCCTAGGCTTAATGACTTTTTAAGTCATCACTTAAAATGGCCCCTTTTAAGTATAAAATGATTTTATAATAAAATAAAGTCACTGACTTTACAAAATTAAATTAAATAATCACTTTATTAATTTTATCTTCGACCATTAAAATTTCCAACCTCTCGCCCATCCGAATTGAAATCCGTGAATGGTTTTGGACACCCATTTCACTGAAGAATATCACTGCACTGTCTATTGTCCACCGAAACCCTAAAAATGGACATGGCTAAAAATAGTAACTTTGATCAAACAAATCTCCGAATGAGCCCAAACGACCATCAATCAATAGCTCTCTGGGTACTGACAAAGATTTTGATATCTCCAATGGCTCCCCTCCATCCGACTTAGCCTACGAGAGCTCGTGTATAGGCTAATTTTCTCTACACCTGACTACATAGAAAAGGGGACATTACAATTCTCCTCCTCCCATATCCATAATAGATCCTCCAATCATGCTATCTCAACATGAAACCCATATCCCCTGAGACAGCCTGAGGCATGGGCACCTCTGGGATGGCCTACTGCTCTGGCACCCACTGCTCTGGGACGTCATGTACATATGGCTACTCCAAAACCCTCACATCATCTCCATCGCCAACAAATTCATCGACCTCCACCATGTTTGCATCATCAAGTGGAGGCCCCCAACCCTCCACCAATGCCTCTACACCCCCACCTCCTACTACTACCATATCCATGCCTCCTAAAGGCCCCTCACCCTACCATCGCCACATAGTCCACCACCGGTCATACTCTGTAGTTATCCCAACATCGTCCACATTGGGTACATCAATAACTACATCAAACCCATTGCCCAGTGGCTCAATGATTGACCAGACTAAAGTCCTCTCGTCCTCGTGTCATTGATAGATCAAGGGATCACTAGGAAATCCTTGGTGCACCCTAAACTGCCATGTTAGCCAAACATACAAGAAGTACTCTTGCTTCATCTCGTGCCACCCAATCAACCATCTACCCCTGTGCACACACTGAAGCCACTCTCCAATATCATGCCAAGATAGACAGTCCTAGTACGACTGCCAGTACACCTACCTCGACATTATACGAGAGAAGGCATCAGTGTAGTGACCCACATCACCTGCCTGCCACTGACTCTTTCCATGCTCCTCTTACCACCACCATAAATTAGCATACCCAATCTCCCGATCCACCATCTTAGCTCGGGTGGTCCAAGGCAAACCCTACGGTCGCTCCACAGCTATGTGTTGCCACACCCAACACTACAAGAGATAGCTGCACCCGATCCCCTTATGCCTCTGATAGTGGACCTTGTATAGCTCATCGTACAGCTATGCCAACAATGTCTAACCCCATCTCATAATAAGTGGAGCTGATGTAGAACACTCCACCAATGTGAAAACCAACTCCAGCAGGTTCCAAGGGAACCTCGCACCTGAGGAGTTAGGAAGAAGCATATTGGAAATGAGGGCCATGAGTAAAGCATGCCTCACCCCTAATTTACCCTTCTCTAGCCACCACCGCACCAGAATACTGCCTATCTGGAAATCAGCCTTTGCCCTCTCCACAGCCTTCTCCACCCCCCTCTCCCCTGCCCAACCAAAACATCAGGTCAGTACCGTTGTTCATTGGTCTTGGTGGGTCATTCGGATAGGAAGCCCATCTATCAAAATCCATAGAATCTGATACATATACTCCAGAGTCACAGTCATATCCCCTATAGGAAGATGAAAAGTGTTGGTGCGGGGATCCCACAGATTGATTAGGGCAGTTAAATATGCCTGATCCCCCACCACAAGCTTCAGATGCGTCACGTGCTTGAGCCCAAGGGCATCAAACCACTCCCAATCCCCAACTATCAAGGCATCTCGGGCATCAGAGAAAATGGTCGACTGGCGGTACCGACTCTTCACAACCTAAAAAATAATAAAAAGCAAAATATATTAAGTACATACTTAATATAAACAAAAACAATACAATAAAATTGTACAAAAGAACAACAAATTACAAGAAAACAATTATACAACAAAAGTACAACATCAAAATAATAGAAAAACAAAGTACAACAAACATACAAAAAAATAAAGTACTGTAAAAGTATAGCAACATTAACAACAAACTGTACAACAATGACAGCAAATAGAAAAATAACTGTACAAAAACAAAAAAAAAACAAAACACAAATAAAACAAAATCATACTAGGGTTTCAGCCTTAATGTGAATACAAAAAAAAATGACAAACATTAATATTAGGGTTTCAACCTTACTATTAACACAAAAACAATTTAAAAATATAAAAATTAATGTTAGGGTTTCAACCTTAATATTAATGCAAAACAAAACAAAAAAATAATAAACAAAAAATCATATATTAAGTTTTCAACTTGATATATAGATAAAAACAAAATACCGCAAACACACATTTATATGTAAGTTTTTAACTTCATATAAAACAAAAATGAATAACAGGTAGGGAGAAGGAACATCATACTAGTCTCTCCTCATCTCCTCCACTCGAATATCTGGTTCTCGCACTCATGATGTCTGCAAAATTTCAGTAGCGCTCCGCTATGCACACTCGCACTCCTCCTCCTCACTGCTCCAAATCACCAAGAAAAAAATATTGCAAATGAGCCCAAAACCTAGTTTTGGTCCTTTTATAGGCTGTTAGGCCTGTAATAATTCCACCCTGGGATGAGCGCTCTAGTTAGCACTCATCCCACCTTGGGATGATTACCAAATTGGTATTCGTCCCACCCTGGGATGATTACAGAGCAAGAAATAAAGCAACAAAAACTGCATCCAAAAAATGCACCAAAAATAATAATAAATTTGTCGGACAAAGGTGCCTTTGCACCTGACATTCATGGCATGAAAAACCATCGTCGGGGTCACAAATACTCACTATCCTACTCCCTAAGAAGGCTAGCATAGCCGGACCGCTCCACGGGAAGGAGGATTTTTGATAATTTCTACCCCATTAGGCATCAACAAAAGGGTCAAAACCCTCCAAAAACAGGCCCGATTGCTAAGCATTCAATGGAAAACAGCTGAATGCACCCTTAAAAATGTCTTCTTGGGTCAAGCAACTCGTCGCTTTTCTCATTTTTGTCATTCCCTCATCGATTCGTTGCTTGAGGGAGTAGTCACACTTAGTCACCAAATCAACAAATACACACCCAATCAAGGAAATGGCATGCATTCAAAGAATCATTGAAAAATACAATCACGCTCCTGCTTGGGGCAGAAAACAAGCAATAATCACAAGCTAAAAAAACACTTGGCATTCTGGAAGCATGAAGACAAGGTTCCTCTAACAAAAGGTTGTGCCCTTTTTCTATTCATGACTAAACAATGTCCAAGATCAAGTACACCTCACTAAAAAAGGTTACACTTGAGTTAAGCTCCTTAGCTCGTCAGAAACAAGGATTCAAGAATGCGTGCCCTTTCCATACTTGGGGTATCAAATTTTGGTTAGGTTATTGAGAAACCCTAATAATTAAGTGCTTTGGTCATCTATTTTTTCTCAGCACTACGCCACACATAGCGCATCCCAAAAAGGGGCATCTATAGACACCAAAACAACACCAATCCGATTATGTGACTACAAGCACTGACCGAATTGGCATACATACCCCCTAGGGCAGCCTCCAAAGGTTAAACAATGGTCCTAACCACTAACAAATCAGTTTTGGAAGGTCAGAGGTCAATTTGGCACCTTTTAAGCACTTTGATCCCTACTCGTCCCACCCTGGGATGATTAGAATCCTATTCGTCTGACCCCGAGACGATTAGCAGCAGTCGTTCCATGGTGGGACGAGTAGCAGGTTTGACTAGCAAAAAGTCAAGCCTTGAAAAATGGCAACCCAGATCTGCCACCCAAATTTGCCTTCAAGGCATGCAATTACGAGGAACGGTTTCAAATCAAAGAGAGGGACTTCAGTCAAGCATGCCCTGATCATGGAGGCCTCATGCAAGGAGGCCCTAAATCAGGGAGGAATCTTCTCTCCCCCAAGAAATGCATGGTGAGCCAAGTGGCGCCCTCACATGTGCATTCAAAGGAGACCCCTAAGGTCTATAAAAGGGTGAGCCTCCTCACCCCAAAAAAGGATGGAGGGTTGGAGCATTTGGAGCAATGGAGTGCTACCAAATTATACCGCCATTCCCTTTTGTGCTTCCTACATCCCTAATTTCTCTTTTGGAGGAGAGGTTATCGGGTGAAAACTAGGAATACAATCTAGACTTAAAACCCAATAAATCGACCACAATCCCACATAAAACTTGTCAACACAACCCCATAGGAGGTTTTGGACCCATCCCACTTGGATTGGTGCCAAAACTAAGCCCCAAACAGTTGGCATCTTGCCCCTAGGCGCCCCCTGCACTGTTGTAGTCCTAATTGTCCCACCCCAGAGTGATTAGAAATATGTAAAGTATTTCTTTACTTTTATTTTTTTATTATGTCATATTTCATGTACTTATGCTGTTGTTCAATTTTCATGGTATTCTAACTTGATTTGACCGTGTTTTTATCATTTTATGCGTTTACTAACATACAGGGAGTGCCTTTAGATACAGGATAATCTAGGTAGAATCTGCCAAATATGACCTTTTGGGTCATCTCAAAATACCCCTTTTAGCCTAACCCCAAGTTTGCAAGAGTTTTGGAGGCCTCTGGGTAGGACATTTGCAAGGTTGCTCTTGCACATTTTGTGATAGTCCTAATCATCCCATCCTGGAGCGATTAGAAATCCATGCATGATTTCCTGACTTTTATTTTTGCAATGGGTCCTTGATGATGTCTTGATGCTTATATCAAATTTTAGGTTCATTATAACATGTTTTGACCATAGTTTCATTCTTTTTTACATTAACTAGTCGGAGGCTTTGGGGATTGCATGTTTTCCTACATCCACATATGCTATTAATTGTTTGCTATTTTTTTGTGTGTAGGATCTCACTACTAGGAACACCGGAGGGGAAAAAAGGAATGACGAACACACATGCACAAGCGGTGGCAATGTTTGGCCCACCCATTTCAAATGTGGGCATGCGAAAGACACTGGAAGCGTACCCTCCATTGATGTAACGAACTGTATCAAACGTTATGAGCCCCAGAGGGGGGGAGACGTATTATAACTGGATTAAAAGCAACATTAATAAAAGAGGCCCTAATTTGTTTTGCTTACATCTCATTTCTTTCTACTTTATTTCCTACATACACTTGTTCATCGCATTCATAGGACTTAGCATCGATACCATATCAATTTCGTTTGCATCACATCTAGTACGCCGTCACTCTACATTCGGCTTTCAAAAACATAATGTATGCAATATGATTTTTAACAATCTAATGTATGACACCACTGAATGTATAACAATCATGTATTGTAGTTGCTTTATATTTTTGTGAAAGATAGTACACCCATATGTGAGATGCAATTATATATGGTTTCTATTCATGGGCTTTTGTAAATTAAAATAATATGGATAACATAGACAGTGGCCATAATCGGAGTTGAGGGTCTATGGCACGAAGTGCCGCCTCTCTCTCTACTAGCTCATTGACTTGCCACAAGTTGTGAGGTCCAAGATAAGCCATCTTGGTCCCATCCTCAAAGTCATCATCACTTATACAGAAACTGTTAGCATTGGTATGCAGCCCTAAGACAAAGGGCTCATGTCTTGGCTATAAGTAGGCCATCTCTGTTTTATCTTCATATTCTTCATCACTTATGAAGAAACCATTAACATTGGTATGTGGTCCTAATATAAAGGGCTCATGTCTTGGTCATAAGTAGGCCATCTCTGTTTCATCTTCATATCATTCGTCACTTATGAAGAATCCATTTGCAATTGTCTCCTGCACCAAATTTAGGGGTTGATGGCTTAGGCCTAGGTAAGCTCTTTTTGTCGAGTCTTCTAATTCATAGTCACTTTCATCTGATGTATATCCAATTTCTTCATGGATGGACCATGTGAACCTTTGTAAATAGCGAGGTCCTTGATAGGCTAAGCCAAGTTGCACCTCATCATCACTTGCTTCATATCCATTCTCCTCATCCCACGAGTTGTACCCTATTGGTGTGGAATCAATTGAGGTGTTTGGATGATAAGTTTCTGGAGGTGGTATGTTTATCGTGGCCACTTGTCTATTGCTCAAATTTGCTATTATAAAAGGGTGATAAGGAATGAAATGAATTTCTTCTCCCAACCCTATGCTTAATCTTTCCAATGTCGCTACAAGCGAGTCATCTCGACCTCCGCTATAGTAGCATAAGATAAATCTATCGAAAGGAAGCTGATATAGTGGCTCGTAAGGCCTCATGCACCCCTAATCATATATTACAAGGCCATAGACATGCCAATGGTAACACTCAAAGTAGCTTAGAGAAAACTCGATATTAGAGAGCTAACAAAAATTGACTGTGAATAATTTGTCACCATCTCCTTCTATATCTGAAGACTTATGAGCGTAGTCCAGTTCGGCATAGATAAAATTGGTTTGGTTGGGAGGGATTCCAAGTGGAACCACTATTTCTACTAGTGGCCTCAAGTATTTAGGCCTTCTTATGTCCTATGTAGACTCAATGATAGGCGTAAAGGTGATGTTCTACACAAGGTATTCCCCTATGCTTGTACTTGCCAAGTGTATTGATGCATACGATGTGGATGACCCCACGGATGATACTGGTGAAGCAGTGTGATAATCACTATCTTCATATTGATCTTTAGGATCTTCCTCTTCCATAGGAGTTGGCACTTTGGCAATGGCTATAGTTGAAACTTCCTTAGGCCTCTCTTCCTTAACTAAGGGGGCCTTTAGCTTCTGATTGTCTTTTGGTTTTGATGTTGATGGTACTTTAGAAGCATTGATTATCTTGAGTGCATTAGGAGGTGTTGAAGTGCATGGGTCTTTTATTACCCCTTTGTCCTTGTTATCAAATTGTGTGGTTGGTGATGAAGGTGCCATGTATAGGTGAGTATAATATATCACAAATTATCTCAAAATATCCACATTATTAACGTATTTAAAAGGCTCTTCATCAGCCAGAACCACATAGAATTTGCTTTCGTGCGCATACTTGACACACTGGTGCAAGATCGAAGGCACGTACTTCATTGCCCTTATCCAAGGGTGCCCTAAGAGGATGGTGTACTACATAGTTCCTTCCAAGACATGACACATCACGGGGATGGTCTTATACCCCACTTTGATGGGTAGGACTATCGTTCCAACATAATTGCATAAAGCATCATTAAAAGCTCTCAATGTGTAAGTTCCTGGAATGATATTGGTATTGGGTATCTTGAGGTGCTCTATTGTAGTTGTTGTGATGATGTTTATCGATGAACCTATATTGAACAAAATCCTCTTGAAAGGTAAGTAATTGATGGCCGCTACAATATTTAGTGGAAGGTCTAGTAAGGCAGCAAATATTGTCTTAATCTCATGATCATAGAATCGGATTACAGGTTCCTGGCATTCTTGCACTTGCCCCATAAAGTGAGTGAATGCATTCACATCTTGAGTTTGAAGCTCACTTGTTCTTAAAATATCCATTAGAGTCTCCCTATGCTTTGGGGACTTTTGTATGAGCTCATAGATGGATAACTTAGATGGATTTGTCTGTAGTTTTTGCTCCAATATACTTCAAATAGTTACCACAGGGGTCGTTGGTGGACCTGGAAGGTTGTATTACCTTTGCATAGGAGTGGTTTAGATGTTCATGGGAGATGCGGGCGATTGCGGTTGACCATACTACCTAGTCCTTATTGCTATGTTAATGATCTTAATTATCCCAACGCATCTGTGGGTAGGTATGTTAGCTCGAACCTAATTGACTTGGGCCCCTTGTTCTCGAGGGGCTTCATGATTGGGAAATGGGTTTCTGTATATGCCCATGTATCTATTATCGAGAGCTAGTGGGTTGTCAACTTTGAGCTCTCCCACCTCAATCATGTTTTGCACTTGATGCTTAAACCCGACACAAGCCTCAATGTCATGCCCCGGTATCCTATGATAAGGATAAAATTGATCTTCCCTATATCATTTTTGCTTAGGATGGTTGGGATCTACAAGAGTTATATCAAGAAATCTGATCCTCCTGGACTCACTCAATTGATTAAATATTAATTGTATTTATTCTATCAGAGGCATGAAATAACGAGGCGGCTTGCATTCTTGGTTTCTTCCTTGATTATTCTTTTGATCGTATTTGGCTGGTGGTGGGTGTGCTTGATAGTTATATGGTTGTTGTGCACCCCATCCTTGGGTGTAGCCAATACAACTTGATTTATTGGAGCAGGGTTATTCTGTTTCTGCTTGTACTTGTCATTCTTACCATTCTTGTTCTAGTCCTTTTTGTTTTGGAGTTTAATGGTCCCCTCATCTACTTTTATTTCTTCAATGAGCTTGGCCTGTGCCAAAGCTTCTTCAAATGAAGGATACTGTTGGAGTTGTAGCAAGAGGGAGATATGTTTAGAACAAATTTTGGTAAACATTCCAATGATCTCTTCTGTGGGAACGGAGAATGATAATTTTGCCATGATTTTTCTTCATCTATTCCCATAGTCCATTACTGACTCATAATCATACTGTTTTAGGTTTTCCAACTAAAAGGTTCACCTTCTTATTAGCACCAAAGGAGAAATGATTCAAGAATGCATTTACTAGTTGTTCAAATTTGGTTATGCTATGCTTAGGTAGTTGGTTGAACCATTGAGTGGCAGCACCTAAAAATATCATTATGAATGTTCTTAGCATGAGAGCATCATTATCTTCAAGATGAAAACAAGTGTTGATAAAATTGGTGACATGCTCTTGTGAATCCTCTTCACCTTTAAACTTCTCTAACCTAGGCATATCAAAGTGTTTAGGATATGGAGGGCTAGGGATTTATGGGCACAATGGTTGATTGTGTATCTTGCTCAATATTGGTGAGTTCCCAACTGCCTCTTATTTCTCAAAGGTTTTCATATTTTTAGCAAGCTCTTGAAATGCCTTTGATGCACAAATTTCCTCCTTGTGTAATCCTATTCGCATTAGCAATGGAGGTAACTCTCTATCCATTTGATTTGTTCTATTTTCCTCCCTCCTATGATGGGACTTAGGATTGTGATCTTGGTTTGTTATGTTTGCCCTCCATCCATTAGTTGGATTTTGTTCATTATTTGGTGGGGGGTTTAATTGTTGGATATCTTGTCTAGTGTGCCTTTCCTTAGGTGAGTCAGCGTGTCTTGTTATTTGGTGGTCACCACCATTTATCTGTAAATTGTTAAGATCTAGGTTCTCATATTGCTCTCTTAAACACTGCTCATGTTGGTGCAAGAGTCTTTATTTTTGTTTTTCTTGTTCGAGAGCTTCCACCAACTCTCACTCTTTGCGTAATGCATTTTCTAATCACCTCATTCGGTCATTTTGTGCTATTGTAGAAGACTCATGTTTATCTGACTATGTTCTTGTAGTCTTGACTCGTAGATTCCTCGAGGGGGTTTTTGTTGTATCTGTACTATTGCTAGTTAATGTGAATTTTTTAGTGTACTGTTGAATATCCCTATGATCAGACTCCACACATCTTCTGTGGGGTCACTCTGAGGTACCCCCAAATTTGGAGGTATGTTTAGAAGTCACAATTCGTGAGCTTCCAGATGCAGAGTTCTCAGTAGCTATAGTTCTTTGGGTTGGTTGAGTAGGAAATCGATCCAACCTCTCTAGTTGTCTCATTCTCCATGGTTGGTCCTATGGGCTGCCATTTACTCCTATGAGGTCATAGTCTATGGGAATATTTCATTTTGCATGAAGGATTTCTTCTATATGATTCCCATGACTAGATGTAGCTCTAGTTTCCTATCCTTTAGTGGGTAGACCTATTTCACATGTTTCTTGTGAGTCTTGAGGTGTTGCAATTCTTTTTTTCCTTCTTGATGAAGAGGGCTTGGTGGTAACATGATCCTCCATGTGGATGGAGATGTGGCAGTATCATCATGCCTATGTGAAGAATGAGTCTTAGAACATTCTTTATGTCTATGTGAGGAGGAAGCCCTTGAAGTTTTCTCATATCTTTGAGATGTTTTCGTGTGTTTAGAGGAGGCCCTTGAGGTCTCCTCATGTATCCTTGATGAGGATGGTTGTGAAGCCTCTTTTTGTTTATATGAATTTGTTCCATGATGTGGTTCCTTACTTGGGGTTTCTTGAGGAGCTCCACCAAGAGTTGAGTTGTCACCCCTTAGGCTTGTGGAACTATGTCTCATGGTCTTACGGGTAGGTTGTTCAACATTACTATGACTCCGCCTATGGGTATGAATTGCTTTTGTCTCTCCCTCGACATCAGATCGAGGGTGTTTACTTATTGTTTTGACCATGTTGTTTTATGACTTGATATTTTGAGTTTTCTATTTAGGAATGACCACACAATTTCAAAAAAAAAATTATCTTTATTACCAATTTAAGTGTGCCCTAAAATGTTTAATGTGTTTTGATGTGTTGTTCTCTTGATTTATTTGCTCTTGTTCTTGGATTAAGAATGAGAAGACCCATCCATAGTGACAATCAAGTACACTCATGCAAAACATGATTTTCTCAAAAGAAGTGAGGGTACACCACTGAAGACCCAATGGAGGGTTCGCCTAGCTCTTCCACTCTGAACTAATGATTGTTCCAACAGTGGGAGATAGTTTGAACACAAGTAACTTAGTGTCACTATAAATAAGTTTCTCAATTCATTTCTAGGAAGATCTAGGGGGAAAACCAGTGGAAGGAGATGAATTCCAATGTCATTGGACTGAATTGAAGGTTGGTGATGAAATCCAACTCTCCAATGTTTAAATGAGACGTGTGTGTGTGGTGTTCATTTTAAGATTGCATAACATAAAGTGCATCATATAGTAACAATGAGTATTTACTATATGCCTAAGTGCAAAAATACATTTCAATATTCAAAAATATGCATGAACTACTATGATTTGTATGAGCGCACTTTACCTCGTACAACTATGGCCTCTAGCAGGGCCTCAAAGCAAGCAAACAACATACAATGTCTAGCACATTGGATTCTAGGGTGAAATTTTTAGGCATAAGCCACTGTTCCTAGCAACGCCTAGTGGAAAATTTAAAATAAGATCTAAGATATGCAAAATTCTTAATTCTTTATTCTTTATTATTTCAATTTCCAAACATAAATGTGCTTTAAGTTCTCTATTTTGAACACACAAAAGTAGACAAAAAGCTGTAAAATATCATAAAAGCTATACCAACCTTTGATCCAACTAGACCTGCACACAAAATTAAGTTAGTTTTTCAGAAGAAAATGAAAAATTAGTGGTCGTACCACCGTGATCGCCATCTGTAGTGACCTCGGGAATGTGCACACCGATTCCTTTTATGAAAAAACCCTACTTGCAATGCTATTTTAAATACCAAAGATAAAATGGAAAGACAAGAGAAAAAAACATATAACACAAAATAACAAAATATGGATCTCTTTATTGATATTGAAGCTCGGTTACATGTCGGTCCCTCTTAGGGATACCCATTTTGATACTATAAATTACAAGTGGGCAAGGAGTGCCCCTTTCATGAAGAGGTGGTGCACTTATAAAAGCTTCCCGGTTCCACACATAGAAATGTATGAGAGCTTACATATGCCTCCTTCTCTAGGATTATTTCCTAGAGGGATCCCTTTTGCTCTCATATGTTGTAACATTCATTCGATGTACCTGTGGCCCTGAAAGCAATGAAACAAAAACACACTTTTAGGTGTCTAAGATTGCCTCCCCGGATGAGGTTGTTAGTAATCAAATAATGTAACAAAAATATGATAAAACAATACCATGGAATCAAGTAAATCTATGCTAATGATATAAGAAAATAAGATAAAGATGCTATGTCTATCTAAGCCAAGCCTGTTGACCACTGTCCAAGACAACGACTGCTAAAGAAAACCTTGCTCTCCTTGCCCCAAAGCTATGGGTCAAATACTATGATCTAATGTTGAATAAAGTAGGTGTTATGCCCCTTGATTTGTCAAAGCTCTATCGCACATGTGATTCCAAAGAGAATTCTCTCTCTGAAATGATCTCCTGTATGTGATTTGGGTCTTTATATGTCCTATATGGATCTCTTTTGGTTCTCTTAGGCTTGCACCTTTTATATTTTGAAACCCTAGGTCTATGTCCAAGCCCTAGAAATGAATTTCTCATGCGTAGTGCAAGTTAGCATGAGAAGATCTTGTCTATTGTCTATATTTGAAGGCCAATTAACTAAAATCTAACTGCCCACTTGAGTCTTCTATGCGAACTGTTCATTAGCATGAGAATATTTTGTCCTTTATTTATGCTTGGAGGTTAGTTAACTTAATTCTAAATTTAAACTCAAGTATCCTATGTGAACTGGTCATGAAAATGAATGCAAAGTCACTCCCACTCACCTTTATTGCATGCAGACTGCCACTTCCACCCGAGATTGGGCTTGTTTGTTAGAAAATCACTTCTTATGGCTTAGTCACTATCATTTGCAATGGCTATGATCTGGCTATTGTCATCTATAGTGGCTAGGTCTGGCCACTCTAGGCTTGAGTAGCTAGGATATGGTCGCTCTAAGTTTGAGTGGCTAAAATCTGGTCACTCTTGGCTTTAGTGGCCAAGCTTGGATGGCCCCAAATGAGTGGTGAGAACCACTTTTGATGCTTGGAAAGTCTAATATTATGTCTTATGATCTTATGAGTGTTTCTATGTAAGTATATCCCCTAAGAATGACATGATTTAGGTATCTACTAGTAGCAATACCCATGGAAAAGTTGTCCTTTCCCATATTCTTGTATTTCACGTGTCCTGCACTGTGAAGCCATATGCCCAAACCCATGACATGAAGAACATCTTCCATTGAATAAACCTTGCCTATACCCCATTGATATCTTAGTATCTTCTACACGTTTCATGTTTCTTACTTGTGCATTGTTCCTTTCCTTGTTGAACTTTCTATTGTCCAAATTATCCTTAAAAGTCTCACTCTCTCTTTTACTTCTTTTGACTCTTCTTCTTTTCTGGTGTTTGAGCTCGACTCTCCTTTTTTCGCTTCCTATTTCCCTTGTTCTTCTTTAGAACTAAGTCATGTTATGGTGACTGATGACCTTTGTGCATTGATAGTCCTTTCCAAGGTCTTTGAATTTTCCTCAAACTTGTGTAGCTTGTCCTTAGAACCTTTTACTTCCATCCTTAGTGAAACTATCTCATGCTCTAATATTTCACACTCTAGATCCATTTTTTAAAATTTTTGGCCATACTCTCTTTAATTTTTCTTGTCTCTTCAACTTTGATTTTGAAGTTAGTGAGTTCATGTAAAAACTTTGCTTTTTCATTCTCATCTTCTTGAGCTTGAACCCTTAATCCTAAGTTCTCCATTTTTAATTATTCAAGAGTAATCATAAGTCTTTCACATTCTATCTCTTTTACCTTTGACTATTTAATCATACCTTCTTCAACTCTTCTTGATTTTTCAACCTTATCTCTCAAGTCAGAGATATCCAGTAGAAGCTTTGTCTTATATTTCTCATATTCTTGTATTTGAGCCTTCAATTCTAAATTCTCTCTTTTCAATTCAATAATATCCTTAAGAATTGCTTTCCATTTTGATTTTTCTGAAGTATCTTCTTTTTCCTCTATTAATGAAAGTAGAGTTTCTTATTCATACCTATTTTGATTGTCCCTATTATCTTTTATTGAATCAATCTCTAGGATTTCATTTCTGATGATATCATCTTCATCTTCACTGCTACCAAATGCATTACAATATCTTACATCATGGCTAAGTTGACCACAAACAAAACATTCTTGTGGACAATAAGATACATGGTGACATGTGTTCCCACATATGGTATAAAACTTTATTAGTATGGATATTTCTCCATTACTTGATTCATATATTGAATCTATTTCCATTTGTCCTCCCAACACAACAATATTAAACTCATATTCCTTTTCTTTCATGACCATATGTGTTCTTTTCTTCTTGTGTCTCATGCTTCTACTCTTGCCTTCCTTTGTCATTTGTGTTCTTGTAGTATCTTCCTTCAAGCTGTTAAACTTATTTCGAAGGAATCAGATCTGATACCAATTGAAGAACACAAGCTTATATTGAGAGGGGGGGTGAACAGTATAAGACCACTTTTTCATTTTCTTTCCCAAATAGTATTAATCAATATAATCGATGGCAATATCAATAGCAATAACCAAAGCAATGCATAAATCATCACACATAATAGAGACACCAATTTTAACATGGTTCACCCAATGTGGGCTACCTCCACAGAGAAAATATTTCTTCTAAATATTTCTCAAATAATCTCATGGGAATCCTTCCCAATTACAATGTTTATGGATATTTATCCAAAGGAGATGTTGATTCCCTAATCTCAAGTTCATAGATCTCTTCCACAGGAGAACTCTTTCCCATTTATCTCTATCTAGTGATCTTCTAGAAGACTCTCTCTCTACTGCACTAACTAGTGGATCTCTCTCCACTTGAAGAATCCTCACTCATAATATCTATCTTCAATTGTCTTGGTTGTTGGATCTCTATCCACTGAGACTCTATCCTCTGTACTCTATCACATCCAAATATCTATCAATAGGTTCACTAAAAACCTTCTCAGATCTACTCAATAGGTCCACTCAGAACCTACTCAAATATGCTCAATAGGTCCACTTAGAACCTGCTCAAATTTGATCAATAGGTCCACTCAAAACCTGCTCAAATCTGCTCAACAGGTCCACTCAGAACCTACTCAAATCTACTCAATAGGTCCACTCATAACCTACTCAAATCTACTCAATAGGTCCACTCAGAACCTGCTCAAATATACTCAATAGGTTCACTTAGAACCTGTCTAAATTTGCTCAATAAGCTCACCTAAAACTTGTTCAAATTTGCTCAATAGGTCCACTCAGAACCTGCTCAATTCTGCTTAATAGGTCCACTCAGAACCTGCTCAAATATACTCAATATGTCCACTCAGAACCTGCTCGATAGGTTCACTCAGAACTTGTCTAAATCTTCTCAATAAGCTCACCCATAACTTTTTCAAATCTTCTCTACAAGCTCACTTAGAACTTGTTCAAATCTTCTCAACAAGCCCTCTCTAGTACTTGTACAAATCTACTCAACAAGTCATCTCTAGGACTTTCTCAAATCTGCTCAATAAGTCCTCTCTAGGACTTTCTTAAATCTGCATAGGAAGCTTTCAAAAAATCTTACACAAAATAATTCTGCAAGCCTTCTCAAATACTTGCTCAAATCTGCTTAACAAGTCCACATAGAACTTGTCCAATATTATAGAAACATAAAGAGAATTGTTAGAGACTCAATATGTTCTACACTCAATGCTCAATCACTTTCTCAACTCAATATCATAGAAGCATAAAGAGAATTTTTAGAGACTCAATATGTTCTATACTTAATTCCCAATCTCAACTCAAATCAATATCATAGAAGCATAAAGAGAATTGTTAGAGACTCAATATGTTCTATACTCAAATCCCAATCTCAACTCAATTCAATCTCATAGAAGCATAAAGAGAATTGTTAGAGACTCTATATGTTCTATTCTTAAATCTCAATTTCAACTCAAATCAGAATATAGAATAGTTTGTTTCATGGAACTTGAACAACCACATGCATCCACTTGACTAGGCTCAATCAACTCAACTCAACCAATCACCTCAATGAACAACCCTTTCTCACAAATCCTAGTCCAAGCATGTATCAACCAACTCAAAATGTTTCCAACAATGCTCAACAAAAAATCTCACATAACAATGATACTCATGTTCTTTTCTAACTCAATTTCAAGTTCTTTGCACAACCAATGGGCTTCAACAATAATGCTTATAAAATAAGGTTTAATCACAAATCTCAATATAGAAAACCTTGAAGCATTAAACCAATCACTTTTGAAAAGGAAACCACAATCAATAATTTTCTCTCCAATGATATTTTCATAAATCAATAACCCAATCAAATCAATGGAGAATATTACCCATACCTTTTTGATACCAAGGAGTTGTCCACAAAATTTGTTAAACTCAACACCCTTTCAAATATATCCTTTTCAATCACAAAGAGGTTAGAGGACTTGAGTAATATCATAAAAATGAAAATAATATCCCAATAACACCTTATTACTCCTACTCAATAAAATTCACCATGTCATCTCATAAAAGAAATAATCCCCTTTGAAAAAGAATAAATCAAGCTCACTTTTGAACCCCTTTACAAAAAATAGAAATATCTGTTTACAAAAACCTTATTTCTCCTTCTAAGCAAGTTAATCAAATAGCCCTTGAAAAATTCTTTCCAACAATATATAATATGATACCATTCGAATAATAAAACTATCAAAAATCTCTCAATTTTCTAAGGCATAGCATAACCCTTATTTCTCCCTTAAGGCTATTTAATAAAAATATAAAAATTAACTTGCCTCCCAAGTAAATAAAAATTTAATCAAACATTATTCCCTTAGCATCACCTTATACCTCCAACATTAGGCAATAATAAAAATAATTAATAAAATATTTACTTGCCTCTTAGAGGGAATCGAACCCTCGTCACTACCCACTCAACACCACAACCGTGGCATCGAATACCATGCGAGCTATCCGCTTGCATAGGAAAGAAAGCAAAAATGCTCCCTATGTTTTTTTGCCCTCACTCACACCAAAAAAAAATGTACCAAAGGTGCTTCTTCCACGCTCCATGAAAATCGAACTCGACTGGAATCGAACATGTGCCATGTCACAATAAAAAACTCCACGCTTCTCAAGCTCGCCATCGGACCACATTTTCACATGCGAAATATTCAGGGCATCCACCTTTATACTCTACACTGCCTAAGAATTCAGAAACTATGATTTGGACTTCTTCAAACATCACCTGAAATCTCATGTGTTCTTCTGCTATTTTTAAATCGAAAACCTTTGCATATATATATATATATATATATATATATATATATATATATATATATATATATATATATATATATATATATATATATATATATATATATATATATATATATATATATATATATATATATGCCACCCTCCATTAATTACACATACGTCAACCCTCTCCCATGCCTTCATGACGTCGACAACACCAAAATGAAAGGGAGGGAAAACATTTAAAAAGAATTTTAAATTTAAATTTAAATTTTAATTAAATTAAAATTTAAACTTAAACTTTAAACTTTAATATCTTCATCACCGGATGCTTGAATTAAACTCAACTTTTGGATTTATTCCAAATAAAATAATTACAACCTTATGACCCAAAATATTATAATTAAAATTACAATATTGACTTTTGGGTTTCTCCTTCTGTCTAGAATAATATTATAAGAATTATAATATTATGTGCTCCTCTTACTCTCGAACAATCTGCTGCCATGGTGGAATTAAATCGAACTTTGACTTACTTCCTTAAATGCATTGATGAAGACATTTTACCTTAACACCAAAATTTTTTCCCTTTCACTTGAACTGGTGAAGGATGATCATTGGCATCTTACTGACATCATGACATCAATGACAACTCACTTTGGATATTTGGTGATAACTGCTCAAAATGTCCAACATTAAATACCTTAAAATTTTAAAATATTCATCTTTGGTACAAATAGTATACAACCACACATACCTAGAGAAATTATCAATAAAAAGGAGAAAGTACCTATTCCTAAAAATAAAAGGTGTACCTATGGGTCCATATATATCACCATATATATCACTATGAATGGCCTTTAAGG
The DNA here is from genome assembly GCA_028583015.1 of Wollemia nobilis. Classification (NCBI taxonomy): domain Eukaryota; kingdom Viridiplantae; phylum Streptophyta; class Pinopsida; order Araucariales; family Araucariaceae; genus Wollemia; species Wollemia nobilis. The sequence continues at coordinate 1,575,997 of JAQPPZ010000159.1, forward strand.
GTCATGTAGCATGCCTCACTATCTATTTTGGAAAGAACTTTGTGTGCTTCCATAGAATATATCCCTCACATGCACCACTTGAAGGGAAAATAGGAGAAAGTCCAATGGTCATATGACAATGACTCATGTACCTTAGTGACCCATAGCTATGTTCAAATATGTGGTGGTGATTCTTATCTCAAGGATACAACCTACTTGTGTACTTTTATTTATCATAATTGTCATTTGGGCTAATGTAAACCTTGTTAAATATGTTTTTGTAATTTTTTATTATATTTTATTCCTCAAGGTCAGCCTCACAACCTTGACCTAAAGGTAACTTATATTTGGATACAAATATTCCTTCATACCAATCATTTTTCTTATCATTTGGAATATAATCTCATTTTCATTTAGAGATATTATTTGGTGTCCATGTACAATTTTAATATATTTTATATTATTTATTATTTGTTTTGTGTATTTATTTTCAATTAATCTTAGGTAAAGTTTGACTCTATTTTTTTCTACAAATTGATATAAAATCTAACATGGTATCAGAGTAGATGTGAATATCCATTATTCAATTTCTTCTGTTAGTAGTTAATTTTTCTTCAAATTCCCCCAAGGGTAACTATGATTGAAGTAAGTGAAACAGGTAGAAATCGACATTTGATCCATTAATACAAAGCGTAAGTGTACTAAACGAAAAGGATGTATTTCATTAATATTGAAAAATATCTATTACAATAGGGACATGATGCCCTTTAGCCATTTCTTCTTCTAACAATGTTACAACAAGTTTGATGTAGTCTTCAATCATTCCTCAATGTATATGGCCTTGCATACCATCATGAGGTTGTAGTTGATGATATTCTTCCTCTTCAAATCTACTAAATAACCTATGAAGAACCTACAAAAGGGGGTTAGTGCGATGGGGGGTTTGCCTTAGTCAGGCCCCATGTTTAGAAATACAAAACATATGGTAAAGATACATTGAAAACTGAAATAAAGTATGTAGAAGATAATAAAATAGAAAATTTGAGCTTACCTCCCAAATTTGGGGTGATTTGGGACTTGTAGAACCAATTCGCCACCCGAGGGGCTAACTGAGACCAGATTCACAAGGTGGGTGGCAAATTTAGATGTGAGTTTCATTTTGTAAAATCCCTTTGGTGGATCAATTCCTAGGCAACTAGTGTGCCTTTGTATGCTATGGAAATCTAATTGTCTGTTGTGAGAACTGACTGATCAATATTCACTCTCCATTTCTACAGAGTTTCTATGCTTTGTTGAAATAGGGAGAGAGAGTTAGTTAGGGGTTTAGGACCCATTATTTATAGGAAATGGTAAGGTGTAGGGGGAGAGTTAAGGAAAAAAACCCTAGGCTAAGTTCTAACCAAAGTTAGGTTGGAGTTTGTGACATGGAAGTCTCTTATTCCTCATAGAAAATATCTTGTCCTCACACATGTGTGAGGAAGGGTTAAGTCTAATCAGGATTAGGAGATTTTAAGTCAAATTAGGGCTTGATTAGGGTTTCTTAGGAAAATATCTTAGCTAACCCTAATTACACACATGTGGGAGAATGTAATTAGTTCTAATTAAGAACTAAGAGTTCAATTAATCAAATTTTCCCTAAAAATGTGACTTAAGTGAAATCAACATTAAATTAGATTTTAGGAATTGACTTGGTATTTGTTTTTATCAACTAATATCCTATGGGGGTCTCAATTGAGTACAAACAGGCTATCGAAGGATATCCCAATGCATGAGATGTAATTTTGATGGCTTATGAGGGTTTAGGACCTAAAATACGATGAAGTGGTATATGGAAGTCTACACGATGCTATGATAATCAATGGTGATCTACGCATGACTACGACTGTCTATGCATGACTACAACAATATATGCATGTCTAGTAGGATTTAAAATAGTCTACCCAGGTCTACAATATTCTAGGGGTACCTAGGATAGCCTATGTAAACCTACAAGTGTCTAAAAGGATCTACAAGTACGTAGGTATAACAATGTACAAATTTTGGATATCTACATTTTACCCCTTTTTGTACTATACTGTGTGGAACACAGCTTAATACAAAAATGTGAAGGGTTTATGCAAAAGAAATATGGATACAAGGGGAATGGAATCCAATCAAAGGTATGTAGCCACTCGAAGTATGACCATACAACATTAACTTGGGATCCAGGGAGAGAAGGGAAAGAATGGAATCTAATCAAAGGTATATAGTCACTCGAAGTGTGACCATACAACATCAATTGGATGTCCAAGGGAAAGAAGAGAAAGAATAGAATCTAATAGAAGGTATGTATCCACTCAAAGCATGACCATACAACATCAACTAGATGCCCCAAGGAAGAGAAGAGAGGAAGGAAATAAGAAGAAGAGGAAAGAAATAAAAACAATGTTGGTGAATGGAAATGAATGATTGTGGATGCAATGATGTGATTTTGCTGAGTCCGTATGACATTTACGATGCCATACCAGTTGCTTGAGAATGGCAACTTTAGACTACTTTTATTTTGTGACCAGATCAATGTGGTCCAAAAGTATGAATAGGACAAAAGCCTATCTAAATATTTGTTGTTGATTGATTGATGAGAACATGGCAACAAGTGTCAAACCATTTGAGTTAGTTAACATTTGGATTATTCAAACATGACCAGATCAGTGTGGTCGTGAATTCCTTTTCCAAATGTTGCACTAGTATTATTCACTCGTGTCATTCATTGTGCTTCATAAATTCCAAAGTGACCTTTCCATTGTTACGCATAACTCTCTTGATTTAACCCATGTCTAGTTGGGATTGAGATTATTTCGTATGATAATCTTTAGCAAAAAATTTCGTAGATAAATGTGCTAATCACACTTTTGGATTTTTGATGTTGTGGTTGCATGTAAAGCTAACTTTGGATATGAATATACCCTCAAACGAGAAATCAGCAATGAGGCGAATGGAATGCGATGATTTTATGATGTAGCGATTGATAAGATACCAATGCGTGATGAATATGATTGAAAATTAAGTTATATGACAAATTTAGGAAGTTCCTAGGATTTTAGTAGACATATGCCTACTTTTATAGGGTTTTGGGGTAGTTTGAGTGATTATGGAGTGTTTTAGCTGAGTTCACCACCTGAGGGGTGATTTTGACCTAAATTGCCACTCGGGGGGCAAATTGGATCTGAATTCACCCCTCGGGGGGCGAAGGTAGGATTAAAGCCTATTTAAGCCCAACTTTCATTGGAAGTGGTTCATTTTGACGATGGGAAAGGTTGGAAAGTCACTTGTGGGAGCATTTGATGATATTATAAGAGCGTGGTTGATGATTTCAAGGGTGACGATGATGAGGGGATGCAGGGAAGCTAGCAGCAGGTGTGAGGACCCACCGGTAAGTGTCTTTTCACTTTGTTTTTATTTTATTTTGTTTTTCTTGAGAAATGTGAATGAGGAGGGGAGGTTTTCATCTTGTTTTAAATTTTTTTGTAATTTTTAATTAAAATTTGAACACATTTTGATAAACAAGCCAAATGGGTACCCAAAAATGTGATCCGTTTATAAATCTAACTTGTTTTAGCACTGATTTGACTGGGTGACGGGTAGAGTAGGTGTGGATTTTGACCATCTATTTTTGAAGTAACAGTGTACTATTTTTGACATGTTATTGAATTTTATCCATAAAAGTGGGAAATGGGTATCCCATTATATGACTGTTCTATTTTTTTGCTTTCGTTTGGTGTGATTTCAAAATGTGTTTTTTTTTAAGTGTAAGGTATTAAACTTGGACTGTTAGATTTGCTATGTTAGAGGTGATATTTGTGGAAACCGATGAAACTTTCACTGTAAAAGGGCAAAATGGGTATCCAAAAATATATTTTTTTATGTAGATTATTTCATTTGGTCTGCTTTTGATTTACGTGCCAAGGTGTGGGCAGTGTGAAATTGAAAATGAGCTATAGAGAGCCCGATTGATATTTTTTTCCACTTTTGTTTGAAATTTCACCGTGAAGTGGGTAAATGGGTACTCAAAAATGTGACTGTTATTTTGGAATTATGTCTTTTGATGTATTTTGGTGTTTTGGTGTATTAATGGTAAAGTTGACCTTGATATTCATGTAGATTGGTATGTTATTTTTGAATTTTGTAGACATATTTACTGCTAAGTGGGCAAATGGGTATTCAAAAATGTATTTTATTTTTGTATGTTAAATGAATTGGTCATGTTTTGAATTTCGTACCATAGTGGATGTGTGGATGATTTTATTTTTGGCTATTGGAAGTCAAATATGTATTGTTTGTCACATATGTTTGAACTTTTTCCATTGAATGACAAAATGGGTATCCAAATATGCGACTATTTTTTGATGTGTTTTACCATGTGATTAGTGCATTTTTTATTGTCTCGAAGTGCATGTCAAATTTAACTATTGTAGTTTGTAAATTTGACTGATGGTTTGTGATTGGATAAAATACTAATGTATGTTTTGTTGTGGATGAACAGGTGAAAATGTTGGAGCCTTATCATCGGGTGCAAAAAATAAAGGAAGGTTTTGAGGAGTTGATGAAGCCACCAGATGAGTTAGAGTGGTTAGAAAATATACAGTTCCAAGGTGTAGACACCAAAACAGCACCAATCCGATTATGTGACGACAAGCACTGATCGAATTGACATACATAGCCCCTAGGGCAGCCCCTAGAGGTTAAACAGTGGTCCTAACCACTCCCACAGTAGTTTTGGAAGGTCAGAGGTCAATTTGGCACCTTTCAAGCACTCTGCTCCCTACTCGTTCCACCCTGGGATGATTACAAATTGGTATTCGTCCCACCCCGGGATGATTAGCAGCATTCGCTCTAGGGTGGGGCGAATAGCAGGTTTGACGGGAAAAAGGTCAAACCTTGACAAATGGCAGCTCAGATCCACCACTCAACTCCACCTTCAATGCATGGGAGTGCGAGTGAGCATTTTTGAGCTCAAAGAGGCAGTCATGGAGCCCTTAATCAAGGAGGAATCTTCTCTCCCATGACAAGGCATGATGGCCAAGTGGCGCCTCTACATGCTCATTCACAAGAGACCCTCAGGTCTATAAAATGGTGAGTCTTCTCACCCCAAAAAAGGATAGAGCAGGAGCATTTGGAGCAATGGAGTGCTGTCGAATTACATCCTCACCCCTCACTTGTGCTTCTTACATCCTTGATCTCTCTTTTGGAAGGGAGGTTATTGGGTGAACATTGGAAGCGCAATCCGGACCCAAAACCCAAACATTTGGCCACAATACCCCACCCAATTTTTTGACACAACCCCCTAGGAGGTTTTGGACCCATCCCAAGTGGATTGGTGCCGAAACCAAGCCCCAAACGGTGGGCGTCCTGCCCCCGGGTGCCCCCCGCACTACTGCAGTCCTAATCGCCCCACCCCGGAGTGATTAGAAATATGTAGTATATTTCCTTACTATTTATTTTGAATTTTATTTTATGTCATTCATATATGCTGCCATTCAAATTTCATGCCATTCTGATGAATATTGACTATGTTTTCATTGCTTTTCGCTTTCATTAACATACAGGGAGCATCATCAGATACAGGGTGATCGAGGCAGAATCTGCAAAATCCGACCTTTTGGGTCATCTCAAAATGCCCCATTTTACCTAACACCAACTTTGTAGGTGTTTTGGAGGCCTCTAGATGGGACATTTAGGAGGTTACTTTCTGACATTTTATGACAGTCCTAATCGTCCCACCCCGGAGCGATTAGAAATATACAGTATATTTCTTGACTATTCCTTTTGCAATGTGTTCATGATAATTTTTACATGCTTCTATCCAAATTTCATCTTATTATAACATGTTTTGATTACTATTTTAATTATTTCATGCATGCATTAACCGGAGGCCTTGGGGATTGCATATTTCCCTCCATCCGTAGGTGCTATTAATCATTTGCTATTTCTTTGAATGTAGGATCTCAACACCAGAGGGGCAGCAAGGAACTACAGATGCATTCATACAAGCGATGATGACATTTGGCCCACCCATTTCAAATGTGGGCACGCGGAAGATCCCGAAGGGAAGCGTACCATCCGTGGTGTAACAAAACTATATCTAACGCTCCTAGCCCCTAAAAAGGGAGGAGACGTATTGTAACCTGATCTCAAGAAAATTAATAAAATAAAGGGCTGCACTTTACATTTGCTTTATATCTCATTTCAGTTCATTTGTTTTCCCTTTTTCATGCACTTTAGTCCTTTCTTCATTCGTAGGACTTAGCATTTCGTATGCTTTTGTTTGCATCGCACCCGGTATGCCTATGGGCTTTCGTATCCTCATGATTTTAGTGGCGATCATGGTGGGACCCTGTCCCTTGATTTTGGGATCAAATTTTTGATCAAAATTGTGTGTTTTTGCTTTCAGGTGTTAATCCTTCAAGCGCTGGACTGCTGCTCGTGCCACCCTGTGATGAATACAGACTAGAATTCATGCCACCCTAGGATGAATAAGGCATTCATCCCACCCTATGATGAATACAGATCTGCTATTCATCCCACCCCGGGATGATTAGCTCTCTATGCAATTTTTGAGCAGAAACTCAGGGGCATCTAGTGTGGGCAGAGAAGAGGTAGGTTGTCTGAACACTCTATAATTTTTTATCTCTATTTCTATGATTTTTCTATTTCTTTGCTTGCATAGGAAATTTTACTACATGTTTCCTTTCTTTGCACAAGTAAAAATAACCACACACACCACGAGATAATCTAAACATCAAGGCATTGGTCGTAAAACCCCAACACTTGATCAAGACCAACGGTGGATTTCATCACCACCTTGGCTTGAATTTTGCATACATAACCCTGATCGCTACTATTGCTAGACGTAAATCCTGATGAAATCTGACCAAGTGTAGTCAGGGTGATTCCCAATGCATGAGGATAAGTCTTCTATGGTAGGTGTCAAAAATAGAGTGATTCCCCTTTCGTACCGCCTATGTTCCACGTATTGTTATGCTCTCGCATACCAATAGTTTCCCTCACGTAAGGGTGGGTATATTGAGAGGTTTGGTATAATGGCCTGGCAGTGGTATATTGAAGGGGTGACCATTTTGGGAGACATAAGAGCCCTCATATTGCATATACAACAAAATTTTCTTTACAAAGTTTTCAAACAAAAATCAAAACACACTAAACCAGATCTAGGGCACACCTTTAATCTATAAACGAGATAATCACTTCTTTGTTTTGGCTCCTATTTGTTTAGTGTAGCATAAAAAAATTGTAAAGAAGATAAAAACCTACATATCTTGTAGAGAGACACCACCATGGTGTACACCCGTAGCCAAGCCCAATCATGGGCAGAAGCTACGAAAAGTGTACAAGGGGGCACAAGTCACCTCCGCTATAGCCCCAAGGACTTGGTCATACCACCTTGGTGGCCTGACCCACAAAATAGTCCACATCATACCATGACGGAATGGGACTATAGAGGCACCCCTTCGAGGGGCACTCCCATTCAACATAGACCCTTTCAGGAGGAGTCCTTACACGTGGCACTCAACATAGATGGGAAGGCTCCCTTAGACACTCGTTATGAGTGGCCACCATGCGATGAAGTGCTAGAACAACATAGGGTCCATAAGGAGGGGCCACATGATTACATCATCCCTCCTCTACCCCTTATTACTATAAAAAACAATAGGCCAAATCCAGAGCACAAGGCTCTTCAGACAGGGTGAGCCAACTCTGCCCGCCCCTTTCACATATATGAAAGGGAGCATGAGGAAGACCACTACATTCCTCAAGAGCAATACACAGCATGGGAACAATGCGCTTCCGCACCTGCTATTTATCAAGATCACCTACTGAGGCCAGAGCCTCGGGTGAATGCCGCTAACCTCGATAGAGGGAAGTGACCTATAGAGATCTCGGATCACCATGACCGAGATAGATGTGTAGGGGAGGCATCTAGGCCTCCTAGACTCAAGACGATGAAACAAATCGACTTGGCATTTTCCAAACATGCCACCCATCGAGCGCAAATCATGTAGCTTGAGCAAGATCAACAATAGTTAGAGCACCTGTATCGCCTTAGCAAAGAGCGCATTCGGCGTCAGACAGATGAGTTGCTCCAGAACACTATGCCTGAGAGGGTCCCAACCCCTCGCATGCATAGGACAGAGTTGTATGAGAGGCACAACCCCTTGGTGCGAGACAGGTCTCCATGACCTTATCAAATGTTGCCTCCAAGACCTCCTAGACCTGAGCGGGAGACCACCCCTAGAGCCAATGATGGGCACCCTCCATGGGCACCCACCCATGTTTATAGGTCATGCCCAGGAACTCCTCAAGAAGCCTATGAGGAATTCGAGCAAGAAGAAGAGTGGGCTGAAATGCCCTACCAAGGCAGGGGGGTGCTATCCGGCTACCCCTCCATAGGCCTCAAGTTCCCCGTAATTCGCAATGGGAACAAACCAAGGAGGAAGAGATCAAATCTTTCGATGCATACAAAGCGCTACTAGAGCGCTTAGAGTCTATGGAGACCAAGACTTTTGGGCCCCAAAAGCCCACTTTACGCCAGCTCCGTAGTCACCCTGTGCATCCTTCAGTGCCTGCACCCCCATACCCTGAACACTTTAAAATGCCTCAATTGGCAATATTTAGAGGGGAGGAGGATGCCCAAGAGCACGTGACAAGATTCCTAAGCCAATGCTTTGGCATTCAAGACAATGATGCTTTGCTTCTAAGAACATTTATAACCATGTTCGTAGGCCCTACCTCGGATTGGTTTACCCAGTTGCCGAAGCATAGCATCAGCAACCTGGACCAGCTAGTGGATGCATTCCTCGAATGTTTCACCTTCAATACCAAGAAGAAGGCATCATTAAGTGACCTAGCTAGCCTCAGGCAGTATGAGGAAGAGACCATGGTGGCTTATGGAAATCGGTGGAGGACGTTGCTTTCAAAGCTACCTTACCTCCCTCCCATGGCCGACCTGACCCAAATGTTCTCAAAAAGTTGTTTGAGGTCGATCTCCATGCTATTGCAGCTGCAGCAATATGCCACTCTCAAGGAAGCCCTGGCACAAGCCAGAATCATTGAGGAGATCAAGATACAGGATGGCGAGATTGCCAAGCCATGCAAGAAAGAGTGGCCCAAAAATGCCAAAATTGGGTCAACGCAACCAAAACCCATCATGGTCAATCAGGTTGCTATAAACATACCTAAGCCTACACAAGCAACACAGCCCCCAAAGGCTAATTATCAAGCAGTTCCTCTTGACACCTATGAAAAGGAAAATCATAGGCAAGAGCAAAATTAGCAGCGTCACCCTAGGCGACAATTCACACCCTTCACAGAGTCTAAAGACTCCTTGTTTGACCACTTGTCCATGGAAAACTTGATAAACCTACCAGAAAGTCGACCCGTAGACCCCAACGTGCCAAAACCCAAGGGCTATAGGGAAGACTTGTACTGTAGATTTCATCGACAGAAAGGACATGACCTTTACGCATGTTGGAAGTTCAAAAGCTTAGTGCAAGACCTAATAGACAACAAGATGCTAGCGGTGGATAATCCCATGGTGCCAAACAACCAACAGATGGAGGTCTTCAAAGACCCCCTACCTGCCCATGATGTGCAGGCAAAGACCCTTCAAGTCAATGAGGTGACACAGAACTGCCCCATGTAGGGGTATGTAGGGATGATAAGCATAGTGACTCGAAACAAGAGGTACCCAAGCACAACTACCCCCGTGGTGGCTACAGGAGAGGTTCCATCAATGTCACAACCTCAACAGCACCCTACACAACCTCCCCCACCTAGACCAGTGGCCATGATTCGGACTAAACTTACCCAAAGTTTAAGGACCACGTCGGCTAGGCTCTCCATCTACGAGCTCATCCAACAATCACCGCCCCATCGGGAGGCTCTAATGGAGATATTAAAAGCCATCGAGCTGCAGCCCCATGAAGCAAACTCTTTCAACAACTTTGTGGGACATGTAAAATGATGTACAGAACCAGTCATCACCTTTAGAGAAGATGAACTAAAATCGATGACTGGTGATATGGCGGATCCACCCCTGCATGTCATTGCATGGGTCAACAGGATTCCATTTAAGAGGGTGTTGGTGGACACTGGCTCATCCAACAATATAATCACAATAGCAGCATTGAAACACCTCAAGTTGCCAGCATCTCACATTGTGGCCTCCACCTATACTCTTCGAGCATTCAATGATGCGATATGCTCGATGGTTGGCACAATTGTCCTACCCATCCAAGTGGGACAAAAGACTATTCCTACGTTGTGCCACATCTTGGAAGGTGAGATGGCCTACAATATTTTACTAGGCTGGCCTTGGATCAGGGACATGAAGTGTGTCCCTTCGATAGCCCATCAATGCCTAAAGTACACATACGAAGGGCAAGTGCATGTAGTCCCGACAGACTTAGAGCCCTTCAAGTATTGCAATGTGGTGCAGTTGATGCCACAATCGACCCTTCCATCGACACATTTGGACTTTCAGTTGAATCCATCCAAACAGGGTCTGATTCTGCATACATCCCCGTTGTTAAGTCCCTCAAATCCCCAGTCGGGTCCATCTTCATCATCTGGTCCTTCACCAACGATGCCACCTACGGTGGCCACATCGAAGGACAATGGGAAGAAACCCCTGGAAGAGGCACCACCATCAGTCTCAACCATCTCTACCGAAGAGGTGCCTAGCCGAATGGAAGTCGAGATGCCTAGTTCACCCGACATGGAGTGGACTCAGGAAGAACTCCCATTCCCTCCCCCTCAACCACCAATGATCACCATTGAGATGGCCAATACGGGCCTAGGGGAGTACCTAGTGTGGAACATTGTAGCAACACCCACGCTTGAGTCCATGCAGGACATGGGGAGACCTCGCCTCCCCATCGACACTATTGTCCCTTTGGGCTACCCACCAAACCAGACAAATTTTGTATATGGGGGCCTCGACAATGGCATTGAACCTTACCTGCAAGAGGAAGAGGATGAAGAGCCCTTTGTTGAGAACGTCAACTATCTGTCCAACCCGAATTTGCTTTGAAATATCTTGGCCAATGTAATTGGCATGGATATGGGTTAGGCAGATATGAACAAGGGGTGCACGTTCTTTGTCAACCAAGATATCAGATGTCATACGACAAATCAGGAGTAGGGTTCAACCACCCTCTGCCCCTTGACATCTTGGTAGAGAACATGCAAGGCCTAGGGATAGGCAACAAGGATGGGTTGGCACAAGATCCATATGCCAATCCTAACACAACATACACATTGGGGGATTATCTCCCATTGTTAACAACCAACCTTGTTGACCTCAACAACCCCTTCCCTTCGATCGAGAAAGGAGAAAGTTCGAGGACTCACCTCCAAGAGGGATATAGACAAGGTCAAGAAGGATCTTCAGAAGATGAGTCAGAGTATGAGGTAGCACCTTGGGACCCTTTCGAGTCTGATAGCAATCACTCGCAAGTGACGCCCATAGATGATTATCAAGAGGACTTCATGGCGATGTTCCCCTTGAATGCTCCAATCGAGCAAATGCCACCTCAAGAGAATCAGGTCCTCCCACAGAGAGCGGAACAACCCCGATGGGACCAAATTAACTTGCTCGAGCAGAACGAGCCTCACATGCCGCAAATAGCTATCAGAGCCAATGAAGGCCTATGGATATCTGATAGCGATTATGAAGATGAGACTGAGATGGCATATCTCAATCATATGCGATAGCAACAATACCCCATGGACATTGATGACATGTTTGAACAGCTAAACATGGGGCCAAGGCATAGGTGGCACCTAAACCAAGCATAGTTGGACCAACTACTGCACCCGCCACTTCAGGCATACAGAGAGCACCCTCCACCCAGAGACCCTATAGAGCCATCAGTGCCAAGGGTAGACCCTATCCTTTTATCCACACATAGGGCTGATCCATTTGTGCCAATACCCACAGAGCCAGATCCGGAGCACAAAGATCACCAAGGATGTTCGAGTCACCACCCGCATGGTAATGGAGACCAAATTCACTTCATCAACATGATCTCCATTGACTTAACCGCCCCCATCCACAATCCAACTGATCCAACATGACCATTGTATCTAAACCTAGATGCCATAGACTAGGATTGCACTAACTCACCACCATCTCCATCAGAGTACTGGCCTTGCGGTGAGATGCTTCATTTCACCCCAAGACCAACTCAGGATATCTTCCATGCTGAAGAGGAACCCGACGTTCCAAACGTAGATCTAAATTTAGCAAATGATATCCACCTGATCCCAACTCCACACCAGTTGGAGGACGGGTCCCACATGTCAGTCGAAGAGATGACTGACGTAGACATCGGCTTTGATCCAATGAATCCATAAATCATCAAGCTGGGGGTAAGTCTATCCCCCGAAGAGCAAGCCGATTACATTGCCCTTCTCAAAGAGAAGAAGGAGGTTTTTGCATGGTCCTACAAAGACATGTCGGGGCTAGACCCGTAGCTAGTCATGCATAATCTAACGCTTGATCCGACAGTCAAGCCAGTCAAGCAAAAACTATGTAAGATGCACCCAATAGTAGCCTTAATGGTCAAATATGAGCTACAAAAGTTGTTGGATGCATAGTTTGTCATCTGCATGGATTACCCACCATGGTTGTCCAACATGGTACCCATCAAGAAGCCTGACGGGAGGATTCACATATGCACCAATTTTTGAGATCTAAACAAAGTGAGTCCCAAGGATGATTTCCCCTTGCCTAGCATCGATGCATTGGTAGATGCTACAACAGGCCATGAAATGCTTTCCCTCATGGATGGTTTCTCGAGATACAATCAGATTCGTATCAATCCCGATGATCAACTCAAAATGGCATTCACAATGCCTTGGGGGACATTTTGTTATAAGGTCATGCCCTTTGGCCTTAAAAATGTTGGCGCCACCTACCAACGCGCTATGACATACATCTTCCATGATCACATGCATAAAACTTTGGAAGATTATATGGATGATTTGTTGGCCAAATCTCTTTTGCACCCAGATCATCTCGATGACCTAAGCAAGATCCTCGATCGCCTCATCGAACATAAAGTCAGACTAAACCCCAAGAAGTGCGTATTTGGCATCACATCTAGAAAACTCTTGGGTTTCATAGTCTCAAAATGAGGAATCGAGGTAGATCCAAACAAATTCAAGGCAATCCTTGAAATGCTTCCCCCAACCACCATCAAGCAGCTCAGAAGCTTGCAGGGAAAGGTCACGTCAATCAAGCGCTTCATAGCGCAGCTATCTGACAAGTGCCGACCCATGAATAAATTATTACACAAGGGGGTAGCATTTCACTGGGATGACGAGTGCCAGTCAGCCTTCGATGACATTAAACAATACTTGGCTTCACTGCCAGTATTGGCACCACCTAGACCAGGAGTGTCATTCTACTTATACATCTCAGCTACTGAGGTGGCACTGGGCGCCATGCTAGCCCAGAAAAATGAACTACACAAAGAGCAGGCTACTTACTATCTTAGCCGCACCCTGGTCAGTTATGAACTTAACTATGCATACGTCGAGAAGCTATGCTTAGCAGTGGTATTTGCTACCAAAAAGCTATGCCACTACATGTTGAGCAATACGACGTATGTTGTGTCTAAGGAGAATCCATTGCGGTACATGATGAGTCGTACTTATCATAGTAGCCGCACGGTGAAATGGATCATGTTGTTGACGGAGTTTGACATCGAATTCATTGGACAAAAGTCCATCAAAGGTCAAGTCATCACCGATCAACTAGCAGAGGCTCCTCTCGAAGACGATCAACCTCTGACCATAGAGCTACCCGATGATGGGGTCTTCCATGTCTCAGAATCGCCAGATTTTGATGAGCCTGAGTCACAGGCCGACATAACCCTATTTTTTGATGGTTCTAAATGTGAGCAAGGGGGTGGCATGGGAATTGTATTCTTCACACCACAAGGGGCTCCAATGCCTCTATCATTTAAACTTGATTTCCCGTGCACCAATAACAATGCCGAATACGAAGCCTTGCTCATAGGTCTTCAGACAACAATCACCATGAACATCAAATGCTTGAACATCTTTGGTGATTCGTTGTTAATTGTCAACCAAGTAAAAGGGGTATTCCAATGTAAATGCCCAGTTCTGTAGGCCTACAAAGCCCTTGTGGACAAATTCTTGGAAAATCTTGAATGGTACGACATCGAGGCACTCCCTCGATCATCGAATCATTTTGCGGACACTATGGCCTCCTTGGGGTCACTAATCCCGCAAGACCCTTCTGGTGAGATGACAACCATTCAAGTCAAAACATTATCGCAATCCATGATGGAGCATGCAAGCTCTGACCTAACGCCAGGAATCCACCTGATCCAGATTGAACCATCTCAGGATAAGTTCTCTCGAATCCATGATAGTCTGAATCATGCCAACTAGGGGTCCTTGTTCTCCCCAACCCCTCTTAATAGCAACACAACGCTATTTTTACAAGTTCATTCCCACTCAGATTTTGCTAGGGATGAACTTCAAGAGGGATTGGCAGTTCATACCATCGAGGTTTCTGATCAACAGGATTGGTACACACCCATAAGAGACTACCTCAAGCTAGGTAACCTCCCACTTGGATTGATGCATGCCACAAAAATATCATTCAAATAGAAAGTGGCAAAACATGTCTTGCTAGGAGACATTTTGTACCATCGAAGCTACGAAGGGATCCTCCTCCATTGCTTGGACCAGCAGGAGTCCGCTTGGGCGATCACCCAAGCGCACGATGGTACATGTGGTGGCCACTTCAATGGTATGGCCATCGCAAAGTGCATTCTTCGCATGGGCTATTATTGGCCATATTTAGAGCGAGATTGTTGCGCGTATGTAAGGAAGTGCATGAAATGTCAACACCATGCTAATTTGACACACGTACCTTCTCAGGCCTTGCAGCCGATCCAATCGGCTTGGCCATTTTCATAGTGGGGCTTAGATCTAATCGAAAAGATCTCCCCTACATCGTCAGGCCATCACACGTTTATCATAACGGCCACAGAGTACTTCACCAAGTGGGTGGAAGCAATTCCGCTTACCTCTACGACTGGGACCTCGCATTGCGGAGTTTATTTTACATAACATCATATGTCATTTTGGTATTCCATCCAAGATCATCTCGGATAATGGGACGTCATTTAAGAACAAATATGTGCATGCTTTGACAACAAAGTACAAAATTTAGCATAGTTTTTCAACACCCTATTATCCGTAGGCAAATGGGCAAGCAGAGGCGTCAAACAAAATGCTAGTTGCCATCCTTAAAAATATGGTCACAGATAGTCATAAGGATTGGCACATTCAAATCCCACTTGCTCTTTGGGCTTATCGCACTAGCATTTGGATGCCCACTAGGGCAACTCCATTTTTATTGGTGTATGGCTCCGAGGCAGTCATGCCTCTCGAGTTGGAAATACCTTCCTTGTGCATATCAATGCAAGAGTTCATCGATGATGACACTACATGGTAGGCCCGGTTAGACCAGCTTACGTTGCTCGATGAACGATGCATCAATGCTCTCGAGCATTTACGTATCTATCAAGAGTGACTTAAGAAAGCATACAACATGAAAGTTCACCTGAGGGACTTTCAGGTTGGTGACTTGGTCTTAAAAGAGAACCAACAAAATTCTAACTTGCCGCCCCATCTAAGGGACAAGTTCATGGCAAACTGGTTAGGTCCCTATGTCATTGATAGTAAAATAGGACCTAGAACATACCGGCTCGCCTCTCTTGAAGGAATCAAGGAACTAGAACCCTTGAACATCAGTCATTTGAGGCCATTCCACATTTAGAGAGCCATAGCCCACCCCAAAAGCTCCAAGGATTCCCACAATCGCTTGGTCAACCCACAAATGCCACCAGCACCAACCCCACTGTCAACCAAAAAACTCCAAGGATTCCCAAATCGCTTGGTCACCCAAAAAGCCTCCAAGGATTCCCACCAATCGCTTGGTCAACCTTAAAATGCCCCAAAGGTATCCATAATCCCTTTGGTCAAACCAAAAGCTCCAAGGATTCCCACAATCGCTTGGTCAACCCAAAAAACCCCCAAAGGTATCCATAATCCCTTTGGTTAAACCAAAAGCTCCAAGGATTCCCACAATCACTTGGTCAACCACCCATATCAAATGTCAACCAAAACCCCAAAGGTATCCATAAACCTCTTTGGTCAAACCAAAAGCTCCAAGGGTTCCCACAATCGCTTGGTCAAAAACAAATATTCAAAAACAAACAAAAACAAAAGATAATAAAAAATAACAAAAAAATTGCATCTCACTTCCATGCATACTCTTAAAAATCAAAACACAAAAATATAATAAACTGCATTAGGCATCGCATCCATACATGGCATATTTGTTGGTCATACACGTCATAAGCACCATAGACTGTAATTGCTAGGCAATTCCATCATTTTCCACATTCATCCATTTTGTAAACACATCCATCCAAAATAACGCCATCCACATTTTTTATCATAGTCAGTTGTCTGCTAATGTCTTTAGGGTTTTTCGTCATTCAGTTATCTTTAGATTTCTAGTCAAAAACTATACAAAGTCAGATAGATTTTACAAAGGTAGAGTTTTACTTGGATCACACCTCGTTACGTAGCATCCCCACACAAGTTAAAACACATAAAAAATTCCCAAGTTGTGTGAATGCAAGAGAAACCTACAAAGTAGTCTAGGGTACCATAGGTGAAAGGTTAGCCTGCTCATCCCCTTGTGCGAATGGTTCGAGAATGCTGAGAATTGACAAAAGGACAAGCTCTTCCCCATCCAATTCCCCATAATAAATAGTGGTTTTCACCACTATCAAAAAACCCAAAACACCTTTGATCCCCAAAGTCGTAAGGATTCGTACTACACACCCCTGACAAGGATGGGTAGTCATCCCCAAGGCCTAAAAGATCAATGCCATTACATAATCATATCCCCAATCACCTTTGGTCCCCAAAGTCATAAGGATTCATACTACACGCCCCTAAAAAGGATGGGTAGTCATCCCCAAGGCCTAAAATATCAATGCCATTACATAATAACATCCCCAATCACCTTTGGTCCCCAAAGTCATAAGGATTCATACTACACGTCCCTAAACAGGATGGGTAGTCATCCCCAAAGCCAAAAGGGATCAATTCCATTCGCAAGCCAAAAACCTACGAGCTCAACTTTGAAACCTAAAATGCAAAATCAAATAACAAGTGGTTATCACCACTATTCAAACCCCTTGCTCAAAAAGAAAAACAAAAGAGAAAAATAAACAGTGATTTTCATCACTATGTATGAGAGCAAGTATCCCAACAAGTTGAGCAACCGAAAGATGCCTGAGCTTGAATCCCTAGAATTCTCAGCATTCAAAAAACCATCTAGGTGATCCTCATTACGGGTTTGGTGGACAACCTACTTGGCAATGGCGGTATCCTAAACGCATGATGATATGTCTATCACATTAGCTTTGCATGTGAGTAGACCAATGTTTGCATGTGGATGAGCTAGCTTATGGTACCTTAGATTGTCCTATGGATTAATCTTACTAAATACAACAAAGGAGTTAGTGGAGCTAATTAGGTGATCCTTAGTACAGGTTTGGTGGACAGCCTACCTAGCACTAGCGGTATCCTGACAAATACCACATAAACAAATTCAATCGCACACATAGGGATGTGAAATAACTTGGTCAAACTCAAGTCTGATTCATACCTTGTTCAAAAGTCTTGTAAGATAAATGTACAGTCTTGGCTAGTTAGTTAAAACATCTGAGTCTCAGAAAAACCTTAACTACATTCTAAAACAAATGTTGTACATGTCCATTCTTGCATCACCATCAAAAAATACAAAACAAAACACATACAAAGTCATTCCACAAAGTCATCACATAGTACAGAAAGCCAGTAAATCCTGTACAGTCTATGGTGCCACCAACAAGTTATCAACAAATCATTCCATCCATTCCATATGCATACATCATATAATTAGAAACATCGCATTCATAATAACACATGCATACATCAACTAACTAAAATGTGCATAAAATAAACAATAAATCATGACAAGTGTATAACCAAAAAGAAATTCATGTATATATATCGCCAAAATGCCCGTAGGCTACAATAAGTCGGTCCTCTGACCTCACAAAAACATCAAAAACTCAAAAACCCCAAGCCTAGGGAGTCGGCCACCATGATCACGTAGGATCGGTGCGACTGGAACTACCCCCAATGGTGTGGGTCCTATGGGACCTCTCAGGGTGGCTGCTGCCAGCCCCGCATCATGCCCACTAGCGCTACCCTCACCCACCCGCCTACGATGAGAGGAAGCAGACTGCTCAGTCTCACTGTCTCTCATTCGATGCGAAGATCCACCTCTAGTGAGCTCAGGTAACCGCCCACCGAGGTGGATAATATCTGCCTCCAAATCCAATCGATGTCGGACCAAATCCATCTCCCATCGATGGTACGTAGCCAATGCATCATCACGCTATGCCAACTGAGTCCACAGGAGATCCCTCTCCCATGAAGCATCTATGTCCCCATCCCACCGATGGTACATAGCCAATGCGTTCTCCCACTCTACCAACTGAGTCCGTAGGAGATCCCTCTCCTATAGAACCTCCCCATGCTCCTCATCTCATCTCCATAGTAGATCCTCCAATCATGCTATCTCAGTGCGATACCTAGCCTCCATGTCCCCTGGGACTGCCTGAGGCATGGGCATCTCTAGGATGATGGGCTGCTCCGACACCCACTACTCTAGAACGTCCTATATATCCGGCTGCTCCGAAACCCCTAGGTCATCCCCAGTCAAGTCGTCAACCTCCACCATATCCGCATCATCAAGTGGAGCCCCCAACCCTCCCTCGATGCCTCCGCATCCTCACCACCTACTGCTACCGCATCCGTACCTCCTAGAGGCCCCTCACCCCACCATCGCCGCATCATCCACCACTGGTCGTACTCTATAGTCACCTCGACATTGTCCACGTCAGGGACATCGATCACTGCATCCGACTCCTCACCCAGTGGCTCAATGATCGGCCAGGCAGAGTCCTCTCGTCACCCCGACATCGATAGATCAAAGGCTCACCAGGAAATCCCTGGTGCACCCCAAACTATCGAGTCACCCGAACGTACGAGAAGTACTCCTACTCGGTCCCATGCCGCCCGATCAGCCACCTCCCCTACGTGCCCATCGGAGCCACTCCCCAACCTCAGGCCAAGCTGGACAGTCCCGGTATGGATGCCAGAACACCTCCCCTAGAGCAAGACGTGAGAAGGCATCGACATAGTGCCCTACGACACCTGCCCACCATCGACTCTCCCCTGCTCCTCTGACCTCCACCATAGAGCAGCATACCCAATCTCCCTATCCACCATCTCTGCCCGAGTGGTCCAAGGCAATCCCTATGGCCGCTCCATAGCTATGTGCTACCACCCCCAACACTACAAAAGGTAGCTGCATCCAATCCCCTTCTACCTCTAGAAATGGACCTCGTACAACTCATCATAAAGCTATGCCAGTAATGTCTGACCCCACCTCATAATCAATGGCGCTGAGGTTGGACACTCCACAAGTCTAAACACCACCTCAAGCAGGTTCCAAGGGAACCTCGCACCTGAGGAGTCCAGAAGCAGCATGTTGGAGATGAGAGTCATGAGCAGTGCATGCCTCACCCCCAACACGCCCTTCTCCAGCCACCACCGCACCAAAATCTTACCAATCAAGCAGTCCCCCTCTGCCCTCTCCACCGCCTCATCCACCCCCATCTTCGCCCATGCCCAAAGCACCGTGTCAGCACCACCGTTTACTGATCACGAGGAGTAGTCCGAATGGGCAACCCATCTATCAAAATCCATAGAATTCGATAAACGTCCTCCAGAGTCACTATCATCTCCCCTATTGGGAGATGAAAGGTGTTGGTGCGAGGATCCCACAAATTGATCAGGGCAGTCAGATATGCCCGATCCCCCACCACAGGCTCTAACCGAGTCACCTGCTTGAGCCCAAGGGCATCAAGCCACTCCCAATCCGCCATAGTCAGTGCCTCCCATGCTTCAGAAAATACCGTTGGCTGATGGTACCGACTCTTCACCACCTGCAAAACAAAAAACACAAAAACATTAAAACATGACAACAAAAATAAACTATACAACACATTAACAAAATGTACAACAAAACATTACAAAAAATATTAAACTAAAACACATATACAACAATGTATACAAATTGTACAACAAAAACATTTAATAAATGTACAACAACATTTAACAAATGTACAATACAAACATTCAAAAAAAATCAATAAACAACAAAATAAAACAAAAATTTAACCTAGGTTTTTTAACTCTAGTTTAAACAAAAAAAACAAAATTTATTTTACTATAAAAAAAAAATTTAACCTAGGTTTTTAACTCTAGTTTAAACAAAAAACAAAATTTAACCTAGGTTTTTAACTCTAGTTTAAACAAAAACAAAATTTAACCTAGGTTTTTTAACTCTAGTTAAAAAAAAACAAAAAAAAAAATAACTAGTTTTAACTCTAGTTAAAAATTTAACCTAGGTTTTTAACCAAATTAAACAAAATTTTAACCTAGGGTTTTTAACTCTAGTTAAAAATTTAACTAGTTTAAACACAAATAAAAAAACTAGGGTTTTTAACTCTAGTTAAAAAAACAAAATTTAACCTAGGGTTTTTAACTCTAGTTTAAACAAAAAACAAAACTTTAAACCTAGGGTTTTTAACTCTAGTTTAAACAAAAAAAAAAAAACTTTAACCTAGGGTTTTTAACTCTAGTTTAAAAATTACAAAAAATATTTAACCTAGGGTTTTTAACTCTAGTTTAAACTAAAAAAAAAAAAACAAAAAAACAATTTTAAACTAGGGTTTTAATCTTAGTCTAAACAATAACACAAAAAATACAAATACAAAAAATAACACTTTAAACTAGGGTTTTAACCTTAGTTTAATAAGGAAAAACGAAATATCAAATAAATTACGGTTTTTAAAATAAAAACAAGCAAAATAAAGCACAAGAGCACCTACCGGTCTTGCTTCGACTCCGCCACTCGATGATCCGATCCATGAACTCATGGTATCCATGAAATCTCAATAGTGCTCCGCTACACAGACTCGAACTCCTCCTCACAACTCCAAATCGCCAAAAAACAAAGTGCAAATGAGCCCAAAACCTAGTTTTGGCCCTTATATAGGCTTTTAGGCCTGTAATCGTTCCACCCTGGGATGAGCGCTCTAGTTAGCGCTCGTCCCACCCTGGGACGATTACAAAACTGGTATTCATCCCACCCTGGGACGATTACAGAGCAAGAAAATCAAAAACAACAAAAACTGCATCCAAAATGCACCAAAAACAACAATAAAATTACCGAACAAAGGCGCCTTTGCCTATGCTTCAAGGTCAAAACCAACGTTGGGGTCACAAATCCTCACTATCCTACTCCCTAAGAAGGCTACCATAGCCGGACCGCTCCACGAGAGGAAGGATTTTCGAGAATTTCATCCCCAAACAGCGTCACAAAAGGGTCCAAACCCACCCAAAAATAGCAATAAAATTGCCGAACAAAGGCGCCTTTGCGCCTGACATTCTTGGCATACAAAATAGATGTCGGGGCCACAAATTATCAATATCCTACTCCCTAAGAAGGCTACCATAGCCGGACCGCTCCACGGGAGGACAAATTTTTGACAATTTCAGCCCCAAAATGCGTCACAAAAAGGGTTAAAACCCACCAAAAATAGGTCAGATTGTTGGGAAACTGCATAAGCATTCAATGGAAAACAACTGAAGGCACCCTTACAAAAGTCATCTTGGGTCAAGCGACTCATCACTTTTCTCATTTCGATCATTCCCTCATCGATTCGTCGCTTGAGGGGGTAGTCACACTTAGTCACCAATCAACAAATACACACCCAATCAAGGAAATGGCATGCATTCAAAGAATCATTGACAAAGACAATCACGCTCCTGCTTGGGGCAGCAAACAAGCAATTATCACAAGCTGATCAAACACTTGGCATTCTAGAATCATGAACTCAAGGTTCCCATAGACAAAAGGTTGCGCCCTTTGCCTATTCATGACTGAACAATGTCCAAGATCAAGTAACACCTCACCGAAAAAGGTTAACACTTGAATTAAGCTCCTTAGCTCGTCAGAAGCAAGGATTCAAGAATGCGTGCCCTTTCCATACTTGGGGCATCAAAATTTGGTTAGGTTACTGAGAAACCCTAATCATTAGTGCTTTGGTTATCTATTTTTTCTCAGCACTGCGCCATGCACAGCGCATCCCAAAAAGGGGCATCTGTAGACACCAAAACAACACCAATCCGATTATGTGACGACAAGCACTGATCGAATTGACATACATAGCCCCTAGGGCAGCCCCCAGAGGTTAAAAAATGGTCCTAACCACTCCCACAATAGTTTTGGAAGGTCAGAGGTCAATTTGGCACCTTTCAAGCACTCTGCTCCCTACTCGTTCCACCCTGGGATGATTACAAACTGGTATTCGTCCCACCCCGGGATGATTAGCAGCATTCGCTCCAGGGTGGGGCGAATAGCAGGTTTGATGGGAAAAAGGTCAAACCTTGACAAATGGCAGCTCAGATCCACCACTCAACTCCACCTTCAATGCATGGGAGTGCGAGTGAGCATTTTTGAGCTCAAAGAGGCAGTCATAGAGGTAGTCATGGAGCCCTTAATCAGGGAGGAATCTTCTCTCCCTTGACAAGGCATGATGGCCAAGTGGTGCCTCTGCATGCTCATTCACAAGAGACCCTCAGGTCTATAAAATGGTGAGTCTTCTCACCCCCAAAAAAGATAGAGTAGGAGCATTTGGAGCAACGGAGTGCTGTCGAATTACATCCTCACCCATCACTTGTGCTTCTTACATCCTTGATCTCTCTTTTGGAAGGGAGGTTATTGGGTGATCATTGGAAGCACAATCCGGACCCAAAACCCAAACATTTGGCCACAATACCCCACCCAATTTTTTGACACAACCCCCTAGGAGGTTTTGGACCCATCCCAAGTGGATTGGTGCCGAAACCAAGCCCCAAACGGTGGGCGTCCTGCCCCCGAGTGCCCCCCGCACTACTGCAGTCCTAATCGCCCCACCCCGGAGTGATTAGAAATATGTAGCATATTTCTTTACTATTTTTGTAGCACCCTAAAATTGCCACAATTAAACCCTTAGTAAAAAGATAAAAATTTGAATTTTAACCCCAAATCTGCTCGTTAATTGCCCGTTACTCGCTCCCCTTGTTTTTTGCACCATTTTTAGGATTTGTTTTGACCGTTGGACGATATCGTCGACTATCAGACGAAATCATCCCAGATCTGACGAATTCATCTAGAACAGAACGTCCAGACGATTTCATCCCAAAACTAAATTTTCATAATTAGCTTCTATTTCAACAGCTTCTCTAACTTGTGCAGAAAGTGTGTCTACGGGGTTAGAGTCTCCCCCGTTGGAGATCTCCCAAATTGGGGTGATCTCCAACCTCCTAACCTCTCCCTAAATCCTATATAAACTTAGGATTTTTCTTGACTTCCCCCTGGCTGATTTTCCCTGCAACTTTAGCTTTTCGTGCATTAGAAAACCTTCACACCATCATTTGCATTGTGTATTTCAAGTTTTTCTTGTAGGAATTTTACTATTTTTCAGCTGGAGCAAGCTCGGATTGTCGCAGGCAATTCCAGATGATTTCGGACGATCCTATCGCAGATCGACGATGATCTCATATGATTGGAGGTGATCTCGACTGCAGTCCAGATTAAGGGCAATCAGAGCCTGGAGTTTGCATTTCTTTATCTTCTCTCTTCATTTCTTTATGCATTAACTTAGTTTATTCTATTCCTGCATTCTGGAGTTCACCTCATTTAGCATAGATGCATGATAAAGTTAAAATAAATTATTAAATTAATAAATTTTATTTAATTGTTATCTAGATTTGTCATTTAGGCAAGTTTACTGTTATTTCTATCATTTCCCCTTGCTTTTGCAGTTGTATTTTTTATTTTTGGTATCTGTTTCTGTGATTGCAGGTTTCTAACGAATTCGTCTGACGAATTCATCAGGTCGATGATGATCTCATATGATCTTAGATGATCGACTGTGATCTGAGATGATTCTGTGCAATTGTAGATGATAATGTAATATTTGAGATGATCTAGACTTCTACAAACCTTAGAATCTTCATCAGACATCCAGAATTAGGTACATTCTATCTTATTTAGCACACTTTCTGTGTTTAGTACTCATTCATGCTTTTTTTATCCATATAAATCAGTATTGGTATATAGAATAGCTTAGATTCATCTTGGCAAAACCTAGGAATTGAATGATTGAATATAAAAATGAACACATCAAACCCATTCTCAACCTAGGCGTGGAAACTGCCACTCAAAGTTTCTTGGTGAACCCCACCATCCGTTGAAAATTCACCCTTATATCCCTCCCCCGAGAGGTGTGACCTTCAAAGGGCCTCTCAGTCTGAGGTATTTTCCCATCCTTCTCGCATCCCCATTTCGGGTGCGGATCCTATAGCCTGAAGGTAAGGATGCGAAAAATTTGGAGCGATACATTTTGGTGAACCCGACGTGAAAACTAAAAACCTTTTGAAAATAATCCAAATATTTTTTTATTATTAAGTAACATCTAGAATCATCATACAAACAATTAAAGTTGCATATCATATTTATATGGTATATTATAATAAAATATGAGTTGTCACCATAAATGTTGAAAATAAATTAGCAGCCATAGAGATTACTTCTTTGCTTAGAGTACCTCAAATGAATAGAGTCCAACCTTTATGGGACGAATTTAATAGGAGATTGGATATTATTTCATCTAGATCAATCGAACTTAGGTAAATCAAGAGGTTTGTCCTAGATAGAATCCTGGATCCTAATCAAGTAACCTTATATCATGAGCTTCAAAGAGCTTGCCATAGGTGGTTAGCTGATAAAAGAGCACTTGTGTCTTTTGAGTTGTACACCTTTGAGGAATGCCTTGACAACGCAGTTGTAGTACATAAATTTCTATCTCATATAGAGAATCAAGAGGTCATTCTTACAGATAGAAATATATGGAATAGAGTTCCTAGAGCTGTGTTATATCGGGAGTATTGCCATGAACTTTACTTCTACAGGTCAGAGTCTAAAACAGATAATATCACCATAGCACACTTTGTCAAATTCTTGAAAAACCATTTCCAATTTGAAGAGAAGCATTTCATGACTCCTGATGAACTTGATCCTATTAATGATATCCATAAACTACTTATAGAAAACTAAGCCATTCTTTTATTATTATTATTTCTTGCATTTAGTATGATGTTTTTCGTCTTTATAATATTATTATAAAAACATAAAAAACAAAAAAAAAGAACAAAACAAAAATATAATTAAAACATTTTCTTTTAAGTATTATAGAAGGTATATAATTAAAATATATACCTCCCAAACTTGTCGCATATATATATATATATATATATATATATATATATATATATATATATATATTTGCTAAAATCTAAGTTTAAGCATAATGACTAGACTTAGGAATGGAAAACAGACTGAAGTAGAAGAAGATTGGTTAGGAAAACCATTAAATAAACCAGATGTCCTTCCTGAAGACCCAATTCAGGAAGAAGGAACCCTAGACCAACAAGAAGAAGAGTTTTTTGAAGGAAATGAACAAAGAGAAACTGTTAGAGAGGAAGGATCCTCATCCCCTAAAATGTCTCCGGGAGGAGCTATTACTTTTGAGAACATGGAACATTTTTGGAAGTTCCTCAATACTAATATTGGCACTCTTAATAGAGAAGTCTATATGGACAAGGATCAAATTAGTGACACTCAAGCAACCCTATAAGAAATATATCACACATGCACTAATCCCTTGTCCTTCGTTGATCAAGCAAGTGATCAAGCTGGACCATCCAATTTGGATATGGCTACTATAATCCAAAACATGCAACAACAACAGGTTACCCAACCACCTAGAGTGCCTGTTACCAAGCCTAGAGTTATTTCCACACAAAAGAAACCATAATTTACTGCTCTATTTCACCAAGCTATTGATCAATATACCTCAAATCAACAAAATCCCAAAACAAAACCAAACACCAATTTCCAACAATCTGGGATACAACATAATACTACTACAAATCCTCTTCATAAAACTCTTCCTACCAACGTTTTGCATAATTGCAATATAGCATCTAATCCTTACGTCACGCCATCATACGCTCATAAATCCCATACTAAGGTACCACCGAATCAATATGGTGGACAAACTAGTAATCTTGAAACTATGGTGAAACAGTTAGTTTCCCGCATGGATCAGATAGGTCCCTACCATCCCTTGTACAACTATCGAGAGATGTGTAGTCAACCTCTAGATCCTATAGTTGTAGCATAGCCATATCCTAAACACTTTCCTATGTCTGTCCTACCTATATACAAAGGAACCAAAGATCCCATAGATCATCTTCGTATGTTTAGGATAACATGTCATGATATATCACATGATGATTTATTATTACTAAAAATGTTCTCGAAAAGTTTAGGAGGAATGGCATTAGAGTGGTATTATCAATCACCCACTCATTCTTTGAGGAATTTCAAAGAAACAACCGAGTATTTTGTTCATAAATTTAGTGCCTATATCGAAAGGCATGTGACCATTAAAGACTTATACAACTTAAAACAAGACAAAGATGAATGTTTTGCTGATTTTCTAGCTAGGTGGAGACAGTTGATAGGAAAATTGCACTTTGTATTACCTTATCAGGAAATGCTAGATATATTTATCAATAATTTACAAGAACAACTATCCTATGAGTTATCAACTTCTACCTTGACCACCTTCGATCAAGCTATAGACTTAGCTTGAAGAGTGGAAGATGCTCTCATTAGGAGAGGTCAGCTTAAAAAGAAAGACGATGAGAAAACATCCAAAAATCAATATAAGAATAAACAAGTTGTGGGTGATGGAGTCATCGATAACAGAAACATTGCTAATGTTAATGCTATGAAAACAACAAAGAAGTTTATACTGAAACCTCCTGATAAACCACCTCAAGAATTTACTAGGTTAAATCAACCTCTATCAACCATTCTATCGCAATTATTAGAATGAGGTTTGATCCAATTACCAAATATTTGGGAACCTGATCCAACTATACCTGGATACAAAGTGGATTTACACTGTGATTTAAATATAGGACCTGGACACGCTACCAAATCTTGTAAAATATTAAAACATAAAATACAAGATTTAATTGATAACAATGAGATGGAGGTGCAAGCCTTTCAACCTAAAAAAATCCTCCTAATAATGCTCAAAAGAACATCCCCCAAAATTAGAATCAGAATGCCAATCAATCATTGGACATATTTCAACATCCTTTACCAAAGCATGGTAAAGAGGTGGCTAATCAAATTGAGCTACATAATGTTCCCCCTCCTACCCGATATGTAGGGACTATTAGTGGACATTTACCTACTCATGATTTGTAAATCTTTGACACAACTTTATCCATGGTTATGACCAGAAATTTATATAATATTCGGACACCTGATCTTAGTGATACAAAATATGAGACTAAGAGTGACATGGAAATCACATCAAATCAATCGAATAGTTTTGAAGATGAATCAGAAACTATTCAACCTATCACAAGTCATATGGTTCCAAAAGAACCATTTCCAAGAACAGTCACTACTCGACCATCATCTCACCAATTAATTTCTAATGAACAAGCCATAAATGCTAGACCAAGACCCATTCATCATCCGTAGAATAATATTGTGGGTACCATCGGAGCTATTACTAGACAACAGGCTCAAAATTCTCAACAAGATCAAACTCAGAACAATGGATCAGCTCCATTTGTTTTGAAAGTTCCTAATAAAGAGAATCAGGCACCTAATGTGCAACCTAAACCCCCTTATAATATTAATGAGCAACTATCAAACATTACAGCTACAATTTCCCTTTTGGACATTTTAAGATCTTCTCCTACACATAGGGATGAATTAATGCTCACATTAAGCCAAATGATGATACCACAAAATATTCAACTTGAAGCCATGGCCAATACTATCATAACTCGAGAAGATTGTATTGACTTTCGGGATAGAGATATACCACAACATAGTTTATATAAGGATAACCCCTTATATATTACTGCCCTAATTAGAGAT
This sequence comes from Wollemia nobilis, assembly GCA_028583015.1. Classification (NCBI taxonomy): domain Eukaryota; kingdom Viridiplantae; phylum Streptophyta; class Pinopsida; order Araucariales; family Araucariaceae; genus Wollemia; species Wollemia nobilis. Next base: position 1,604,291 of record JAQPPZ010000159.1, read on the forward strand.
GTAGCAGTTAAATGAGTCTTGATTGATAATGGTTCATCTTTAAACATATGCACTTTTGACTTCTACCAAAGATTTGGGTTTAGAAGTGATAAAATGAAAAGAACTGATGTGATCATAAAAGCCTTCATTGATGAAACACAAGAAACATGTGGAGTTATTACTATCCCATTGCAATTTGGTACAAGAACCTTAGACATGACCGTGTTTATTGTACATTGCCCTGCATCATACAATATAATCTTGGGTTGCCCTTGGATCAACGCGATACGAGCTGTTCCCTCAACTTTACATCAGTGTGTTAAATTCGAATTTAAAAATTAGTTGGTTACCATTCATGGTGATCCCAGACCCTTTGATAAGTGTGCTTTGGCAAAACCTATTGGAGTTCAATTTTGCCCTACTTCATCATCCACACATCCTAATTCTCATCATCCATCTAAACGTGTGAAACACACACCCATAACATCATCTAATTTTTCTCCATCAACTCCACCTCTACATATAGTTCAACCATCTTTCGAACAAACCACATTAGGACCTCAACAAGATCCTAAACCCAAAACCAATGCTTCTTGTTTTACTCCTATAACTTCCATACATATAGACCCATCCATAGACATCCCTACAACATCTACATCCACCAAAGGCATAGTTTTCACATCAGAAGATGTAGGAAATGTTACTTCTACCTATTATTCTCTTACTGACGAGCTCTTACCCGATTTATCTAAAATTCTTATATCAGAAAAAACAAACACTGCTATGCAAGATTCCCTTATTTTAAATAATTTTTCACCCTCTCCTCATACCTTGGGCCTCCCACAACCTATGGGAAGTATTTACCATGTCGGGAGCTATGCTTTTATTTATAAGGGATATGACTGGGGAAGAATACCTAGAAACATCAAGACACATTATGATGGATATGCTCGATGTTATTTTACTAATGAGTATATTAAAACCAAACCTATAATGCTTAAATTGGGATATAAAGGGAAAGGTTTGGGACCTTTCTAGAATGGTATGAAAGAGCCCTTTGAGGTAGAACCATGGCCTACCCGATGTGGTGTGGGCTTATTTCCTAGTAAAGGTCAGCCCTTCCCATTCGAGGATGATGACCATATCATATGTTACCAAGATTATTTAGATCAACGTGATGCTTTGCATTTAATGAATAAGCCACTTACATGTAATATGCTATCTATAGCTTACCCTGAGATGATTGCCGAATCCGATGATGAGTTGGAGGGAGATATCTTCCATGATGTCTCCGTTGAGGAATTATTACATCATGAGTTTTATTTTAATGGCTCTATACCTATTATAGCCCAGCTTGAGGCCACGACTCCTCAATATGAATTATCCAAGCTAACATTGGAAGAATTACAAGAATTAGGTGTTTCACCTGCCCCACCTAATTTTGAGAGAGATCTATACATGGAAGTAGAAAACGTCATAAAAATTAACATTGCAACCAAAGATAATCCTCACATAATCAACATTGGATCATAATTGAGTCAAGAAAAATAGGATAGATACATTGCATTTCTTAAGGAATATGAAGATGTATTTTCTTGTACATATGAAGATATGCCAGGATTAGACTCTTCTGTAGTTATGCATCACCTAGTAGTCCATCTGGATGCTAAACCTGTTAAACAAAAACTTAGAAAAATGTATCCTAAAGTGGTCTTACTGGTCAAAGGGGAATTAGAAAAACTCTTAAATGTTATTTTTATACAAGCCATTGATTATTCTGAATGGATCTCGAATGTAGTTCCAGTAACCAAGAAAGAAGCTACCAAAGTTAGGGTTTGCACAAAATTTAGAGATATTAATGTTGCATGCCCTAAATATGATTTTCCTCTTCCCAAAATGGATCAGATCATTGATTTTACTACTGGGAGTGGAATGATATCCTTAATGGATGGATTTTTTGGTTATAATCAGATCAAGATAGCTCCTGAAGATCAGGGTAAAACAACCTTTATTACCCCTTGGGGGACCTTTTGTTGGAAATTGATGCCATTCGGTTTGAAGAATGCAGGTGCAACATATCAATGAGCTATGACTTATATCTTTCATGATATGATGCATGATATTCTACATGATTACATAGATGATATTATAGCTTGTTCCATCAAAGAAGATGATCATTTAGATGACTTGAGAAAATTATTTGATCGGTTAAGGGAATATCTTATCCGACTGAATCCAGCCAAATGTATATTCAAAGTTAAGTCCAATAAATTATTGGGGGTTATAGTTTCTTTACGTGGCATTGAAATTGACCCTCTCAAGATTACGGCTATCACTGATATGCCCGCACCCAAAAATATATCAAAATTACAGAGTTTACAAGGTAAGCTTCAAGCTATTCGTCACTTCATCGATAAGTTGGCAGACAAAACATGACCCTTTCTTAAGCTTCTTAAGAAATATGTCTCTTTTCATTGGGACGACGAATTTTAGGAAGCATTTGAACTCCTCAAACAATATCTCCTTAACCCACCTGTGCTTTCACCACCTAGACCTGATCGCCCATTTATCTTGTATATATCTACTTCAGATGTTGCCTTAGGAGCTATGTTAGCTCAATTTGATGACGAGAAAAGAGAGCGTGCTAATTATTACATTAGACAAACCTTAATCAGTTATGAAACCCGCTACATAGCATTAGAGAAACTATGTCTAGCAATCGTATTTTCTACACAAAAACTACGCCATTATATGCTTAGTCAGAAAATGTATTTTATTGCTAAATCTGATCCTTTGCAGTATCTCATGAGTCGACCATACTTATCTGGTCGCATAGCAAAGTGGGTTCTTGCGCTAAGCGAGTTTGAACTCATTTTTATAGGATAAAAGTATGTTAAAGGTCAAATCATAGCAGATCAATTAGCTGCTACACCCTTAGAATCTACCCATCCCCTCATCATTGAGTTTCCTGATGAATGCCTTAAATTAGAGGCAGACCATCTAGAGCAATGGTCCCTATACTTTTATGGAGCCCGATGCATGAGTGGTACTGGTGTAGGTATTATTTCAATATCTCCGTAGAAACATATTATACCTTTTTCCTTTAAATTAACGTTTGCTTGTACTAATAACACTGCTGAATATGAGGCTCTAATCCTTGGATTACAAGCTGCCTTGGCACTAAAAATTAAAAATATATTGGTTTTTGGTGATTCTCAACTTGTCATAAATCAAATCAATGATTTTTATCAGACCAAATATGATAAATTACGTCCATATAAAGCATATGTCTTACAATTAATTTATTTATTTGATCAAGTTACCTTGGAATCTATTCCTAGAACTAGCAACCATGCGGCTGATGCTATGGTTGTAGCTACATCTCTTTTGCCCTTGGAGTTAGATGACGAATATGCTACCATAATTATTCATCGACTCTAGGAATTCGCTTCAAAAAAATCATGCTTAGAACCTTTGGATGTGTTTCTAATCAACGACACCACCTGAACCTTGGTACACTGATATATTTAATTTTCTTCAAAATGGGACCTTCCCTGAAGGTTTTAATAGAAACCAGCACTAGTTATTACGTATACGAGCAATTCGCTTCGTAATTATTGGCAATATGTTATATAGGAGATATTTTGAAGGCATCCTATTGAGATGTTTGAATTTAGACGAATCTAGATCAGCTTTGAGTGAATCCCACGATGGATTTTGTGGGGACACTTCAGTGTTAGTGCCATTGCTAAGAAGCTCCTTAGGATAGGATATTTTTGGCCCACCATGGAAAATGATGCACATGATTACATGCACCATTGCGATAAGTGCCAGAAACATGCTGACCTTGTCCATGTGCTTGCACAAGAGTTGTAGGCTATTTCATCTCCTTGGCCCTTTTCAAAATGGGGCTTAGACATCATTGGAAAAATCAACCCTGTGTCATCTGATGGACACAAATTCATCATAACCACCACCGAGTATTTCATGAAGTGGGTTGAAGCTATGCCCTTAGCTTCTTGCACTGGAACCCAAGTTTCTAAGTTTATTTTTAATCAAATTATTTGTAGGTTCGAAATTCTTGCAAATTTCATCTCAGATAATGGAACTTGTTTCAAAAATAAATATGTCAAAAAATTATGTCAAAATTATAAAATTCAACATCGTTGGTCCACTCCCTATTATCCTCAGGGTAATGGCCAAGCAGAAGCATCCAATAAGACATTAATCAAAATCCTCAAAATACTGGTCAATAAATCTGGCCGAGATTGGCACATTCAATTATATCCTGCTTTGTGGGCTTATCGAACTAGCGTTCGCACTCCCATGGGCACTTCACCTTTTATTTTGGTCTATGGCACTGAAACAATTTTTCCCTTTGAATTAAATGTTCCTTCTTTGGCTCTACTACTTCAAGAAATTGAAGTAGGATATGAATATTGTGCTGGCAGATTTAGTTAGCTAGAACTCCTAGATGAGAAGCGCATCAATGCTTTGGAGAATCTTCGAGCCTATCAGAACAAGCTTAAACGAGCATACCTCAAGAAATTTCATCATCGATCCTTTGAGATCGGTGACCTTGTCTTAAAAGAAAATAAAAAAAATACTAATGCAACTAAATATCTTAAAGGTAAATTTGAACCTAAATGGCTTGGGCCATATATCATCACTACTAAATTTGGATCGGGAGCATACCGATTAGCTACCTTATATGGTAAATATATTAAAGAACCTATGAACATTATGCATCTTAAATGCTATTATGCATAAAATATGGTCATTTCATCATTGTATATATTATTGTTGTTTGCATATTGTTTCATTTTAGTCATCCATATAAAAATTTCAAAAACAATAATAGTATTTATTATTTCAATTCATAAATTAAAATCAAAATATAAAAACTTTAAAATCATCAGAATCTTCAAAAACATCTTTTATTTTTTGTACTTGTCAATTCTTGAAGTATTGTAGTTATATTTTCAGTTATTTTGGATAAATTAACATTTATTTGGAATCCTACACTTTCACACTCACATGCATAAATATCTTGATTTTATTTGGTATGATTATTAATCTCTCTTATATCAAAGTCCACAGTTGAATTAAATAAAGTTTTGAGCATAGAGAACTGATCTTTTTATTTACTTAAACCAAGTATATCTCTTCACATTAAAATGTTTTCATTGCAAATTCGATATGATGCTATATAGTAGAAATGGTTTCTTGAGCGAAAAGTTTCCCCTGCTATCTTATCATGCACATGGTCTAGAATCTTTGAGAATTGACAAAAGGACAAGCTCACCCCTACCCAAAATAAAAATCCCTTGCTCTACAGCCAATCCGAGCAAGTATCCCTAGTATAGGAAGAAAAATAAAATCAAGAAAAATCATGAGAAAAAGAAAAATATCATTTTGTACCATCTCAACAATATTTCAGCATTATCTCAGTTCCAAGCAAAAATACAAAAAAAAAAAAAGAGAGAAAAAGAAAAAAGCAAAAGCAAAAAGCAATAAAATCCTTTTCCCTACCCTTTGAAAAGAAAATAAGGGTGAATGAGCTTGAATCCCTAGAATTCTCAATTATTCGAAAACTGTGAGGTAAGCCCCATAACAGGTGGTTTGTGCCCAACCCACTTGGCCTTGGGTAATCCCTAGCATGGTGATATGTCTGTCACATTAGCAACCTTATTTTTTATAGACCTATGTCGGCTTATGGATCAGCTAGCTCTTGATGACCTGACTTACATAGTAGTCTAGTACGGTTACATGCATATAAATCATGGTCAACAAACACTTATTTGGTTAATTCAAATTACTTGTATCAAATTATCTTGCTCAAAATTGGTAAATGAACAATACAATTGCACACACATTTGTATTTGATAGATTTTGTATCATTATGATAAATCAAGATCGGAAATGAACTCACATTTGCACATGAGGGTTCCTTATAAATCTACATTTTGTCTTTGAGATAATCTAAAATATTTATGCAAATATTTTGGAATAATTTCATCTTCTTATTTAAAAGAACATCTGTTTAGTATAAAAACAATTACATACATGTTTTTTTCAAAAATCCAAAACTTCTTTCAAAACATGCAATAAAGTCACATTTCTTTATATATTCGACTTTCGCAATGATGGTATAGTTCCAAAACCTAAACTGGAATTTTATGCCTAGCGCAAGTCCTTATCTTATATTTTGTTTATTTTAAAAATCAAAAATCAATCATGCAATAAAACTAAAATATCAATTTCCTCTTTGGATTTCGCGATGATGGTATAAGTTTATACCTATAATTCTATGCCTAGCGCAAACCATTGTTCTAATTTTATTTCCCATTCATTTTCATTTATAAAAACATATGGCTTACTTCATTATGTTACACAATTGTGCTTTAAAAAGAACGAACACTTTTTCTATTTCATTTCATTATGTCAACATTCAATTTTGCAATGATGGTATAGTTCCTAGGGAATTATTCAAAAATTTTATCACACTTAGGAAATTTATGCCTAGCAACAATCATATTTTTAATATTTCATGCTTAATATTTTCATGGAAATCTGAAAACATCTCATCACCATCATCATTTTTCATCATCACAACACAAAGTCTTAAGACAGTCTCTTAAGCACTCTTTTAATTTTAACAATATTTCTATACTAGGATTAGCTTGACAACCTAGCGAGCGGTGACTCCATGAAATGGTCTATAACAGCGACAATGTCCTTTAAAATTATTGTTAGAAGTCCCTTCTATTTTTCATCAAATCACACCACAAAACAACCAATTTGTTTATATCATATTATTTCATTTAGATTTTACAGCATGACATAAAATTATACTATTTTCCATGACATAATTACATGAATAATCAATCAACAATTCTAAAAATTGAAGCATCATCAAACATATGGACAAGTCATATCACAAAAATAATCATATATATATATATATATATATCAAAATATCTGTACATCATATTTCAACTAGATTGGTATGCCACAATATATACCCTCGCATACTCAATCCTCTCAAAAATATATATCCAATCCAGTCTATAGCAGCTAGCCTCGAGAAGCCCTCGCGCTCTCAGCCTCATCTCCTCTCCCACCCTGAGGTGGAGGAGGTGGTCCCATAGAGGTCCGTGCTATGTCTCGGGTCCTTGCCATCGATCATGAGGATGTCCTCGATGATCCCATCCTGATCGGTTCTACAATGCCGGTTGGCACCTGTAACCTCTGGCCCTCTGGAACCAGCTAGAAGTATACTCCCTGGTAGAACGCGATATGAGCCATAGACCGCACCAACTCCTACATGCTTGCCCCTTCGTTCTGAGCCCTGAGCCATGTAGCCTCATCCTACAGTGTCTACACCTAAGCCCAGAGGCGGGCATTCTCAGCCCAGAGAGCCGCCATCTCACTGCTCTCCCCCACCTCGACACCCTTGCCCTTATCGAGCGATGGTGGCCTCTCCCCCTACTGAGAAGGGAATCCCTCCTCCCTCCTCCCTGTCTACTATGGTCTTTGTGGAGCCTATGGCATCCTCTAACATCTCTCCTATGGAGACCATCATTGCTCTCTCCCTCTACGACCTCGCCCTGCCTCAATGGTAGCTTGGCGCTACCTCCCCATCCGTCGCACAATCACATGCATCAGATCCTGTGCCCTCATCATCCAAGGAGGAAGGATGCCTATGTACCAAGCATCGTATCCATCAGCGACCCCAATGTCGTCCCCATCCACTAGCTGGATGGGGGCATCATCCATGTCCTGGCTCCAAAATCACTATATATCTGGAGCCTCGCTTAGTGTGGTATTATCTTGAATAGTCTGGGAGTACTCATAGTCCCTAAGAGATGGGATCCCCTATTGTAGACCTAATTTTCATAAAACTTGATCATAGCGGTGGAGCTCTACCTATCCCCACTCCATCTTCAACCAGTAGACTCGCCTGATGCAAGCCAACTCTTGTCCATCCTCTACCCACCTTGGATGCTCTCTCCATGGCCTCTAGGTGATCTAGTTAGGGATGAGGTCGTCTAGTAACCTCCGAGACATCGATAGATCTATCCGCCACTGTGACCCTCTCTGGAGCCACCAATAGAAAACCCGGGGTCTCTCTTGGTCAACCCCTGTCAGTGGGAGTCCTACCGACATTTGCACCACGATGTGCTCCTAGCACCATACCTATAGTAGCAATGTCAAAACCATACATCGACCTCACTTGTATATGACCCTGTGCAGGATCCTATACAAGCGGCACAGTACAAAGTTGCCCCATGCAAATTTTTACCCGTGGTCTCTCATGTCATAGAATACATATGAAAGGAGCCATGGTAATCTGCACTCGCTCTGGTGGCATAGCAGCAGGCCACCCACTACCCTTGCCAAAACCTGAGTCAACCTAGATGCCCCAGGAATCTGCCTCAGAGACTTGATGTTCACTTCACCCTTCTCTAGGGTGAAGCTCAGGTCTCCGCATAGCCTCATCATGGCTTGGCCCTGATTGGTCGTAGGAGTCATCAGCCGTCCCTGTATGGGGATCCTCAAGATCCTCCATACGTCCTCTAGAGTGGGAGACATCTCCCCTATCAGTAATCAAAAGTAGGATGACCCCGAACACCATCTCTCTGCTAGGGCTATCAGTAGCCCCATGTCTGTCGATATTTGTGGCATCTCTGCCACATGCTGTAGTCTGACCTATGCCGGTCGGTATCGCTCTGCCTGATTGAGTGCTTCCATGTCATCCCTCAGCCCCACATATTTCCATTCCCAAATATTTAGTAATCCCCTCTGCAAAATCAATAATAAAACAACAAAATTCATTAATAAAACAATTATTAAAATCAATTAAATGCAATTCAAACAAGCTTAATTTCATAAAAATGATGATATCATCCATTATTGGACGATATCGTCCTAAATTTAGTCATTTTGTCCTTATCAGGATGAAATCATCTAAATTTGGGGATCGTCCCTTTTTGGACGGGATCACCCCTATTTCGTTTATTTCACCGCAAATGAAATTGGCGATCTAGGGGCGATTACGATGAAATTGGGACGATTTCGTCCCGACATCGTCGATGGCCTAAAAATGGCCGCGATGCCTCAAAAAAGTCAAAATTTAAATAAAAAATTACACAAATCAAATTAAAAACATAATTTACTAGGTTTAGATTCTTACCCGTAGCCCGCACCGGACCTCTGTCGATCTGTGCGCTGTTTCGACCATTTTGTATGCAGAGCTCTAAAAACAATGAAAATGAACAGTAAAAATGAATTAGGGTTTTACCCTATTTTTCTTAATTTTATTTTAACAACATTTTTAATTTTGATTTTCCGTGCTTTTACCTCAAACGTTCGATTTGGGTAAAAACTCGAAGGGCGCACCATAGTAAGCAGTCGTACGATTCGACCTAGAATCATCATCTAAAAAATTGAGTAAATTTTTGTTTTCTCGTAAAACAGGAAGAACTCGTCTTTAACGCATTTTTTTCAAAAAATTTGCTAAAGACGGGGAAAAATGTAGCACCCTAAAATTGGCTCAGTTAAACCCTTAGTAAAAAGATAAAAATTTGAATTTTAACCCCAAAACTGCCCGTTACTCGCTCCCCTTGTTTTTCGTGCCATTTTTAGGATTTGTTTTGACCGTTGGACGATATCATTGACTATCAGATGAAATCGTCCTAGATCTAATGAATTCATCTAGAACAGAACATCCAGACGATTTCGTCCCAAAATTGAATTTTCACAATTAGCTTATGTTTCAACAGCTTCTCTAACTTGGGTAGAAAGCGTGTCTGCGCGGTTAGAGTCTCCCCCATTGGAGATCTCCCAAATTGGGGTGATCTCCAACCTCCTAACCTCTCCCTAAATCCTATATAAACTTAGGATTTTTCTTGACTTCCTCCTGGCTGATTTTCCCTACAAATTTAGCTTTTCGTGCATTAGAACACCTTCACACCATCGCTTGCATTGTGTATTTCAAGTTTTTCTTACAGGAATTTTACTATTTTTCAGCTGGAGCAAGCTCGGATCATCGCAGGCGATTCCAGATGATTTTGGATGATCCTATCATAGATCGATGACAATATCGTACGATTGGAGGCGATCTCGACTGCAGTCCATATTAGGGGCAATCAGATCCCGAAGTTTGCATTTCTTTATCTTCTCTCTTCATTTATTTATGCATTAACTTAGTTTATTCTATTCCTGCATTCTGGAGTTCACCTCATTTAGCATAGATGCATGATAAAGTTAAAATAAATTATTAAATTAATACATTTACTTTAATTGTTATCTGGATTTGTCATTTAGGCAAGTTTACTATTATTTCTATCATTTATCCTTGCTTTTGCAGTTGTACTTTTGGTTTTTGGTATCTGTTTCTGTGATTGCAGGTTTTTGACGAATTCGTCTGACGAATTCATCAGGTCGACGATGATCTCATCTGATCTCAGATGATCGACTATGATCTGAGATGATTTTGCATAATTGCAGATGATAATGTAATATTTGAGATGATCTGGACTTCTACAAACCTTAGAATCTTCATCAGACATCTAGAATTAGGTACATTCTATCTTATTTAGCACACTTTCTATGTTTAGTACTCATTCATGCTTTTTGTATCCATATAAATCAGTATTGGTATATAGAATAGCTTAGATTCATCTTGGCCAAACCTAGGAATTGAATGATTGAATATAAAAATAAACACATCAAACCCATTCTCAACCTAGGCGTGGAAACTGCCACTCAAATTTTCTTGGTGAAGCCCACCATCCGTCAAAAATTCACCCTTATATCCCTCCTCCAAAAGGTGTGACCTTCAAAGGGCCTCTCAATCCGAGGTATTGTCTCATCCTTCTCGCATCCCCCTTCCGGGCATGGATCCTATAGCCTGAAGGTAAGGATGCGAAAAATTTGGAGCGATATAGTTTCTTTTGCATCTTATTTTATATCTTTCATATATACTGCCATTCAAATTTCATGCCATTCTGATGAGTTTTGACTGTATTTTCATTGCTTTTTGCTTTCACTAACATACAGGGAGCATCTTCGGATACAGGGCGACCGGGGCCGAATCTGCAAAATCTAACCTTCTAGGAGCGTTTTGACTGAAAGCATGAGGATACGAAAGACCATAGGCGTACCGAGTGTGGTGCAAAGTGTAACCCTTATTTTTATTAATTTTGATTTGAGACCAGGTTACAATACGTCTCCTTACCTTTTAGGAGCTAGGAGCATTAGATATATCTTTGTTACACCACGGATGGTACGCTTCCCTTAGGGATCTTCCGCGTGCCCACATTTGAAATGGGTGGGCCAAACGTCACCACCGCTTGCATGAATGCATCTATAGTTCCTTGCGACCGCTTCAGTGTCAAGATACTACATTCAAAGAAATAGCAAATGATTAGTAGCACCTATGGATGGAGGGAAATATGCAATCCCCAAGGCCTCTGGTTAATGCATGCATGAAATAATTAAAACGGTAATCAAAACATGTCAGAATAAGATGAAATTTGGATAGAAGCATGCAAACACTATCAGGAACACACTACAAAAGGAACAATTGAGAAATATGCTATAGATTTCTAATCACTTTGGGGTGGGACGATTAGGACTGTCATAAAATGTCAAAAAGCAACCTCCTAAATGTCCCATCCAGAGGCCTCCAAAACATCTACAAAGTTGGGGTTAGGCAAAATAAGGCATTTTGAGACGACCCAAAAGGTCGTATTTTGCATATTCGACCCTGATAACCCTGTATCCGAAAATGCTCCCTGTATGTTAGTGAAAGCGAAAAGCAATGAAAACACAGTCAAAAATCATCAGAATGGCATGAAATTTGAATGGCAGCATATATGAAAGACATAAAATAAAATGAAAAATAAATAGTAAGGAAATATTTTACATATTTCTAATCTCTTCAGGGTGCGGTGATTAGGACTGCAGTAGTGCAGGGGGCGCCCAAGGGCAGGACACCCACCATTTGGGGCTTGGTTTCAGCACCAATCCACTTGGGATGGGTCCAAAACCTCCTAGGGGGTTGTATCAACAAATTGGGTGGGATATTGTGGCTAAATTTTTTGGTTTTAGGTCCATGTTGTGCTTCCAATGTTCACCCAATAACCTCCCTTCCAAAATATAGATCAAGGATGTAAGAAGCACAAGTGGGGGGTGAGGATGTAATTCGGCAGCACTCCATTGCTCCAAATGCTCTTGCTCTATTTTTTTTTGGGGTGAGAAGACTCACCATTTTATAGACCTGAGGGTCTCTTGTGAATGAGCATGCAGAGGCACCACTTGGCCATCATGCCTTGTCAGGGGGGAGAAAATTCCTCCCTAATTAAGGGCTTCATGACTGCCTCTATGACTGCCTATTTGAGATAAAAAATGCTTACTCGCACTCCCATGCATTGAAGGTGGAGTTGAGTGGCCGATATGAGCTACCATTTGTCAAGGTTTGACCTTTTGCCCGTCAAACCTGCTATTCACCCCACCCTGAAGTGAATACTGCTAATCGTCCCGGGGTGGGACGAATACCAGTTTGTAATTGTCCCAAGGTGGAACGAGTAGGGAGCAAAGTGCCTAAAAGGTGCCAAATTGACCTATGACCTTCAAAAACTACTATGGGAGTGGTTAGGACCAATTTTTAACCTCTAGGGGCTGCCCTAGGGGCTATGTATGTCAATTCGATCAGTGCTTGTCGTCACATAATCAGATTGGTGCTATTTTGGTGTCTACAGATGCCCCTTTTTGGGATGTGCTGTGCATGGCGCAGTGCTAAGCAAAAATAGATAACCAAAGCACTAATTATTAGGGTTTCTCAGTAATCTAACCAAATTTTGATGCCCCAAGTATGGAAATGGCACGCATTCTTGAATCCTTGCTTCTGACGAGTGAAGGAGCTTAATTCAAGTGTTAACCTTTTTTGGTGAGGTGTTACTTGATCTTGGACATTGTTTAGTCATGAATAGGCAAATGATGCAACCTTTTGTCTATGGAAAACTTGAGTTTATGATTATAGAATGCCAAGTGTTTGATAAGCTTGTGATTATTGCTTGTTTGCTGCCCCAAGAAGGAGCGTGATTGTCTTTGTCAATGATTCTTTGAATGCATGCCATTTCCTTGATTGGGTGTGTATTTGTTGATTGGTGACTAAGTGTGACTACCCCCTAAAGTGACGAATAGATGAGGGAATGACCGACATGAGAAAAGCGATGAGTCGCTTGACCAAATATGACTTTTGTAAGGGTGCCTTCAGTTTTTTTCTATTGAATGCTTATGCAGTTTTTGAACAATATGACCTATTTTTGGTGGGTTTTAACCCTTTTTATGATGCATTTTGTGGCTGAAATTGTCAAAAATCCGTCCTCCCGTGGAGAGGTCCGGCTAAGGTAGCTTTCTTAGGAAGTATAATATTGATAATTTGTGGCCCTGACATCGATTTTGCATGCCAGGAATGTCAGGCGCAAAGGCACCTTTGTTCGGTAATATTATTGCTATTTTTGGGTGGGTTTGGACCCTTTTTGTGACGCCTTTTGGGGATGAAATTCTCAATAATCCTTCCTCCTGTGGAGGGGTCCACCTATGGTAGCCTTCTTAGGGAGTAAGATAGTGAGGATTTATGACCTCAACATTAGTTTTGGAGGCCTTGAAGCACAGGTGCAAAGGTGCCTTTGTTTGACAATTTTATTGTTGTTTTTGATGCATTTTGGATGCAGTTTTAGTTGCTTTTTATTTTCTTGCTCTGTAATCGTCCCTGGGTGGGATGAATACCAGTTTTGTAATCATCCAAGGGTGGGACAAGCGCTAAATAGAGCACTCATCCTAGGGTGGAATGATTACAGGCCTAAAAGCCTATATAAGGGCCAAAACTAGGTTTTGGGCTCATTTGCACTTTGTTTTTTTGGCGATTTGGAGCTATGAGGAGGAGTTTGAGTCTGTGTAGCAGAGCGTTGTTGAGATTTTGTGGATACCATGAGTGCACGAACTGGATCATCGAGTGGAAAATCCAAGGCAAGACCGGTAGGTGCTCCTGCGCTTTATTTTGTTGTTTTTATTTTATAGTTCAAAATCGTAATTTATTTTATATTTTGTTTTTCCATTTAAACTAAGATCAAAACCCTAGTTTAATTGTTCTGTATTTGTATTTTGTTGCGTTGTTTTAAACTAAGATCAAAACCCTAGTTTAAAAATTTTGTTGTTATTTCATTTTTTCATTTTTTTAGTTTAAACTAGAGTTAAAAAACCCTACGTTAAAATTTTGTTTTATTTTTTATTTTTAGTTTAAATTAGAGTTAAAAACCCTAGGTTAAATTTTTTTTTTGATTTTGTTTTATTTTTATTTTTTAGTTTAAACTAGAGTTAAAAACCCTAGGTAAAAAAATTTGTTTTGATTTTGTTGTTTTTTTAGTTTAAACTAGAGTTAAAAACCCTAGGTTAAAAAAAATTGTTTTGATTTTGTTTTTTTTTTTAGTTTAAACTAGAGTTAAAAACCCTAGGTAAAAAAATTTGTTTTGATTTTGTTGTTTTTTTAGTTTAAACTAGAGTTAAAAACCCTACGTTAAAAAAAATTGTTTTGATTTTGTTCTTTGTTTTTTTTTTTTTAGTTTAAACTAGAGTTAAAAACCCTAGGTTAAAATGTTTTTTTGATTTTTTTTTTTTGCTTTTTTAGTTTAAACTAGAGTTAAAAAAACCCTAGGTTAAATTTTTTTACCTATTATTTTGTTTTTTTGTTTAAATTAGAGTTAAAAACCCTAGGTTTAAATTTTTTTTTTTTAAACTAGAGTTAAAAACCCTAGGTTTAAATTTTGTTTTTTGTTTTTTTTAAAACTAGAGTTAAAAACCCTAGGTTTAAAGTTTTGTTTTTTGTTGTTTAAACTAGAGTTAAAAACCCTAGGTTAAAAATTTTGTTTTTAGAGTTAAAAACCCTAAGTTTTAAAATTTTGTTTTTTTTTGTTGTTTAAACTAGAGTAAAAACCCTAGGTTAAAAATTTTGTTTTATGTTGTTTAAACTAGAGTTAAAAACCCTAGGTTTAAAATTTTTGTTTTTTGTTGTTGTTTAAACTAGAGTTAAAAACCCTAGGTTTAAATTTTGTTTTTTGTTGTTTAAACTAGAGTTAAAAACCCTAGGTTAAAATTTTTGTTTTATGTTGCGTTGTTTATTGATTTTTTTTTAATGTTTGCACTGTGTATTTTGTTAATGTTGCTGTATAGTTTATTAAATGTTTTTGTTGTACAGTTTGTATACATTGCTATATATATATATATTTTAGTTCTGTATAGTTTTATTTGATGATCTGTACTTTGTTTTGCTGGATTTTTTTTTGTTTTTAGTTTAAACTAAGGTTAGAAACCCTAGGTTGAAAATTTTTGTGATTTGTTTGTTTTTTATTCAAAATAAGGTTAAAAAACCTAGTTTGCAATTTTGTAATTTGTTTGTCTGTATAGTGTTTTTTTTTTGTGTCTATACAGTTTATTTTTGTTGTCATGTTTTAATGGTTTTGTGTTGTTTTGTTTTGCAGGTGGTGAAGATTCGGTACCGTCAGCCTACGGTATTATCTGAAGTGTGGGAGGTGCTGACTATGGTAGATTGGGAGTGGCTTGATGCCCTTGGGCTCAAGAAGGTGACATGGCTAGAGCCTGTGGTGGGGGATCGAGCGTATTTGACTGCCCTACTCAATTTGTGGGATCCCCACACCAACACCTTTCATCTCCCAATAGGGGAGATGACGGTGACTCTAGAGGACATGTATCAGATTCTATGAATTTCGATAGATAGGCTGCCCATTCGGATGACTCCTCATGATTAGCAGATGGTGGTGCTGACATGGTGCTTTGGGCATGCAGCAGAGATGGGGGTGGATGGGGTGGTGGAGAGTGTAGAGGGGGACTGCCTGATTGGTAGGATTCTGATGTGTTGGTGGTTTGAGAAGGGCATGTTGGGGGTGAGGCATGCGTTGCTTATGACCCTCATCTCCAACATGCTGCTTCCTGAATTCTCAGGTGCGAGGTTCCCTTGGAACCTGCTTGAGGTAGTGTTCAGCCTTGTGGAGTGTCCGACGGTAGCACCACTGATTATGAGGTGGGGTCAGATGCTACTGGCACAGCTGTATGACAAGTTGTATGAGATCCGCTTCTAGAGGCGGAATGGGATTGGGTGTAGCTACCTATTGCAGTGCTGGGGGTGGCAGCACATAGTTGTGGAGTGACGTTAGGGGTTGCCTTGGACCACTCAGGGGGAGATGGTGGATAGGGATATTGGCTATGCTACTCTATGGCAGAGGTCAAAGGAGCAGGGGTAGAGTCGGTGGTGGGCAGGAGTCGTAGGGCACTATGCTGATGCCTTCTCGCATATTGCTCTAGGAGATGTGTTATGGCGGCCATATCGAGACTATCCAGATTGGCCTAAGGCTGGGGAGTGGCTCTGATGGGTGCACAGTGGGATATGGTTGATAGGGCAACATGGGACAGAGCAAGAGTACTTCCCATACGTCTTGGTGACTCGACAATTTAGGGTGCGCTAGGGATTTCCTAGTGAGCCTTTGATCTATCGGCGTCGGGGTGATGAGAGGACTCTAGCCTGGCTGATTATTGAGCCATTGGGTGAGGAGTCTAATGTAGTGATTGATGTTCCTGACATGGATCATGTCGGGGTTACTAAAAAGTATGACCAATGGTGGATGATGCTGTGATGGTGGGGTGAGGGGCCTCTAGGAGGTTCGGATGCAGCAGCAGCAGGCAGTGGGGTTGTGGAGGCACCAAGGTAGGTTTGGGGGGCTCGCACGATGATGCGGATATGGTGGAGGTAGATGACTTGACTGGGTATGACTTAGGGGTTCCGAAGTAGTCAGATACATAGGACGTCCCAAAGTAGTGGATTTCGGAGCAGCATGTCGTCCCAAAGATGCCCATGCCTCAAGCAATCCCAGGGGATATGGAGGCAAGGTTTCACACTGAGATAGCACGATTGGAGGACCTAATACAGAGACAAGATGAGGAGCACAGTGCCGAGATGGATCGCCTACGGGCTCAGTTGGCATAGCGAGATGAAGCATTGGTTGCATACCACCGGCGGGATGTGGAGTGGGGTCGATTCCGGGTGGAGTTGGAGGCCAAGATTATCCGCCTTGGTGGATAGTTACCTAAGCTCACTAGAGGTGGATCTTCATGTCGTACGAGAGATAGTGAGACTGAGTAGTCTGCATCCTCTCATCGTAGGCGGGTGGGTGAGGGTAGCGCTAGCAAGCATGATGTGGGGAATGGCAGCAACTGCCCTGAGAGGTCCCATAGGACCCACACCACTGGGGGTAGTTCCAGTCACACCAATCCTATGTGATCATGGTGGTCGACTCCCTAGGCTTCAGGTTTTTGAGTTTTTGATTTTTTTTGTGAGGTAAGAGGATCGACTTATTGTAGCCTGCGGGCATTTTTGACCTAATATATACATGACCCTCTTTTTTATTATACACTTGTCGTGATTTATCATTTATTTTATGCACATTTATTGATGTTGATATATGCATGTGTTATTGTGAATGCGAATGTTTCTACTATATGATATATGATTATGGAATAGATGAAATGGTTTGTTGATAACATGGCGGTGGCACCATAGACTATATAGGATTAACTGGTTTTCTGTACTATGTGATTGCTTTGTGAGATGACTTTGCATGTGTAATTTTTTGTTTTGTATTTTCGGATGGTGAGACAAGTAATGAAATGTACAAAAACAATTTTAGAATGTAGTTAAGGTTTCTCAAAGACTCAGATGCTTTAATTAACTAATCAAGACTATACATTATCTTACAAGACTTTCAAATAAGGTACGAATCATACTTGAGTTTGACCATGTTATTTCACATCCCTGTGTGTGTGATTGAGTTTGTTTATGTGGTATTTTTTAGGATACCACCAGTGCCAGGTAGGCTATCCACCAAACCTGTACTAAGGATCACCTAATTAGCTCCACTAACTCCTTTGTTGTATTTAGTAAGATTAATCCACGGGACAATCTAAGGTACCATAAGCTATCTCATCCACATGCAAACATTGGTCTACTCACACACAAAGTTAATGTGATAGACATATCGTCATGCGTTTAGGATATCGCCATTGCCAGGTAGGCTATCCACCAAACCCATAATGAGGATCACCTAAATGGTTTTTCGAATGCTGAGAATTCTAGGGATTCAAGCTCAGGAATATTTCGGTTGCTCAACTTGTTGGGATACTTGCTCTCATACATAGTGATGAAAATCACTGTTTATTTTTCTCTTTTGTTTTTTTTTTTTTTTTAGCAAGGGGTTTGAGTAGTGGTGATAACCACTGTTATTATTTTTTATTTTTTATTTTGCATTTGGATTTCAAAGTTGAGCTCGGGGGTTTTTGGCTTGTGAGTGGCATTGATCCTTTTGGCCTTGGAGATGACTACCCATCCTGTTTAGGGACATGTAGTACCAATCCTTATGACTTTGAGAATCAAAGGTGGTTGGGAATTTTGATTTTGAATGACATTGATCTTTTAGGCCTTGGGGATGACTACCCATCCTTTGCAGGGGCGTGTAGTATGAATCCTTACTAATTTGAGGATCAAAGGTGTTTCAAGATTTTTGATGGTGGAATTTTGGGATTTTTCTTGTGAACGACATTGATCCTTTTAGGCCTTGGGGATGACTACCCATCCTTCTCAAGGGCATGTAGTACGAATCCTTATGACTTTGGGAATCAAAGGTGTTTTGGGATTTTTGATGGTGGTGAAAACCATTGTTTATTATGGGGAATTTTATGGGGAAAAGCTTGTCCTTTTGTCAATTCTCATCATTCTTGAACCATTTGCACAGGGGGATGAGCAAGATAACCTTTTTTCTTAGGGTACCCTAGACTACTTTGCAAGTTTCTCTTGCATTCACACAACTTGGGAATGTTTAGGTGTTTTAAGCTTGTGTTGGGATGTGATGTAACAAGGAGTGATCCAAGTAAAACTTTACCTTGTAAAAATCGGTCTAACTTCATACAGCATTTGACTAGAAATCTAAAGATAGCTGAATGATGAAAAACCCTAATGACATTAGCAGACAACTGATTATAATATGGCAAAAATGCGAAGGGCGTTATTCTGGATGGATGTTTTTACAAAATGGATTGAATTTGGAAAAATTATGGAATTTTCGAGTAATTACAGTCTATGGTGCGTTTGACATGTATGAACAGCAAATATGCAATGTATGTATGTGATGCCTAATACAGTTTTCATTTTGTTTTTGTTTTTTTGTTGTTAAGAATATGCATGGAAGTGAGATGCAATTTTTTTGTTATTTTTTATTATTTTATTGTTTTTGAAAATTCGTTATGGTTGGTTTATCCCGAGTGGGTGCGGACCAAGTGATTCTTTCGGATCCTTGGAGGTTTTGACCAAAGGGATTATAGATACCTTTGGGGCATTTTGGGTGACCAAGCGGTTGTGGGAACCCTTTAGGATTTTGGTTTGACCAAAGGGTTTATAGATACCTTTGGGGAATTTTGGGGTGACTAAGCGATTGTGGGAATCCTTGGAGATTTTGGTTTGACCAAAGGGATTATGGGCATATTTGGGGCGTTTTGGGTTGGCCAAGTGATGATGGGAATCCTTGGAGCATTTGGTTTGACCAAAGGAGTTATGGGCACCTTTGGGGAATTTTGGGGTTGACCAAGCAATTACTAGAATACTTGGAGCTTGTTAGGTTTACCAAGCGATTGTTGAAATCCTTGGAGCTTTTGGGTTGACCAAGCGATTGCTGGAATCCTTGGAGCTTTTAGGGTGGGCTATGGATCCCTAAATGTGGAATGGCCTCAAATGACTGATGTTCAAGGGTTCTAGTTCCTTGATTCATTCAAGAGAGGCGAGTCGGTATGCTTCAGGTCCTATTTTACTATCTATGACATAAGGACCTAACCAATTTACCATGAACTTGTCCCTTAAATGGGGCGGCAAGTTAGAAATTTTTTGGTTCTCTTTTAAGATCAGGTCACCAACCTGGAAGTCCCTTAGGTGAACTTTCATGTTGTATGCTTTCTCAAGTCGCTCTTGGTAGATATGCAAATGCTCGAGAGCATTGACGTGTCGTTCGTCAAACAACGTAAGCTAGTCTAACCGGGCCTACCGTGTAGTGTCATCATCGATAAAATCTTGCATTGATATGCGCAGGGAAGGTATTTCCAACTCAAGAAGCATGACTGCCTCGGAGCCATACATGAGCAAAAATGGAGTTTCCCCAGTGGGTATCTGAATGGTAGTGCGATAAGCCCACAAAGCAAGTAGGATTTGAATGTGCTAATCCTTATGACTATTTGTGACCATCTTTTTAAGGATGGCAACTAGCATTTTGTTTGACGCATTTTCTTGCCCATTTGCCTACGGGTAATAGGGTGTTGAAAAACTGTGCTAAATTTTGTACTTTGTTGTCAAAGCACGCACGTATTTGTTCTTAAATGACATCCCATTATCTGATATGATATTGGATGGAATACCAAAATGACATATGATGTTATGTAAAATAAACTCTGCAATGCGGGGCCCAGTCATAGAGGTAAGTAGAATTTCTTCCACCCACTTGGTGAAGTACTTTGTGGCCATTATGATGAACGTGTGATGACTCGACGATGCAGGGGAGATATTTTCGATGAGATCTAAGCCCCACTACAAAAATGGCCAAGCCTATTGGATCGGCTATAAGGCCTAAGAAGGTACGTGTGTCAAATTAGCATGGTGTTGACATTTCATGCACTTCCTTACATATGCGCAACAATATCACTCTAAATATGGCCAATAATATCCCATGCAAAGAATACGCTTTACGATGGCCATACCATTGAAATGGCCACTGCATGTACCATCATGAGCTTGGGTGATCACCCAAGTGGACTCCTACTGGTCCAAGCAATGGAGGAGGATTCCTTCGTAGCTTCGATGGTACAAAATATCTCCTAGCAAGACATGTTTTACCACTTTCTATTTGAATGATCTTTTCATGGCTTGCGACAATCCAAGTGGGAGGCTACCTAACTAGAGATAGTCTATTATGGGTGTGTACCAATCTTTCTGATCAGAAACCTCGATGGTATGAATGGCCAAACCCTGTTGAAGTTCATCCATAGCAAAAGATGAGCGGGAAAGAACTTGTAAGAATAGCATTGTGTTGCTATTAATAGGGGTTGGGGAGAACAAGGACCCCTAGTTGGCATGATTCGGATTATCATGGATTTGAGATAACTTATCCTAAGACAGTTCAATCTGGATTAGGTGGATTCCTGGCGTTAGGTCAGATCTGGCATGCTCCATCGTGGATTGCAATAATATTTTGACTTGAATGGTTGTCTTTTCACTAGAAGGGTCTTGCGGGATTAGTGACCCCAAGGAGGCCATAGTGTCCGCAAAATGATTCGATGATCGAGGGAGTGCCTCGATGTTGTACCATTCAAGCTTTGCCAAGAATTTATCCATAAGGGATTTGTAATCCTATAGAACTAGGCATTTACGTTGGAATACCCCTTTCACTTTGTTGACAATTAACAGTGAATCACCAAATATATTCAAGCATTTGATGTTCATGGTGATGGTTTTCTAAAGACCTATGAGCAAGGCTTTGTATTCGGCATTGTTATTGGTGCACGGGAAATCAAGTTTAAATGATAAAGGCATTGGAGCCCCTTGTAGTGTGAAGAATACGATTCCCATGCCACCCCCTTGCTCACATTTAGAACCATCAAAGAATAAGGTTATGTCGGCCTGCGACTCAGGCTCATCAGAATCTGGTGATTCTAAGACATGGAAGACCCCATCATCAGGCAGATCTATGGTCAGAGGCTAATCATCTTCAAGAGGAGCCTCTGCTAGTTGATCAGCAATGACTTGACCTTTGATGGACTTCGTCCAATGAATTTGATGTCAAACTTTGTCAACAACATGATCCATTTTTACGTGTGGCTACTATGATAAGTACGACTCATCATGTACAACAATAGATTCTCCTTAGACACAACATATGTCATATTGCTCAGCATGTAATGGCATAACTTTTTGGTGGCAAATACCACTGCTAAGCATAGCTTCTCGACATATGCATAGTTAAGTTCATAACTGACCAGGGTGCAGCTAAGGTAATAATTAACCTATTCTTTATGTAGTTTATTTTTCTGGGCTAGCATGGCACCCAATGCCACCTCAGTAGCTGATATGTATAAGTAGAATGGAACTCCTGGTCTAGTTGGTGCCAATACTGGCGACAAATCCAAGTATTGTTTAATGTCGTCGAAGGCTGACTGGTACTCATCATCCCAATGAAATGCTACCCCTTTGTGCAATAATTTATAAATGGATCGGCACTTGTCAGATAGCTGTGCTATGAAGCGCTTGATTGATGTGACCTTACCCTGTAAGCTTCTGAGCTGCCTGATGGTGGTTGGGGGAAGCATTTCAAGGATTGCCTTGAATTTGTTTGGATCTACATCGATGCCTCATTTTGAGACTATGAAACCTAAGAGTTTTTTAGATGTGACCCGAAATACACACTTTTTAGGGTTTAGTCTGACTTTGTGTTCGATGAGGTGATCGAGGATCTTGCTTAAGTCATCGAGATGATTTGGGTGCAAAAGAGATTTGGCCAACAAATCATCCATATAATCTTCCAAAGTTTTATGCATGTGATCATGGAAGATGTATGTCATAGCGCGTTGGTAGCTGGCGCCAACATTTTTAAGGCCAAAGGGCGTGACCTTATAACAAAATGTCCCCCAAGGCATTGTGAACACCGTTTTGAGTTGATCATCGGGATTGATATGAATTTGGTTGTATCCTGAGAAACCATCCATGAGGGAAAGCATTTCATGGCTTGTTGTAGCATCCACCAATGCATCAATTCTAGGAAAGGGGAAATTGTCCTTGGGATTCACTTTGTTTAGATCTCGAAAATTGGTGCATATGTGAATCTTCCCATCTAGATTCTTGATGGGTACCATGTTGGACATCCATGGTGGGTAATCCATGCAGATGACAAACTGTGCATCCAATAGCTTTTGTAGCTTGTATTTGACCATCAAGGCCACTATTGGGTGCATCTTATGTAGCTTTTGCTTGATTGGCTTGACTGTCGGATCAAGAGTTAAATTATGCATAACTAGCTATGGGTCTAGCCTCGGCATGTCTTTGTAGGACCATGCAAAAAACCTCCTTCTTATCTTTGATAAGGGCAATGTAATTAGCTTTCTCTTTGGGGGATAGACTTACCCCCATGTTGATGATTTACGGATTCATTGGATTAGAGCCGATGTCTATGTCAGTTGTCTCTTCGACTGACATATGGGACCCATCCTCCAACTGGTGTGGAGTTGGGATCAGGTGGATATCATTTGCTGAATTTAGATCTATGTTTGGAACGTCAAGTTTTAGGTATGGTTTGCGCTTCCAATGTTCACCCAATAACCTCCCTTCCAAAAGAGAGATCAAGGATGTAAGAAGCACAAGTGGGGGGTGAGGATGTAATTTAGTAGCACTCCATTGCTCCAAATGCTCCTGCTCTATTTTTTTTGGGGTGAGAAGACTCACCATTTTATAGACCTGAGGGTCTCTTGTGAATGAGCATGCAAAGGCACCACTTGGCCATCATGCCTTGTCAGGGGGGATAATATTCCTCCCTGATTAAGGGCTCCAATACTGCCTCTATGATTGCCTCTTTGAGCTCAAAAATACTTACTCACACTCCCATGCATTGAATGTGGAGTTGAGTGGTGGTTCTGAGCTACCATTTGTCAAGGTTTGACCTTTTGCCCGTCAAACACTGCTATTCGCCCCACCCTAGAGCGAATACTGCTAATCATCTCGGGGTGGGACGAATATCGCAATAGGTCAAACCTTGACAACTGGCAGCTTAGATTCGCAACTCAACTCCACCTTCAATGCATGGGAGTGCGAGTAAGCATTTTTGAGCTCAAAGAGGCAAATCATGGAACCCTTAATCAGGGAGGAATCTTCTCCCCCTAACAAGGCATGATGGCCAAGTGGTACCTCTACATGCTCATTCACAAGAGACCTGTCGAGTGGTATTTTAACCCAGTTGTGAAAGTACACTCTCCTTTACAATTTGGGTTCCAAATCCCCTCTTGCAAAGAAGTTAAACAAACAACTTCTCCAAGGTCTCCGTTGTATTAGCATTTGCATATGTGTAGTAGTAATCTCAAATAAAGATATTCAATTTAAATGCCGGAACACCTTAGTGATTGCAAGTAATCGTAAACAAGGGGCAATGTTGGTTTATTTCAGCATGAAACTTTAGTGATTGTTCATTGTTTTTTGGATTTTAAAAAATTTTAAATGTTTATTTTAATGCCTGAAAATTTAAAATAAGTGAAAATTTCTCGAAAAAAATAAAATGCGAAAAATGAAAATGAAATGCAAAAAAATGAAAATAAAATGCATTCAGTATGATGCTATCCTATATTGACAAATTCAAAGATGTGAGGTTTTCATGCATGCAACCTAACCTATTGGACCTGCAAAACAAGCACAATCCGGATAAGCTAAGTGCTGGATCCTAGGGTTTTAAATGAGGTTTTTCAGATTTAAACATTCACATGAAGCAACCAAGAAAACTTTCCTAAACTCCATTTACAAGCCTAAAATCTGAAAAGGGGAAAAATAGACATTTAATCTTGCATGCAGAAAATGACTCCTCCTTTCTTGTCCATAAGATGCAACTTTCTAAAATTTTTTGTATTAAAAATTTGTCATTTTACAATAACAAAAATTTCCGGTTTTCCCAAACCAGTCCATGGAAGAAAAATGACTCAAATAGGTCCAGAATGGCCCTCTTGCCTTCAACTCTGCAACTCTGCTCGTAGGAATTTCCAACCCCTTCTGGCCTCTTTGAATGGCGTATTTAAAAATTTTAGGAAGCTATTCGTTTCGTTTTCCAATGGCTGTTCATTTCACCTTCTCTTGTGCATGCATGTGTTTCGGTTTCCAAATAGGCTTTTTGCTTCTATTTTGTGGCCCTTCATTTCATTTTCTCCACATGGGCTTGCGTCCGTTTCCTTTCATGTGTAATGACCATCTTAAATGATTTCAAATCCTTAAATACTCCTTATGTAATGCTTTGTCTTATTCATTGGATTTTGTCCTTATGTCCACATCACTATGCGGGTCCGTTACCTTGGCGAAAATGGAACATGTCGCGATATCATGACACTTTTGCCTCCTTGCTCTCTTTTGTTGCTTTTAGCCATGAAAATGTAACATGTCGCGATATCGCGACACTTTTCTTTCTAGTTCTTTCTCTTCTCATTTGGTCACGAAAATGCAACATGTCACGATATCGCGACACTTTTTCTTTCTCCTATTTTGGCCACGATGATGCAACATTTCACGATATCGCAACACTTTTTCCCTTTTGGCCATGACAATGCAACATGTCGTGATATCGTGACACTTTTTCTCTTTTGGCCATGACAATGCAACATGTCACGATATCGTGACACTTTTCTCTTTTGGATATGACAGTGCAACATGTGGCGATATCGTGACACTTTTTCTCTTTTGGCCGCGACAGTGCAACATGTCGTGATATTGTGATACTTTTTCTCTTTTGGCCGCAAAACTGCAACATGTCACGATATCATGACATAAACCAACCATAACGAATCGGTATGCTTCAGGTCCTATTTTACTATCTATGACATAAGGACCTAACCAATTTACCATGAACTTGTCCCTTAAATGGGGCGGCAAGTTAGAATTTTTTTGGTTCTCTTTTAAGATCAGGTCACCAACCTGGAAGTCCGTTAGGTGAAATTTCATGTTGTATGCTTTCTTAAGTCGCTCTTGGTAGATATGCAAATGCTCGAGAGCATTGACGTGTCCTTCGTCAAACAACGTAAGCTAGTCTAACCGGGACTACCGCGTAGTGTCATCATCGATGAAATCTTGCATTGATATGCGCACGAAAGGTATTTCCAACTCGAGAAGCATGACTGCCTCGGAGCCATACACCAGCAAAAATGGAGTTGCCCTAGTGGGCATCTGAATGCTAGTATGATAAGTCCATAGAGCAAGTAGGATTTGAATGTGCTAATCCTTATGACTATTTGTGACCATATTTTTAAGGATGGCAACTAGCATTTTGTTTGACGCATTTGCTTGCCCATTTGCCTGCGGGTAATAGGGTGTTGAAAAATTGTGCTAAATTTTGTACTTTGTTGTCAAAGCACGCACGTATTTGTTCTTAAATGACGTCCCATTATCTGATATGATATTGGATGGAATACCAAAATGACATATGATGTTATGTAAAATAAACTCTGCAATGCGGGGCCCAGTCGAAGAGGTAAGTAGAATTTTTTCCACCCACTTGGTGAAGTACTCTATGGCCGTTATGATGAACGTGTGATGACCTGACGACGCAGGGGAGATCTTTCCGATGAGATCTAAGGCCCACTACAAAAATGGACAAGATGATTGGATCGACTATAAGTCCTGAGAAGGTACGTGTGTCAAATTACCATGGTGTTGACATTTCATGCACTTCCTTACATATGCGCAACAATATCACTCTAAATATGGCCAATAATAGCCCATGCAAAGAATACGCTTTACGATGGCCATACCACTGAAATGGCCACTGCATGTACCATCATGATCTTGGGTGATCACCCAAGTGGACTCCTGTTGGTCCAAGCAACGGAGGAGGATTCCTTCGTAGCTTCGATGGTACAAAATATCTCCTAGCAAGACATGTTTTACCACTTTCTATTTGAATGATATTTTCACGACATGCGAGAATCCAAGTGGGAGGCTACCTAACTAGAGATAGTCTCTTATGGGTGTGTACCAATCCTGCTGATTAGAAACCTCGATGGTATGAATGGCCAATCCCTCTTGAAGTTCGTCCTTAGCAAAATATGAGCGGGAAAGAACTTGTAAGAATAGTGTTGTGTTGCTATTAAGAGTTCCCCTAGTTGGCATGATTCGGATTATCATGGATTTGAGAGAACTTATCCTAAGACGGTTCAATTTGGATTAGGTGGATTCCTAGCATTAGGTCAGAGCTGGCATGCTCCATCGTGGATTGCGATAATATTTTGACTTGAATGGTTGTCTTTTCACCAGAAGGGTCTTGCGGGATTAGTGACCCCAAGGAGGCCATAGTGTCCGTAAAATGATTCGATGATCGAGGGAGTGCCTCGATGTTGTACCATTCAAGCTTTGCCAATAATTTATCCATAAGGGATTTGTAATCCTGTAGAACTAGGAATTTACATTGGAATACCCCTTTCACTTGGTTGACAATTAACAGTGAATCACCAAAGATATTCAAGTTTGATGTTCATGGTGATGGTTTTCTGAAGACCTATGAGCAAGGCTTTGTATTCGGCATTGTTATTGGTGCACGGGAAATCAAGTTTAAATGATAGAGGCATTGGAGCCCCTTGTAGTGTGAAGAATACGATTCCTGTGCCACCCCCTTGCTCACATTTAGAACCATCAAATAATAAGGTTATGTTGGCCTGTGACTCAGGCTCATCAGAATCTGGCAATTTTGAGACATGGAAGACCCCATCATAGGGCAGATCTACGATTAGAGGCTAATCATCTTCAAGATGAGCCTTTTCTAGTTGATCAGCAATGACTTGACCTTTGATGGACTTCTATCCAATGAATTCGATGTCAAAATTTGTTAACAACATGATCCATTTTTTTGTGCGGCTACTATGATAAGTACGACTCATCATGTATAGCAATAGATTCTCCTTAGACACAACATACGTCGTATTGCTCAGCATGTAATGGCATAGCTTTTTGGTGGCAAATACCACTGCTAAGCATAGCTTCTCGACGTATGCATAGTTAAGTTCATAACTGACCAGGGTGCGGCTAAGGTAATAATTAACTTGTTCTTTATGTAGTTTAGTTTTCTGAGCTAGCATGGCACCCAATGCCACCTCAGTAGCTGAGATGTATAAGTAGAATGGCACTCCTATTCTAGGTGGTGCCAATACTGGCGGTAAAGCCAAGTATTGTTTAATGTCATCGAAGGCTGACTGGTACTCATCATCCCAATGAAATTCTACCCCTATGTGCAATAATTTATTCATGGGTCGACACTTATCAGAAATCTGCGCTATGAAGCGCTTGATTGATGTGACCTTACCTTGTAAGCTTCTGAGCTGCTTGATGGTGGTTGGGGAAAGCATTTCAAGGATTTCCTTGACATTGTTTGGATCTACCTCGATGCCTCATTTTGAGACTATGAAACCCAAGAGTTTTTTAGATGTGATGCAAAATACACACTTCTTAGGGTTTAGTCTGACTTTGTGTTCAATGAGGTGATCGAGAATCTTGCTTAAGTCATCGAGATGATCTGGGCGCAAAAGAGATTTTGCCAACAAATCATCCATATAATCTTCCAAATTTTTATGAACGTGATCATGGAAGATGTATGTCATAGCGCGTTGGTAGGTGGCGCCAGCATTTTTAAGGCCAAAGGGCATGACCTTATAACAAAATGTCCCCCAAGGCATTGTGAACACCGTTTTGAGTTGATCATCGAGATTGATATGAATTTGGTTGTATCCTGAGAAACCATCCATGATTGAAAGAATTTCATGGCTTGTTGTAGCATCCACCAATGCGTCAATTCTATGCAAGGGGAAATTGTCCTTGGGATTCACTTTGTTTAGATCTCAAAAATTGGTGCATATGTGAATCCTCCCATCTGGATTCTTGATGGGTACCATGTTGGACAACCATGGTGGGTAATCCATGCAGATGACAAACTGTGCATCCAACATCTTTTGTAGCTTGTATTTGACCATCAAGGCCACTATTGGGTGCATCTTATGTAGCTTTTGCTTGACTGGCTTGACTATCGGATCAAGAGTTAAATTATGCGTGACTAGTTATGGGTCTAGCCTCGGAATGTCTTTGTAGGACCATGCAAAAACCTCCTTCTTATCTTTGATAAGGGCAATGTAATCAGCTTTCTCTTTGGAGGATAGACTTACCCCCATGTTGATGATTTGCGGATTCATTGGATCAGAGACGATGTCTACGTCAGTCGTCTCTTCTACTGACATATGGGACCTGTCCTCCAACTGGTGTGGAGTTGGGATCAGGTGGATATCATTTGCTGAATTTAGATCTATTTTTGGAATGTCAGGTTTTAGGTCTGGATTGCGCTTCCAATGTTCACCCAATAACCTCCCTTACAAAATAGAGATCAAGGATGTAAGAAGCACAAGTGGGGGGTGAGGATGTAATTTAGTAGCAGTCCATTATTCCAAATGCTCCTGCTCTATTTTTTTTTTGGGTGAGAAGACTCACCATTTTATAGACTTGAGGGTCTCTTGTGAATGAGCATGCAAAGGCACCACTTGGCCATCATGCCTTGTTAGGGGGGAGAATATTCCTCCTTGATTAAGGGCTCCATGACTGCCTCTATGATTGCCTCTTTGAGCTCAAAAATACTTACTCGCACTCCCATGCATTGAAGGTGGAGTTGAGTGGTGGTTCTGAGCTACCATTTGTCAAGTTTTGACCTTTTGCCCGTCAAACCTGCTATTTGCCCCACCCTAGAGTGAATACTGCTAATCATCTCGGGGTGGGACGAATACTGCTAAAGGTCAAACCTTGAAAAATGGCATCTCAGATTCGTAACTCAACTCCACCTTCAATGCATGGGAGTGCGAGTAAGCATTTTTGAGCTCAAAGAGGCAGTCATGGAACCCTTAATCAGGGAGGAATCTTCTCCCCCCTAACAAGGCATGATGGCCAAGTGGTACCTCTGCATGCTCATTCACAAGAGACTGTTGAGTGGTATTTTCACCCAATTGTGAAAGTACACTCTCCTTTAGGATTTGGGTTCCAAATCCCCTCTTGCAAAGAAGTTAAACAAACAACTTCTCCAAGGTCTCCGTTGTATTAGCATTTGCATATGTGTATTAGTAATCTCAAATAAAGATATTCAATTTAAATGCTTGGAACACCTTAGTGATTGCAAGTAACTGTAAACAAGGGGCAATGTTGGTTTATTTCAACATGAAAATTTAGTGATTGTTCATTGTTTTTTGGATTTTTAAATTTTTTAAATGTTTATTTTAATGCCTGAAAATTTAAAATAAGTGAAAATTTCTCGAAAAAAATAAAATGCGAAAAATGAAAATGAAATGCAAAAAACTGAAAATAAAACGCATTCATTATCATGCTATCCTATTTTGACAAAAACGAAGATGTGAGGTTTTCATGCATGCAACCTAACCTATTGGACCTGCAAAACAAGCACAATCCGGATAAGCTAAGTGCTGGATCCTAGGGTTTTAAATGAGGTTTTTCAGATTTAAACATTCGCATGAAGCAACCAAGAAAACTTGCATAAACTCCATTTACAAGCCTAAAATCTAAAAAGGGGAAAAATAGACATTTAATCTTGCATGCAGAAAATGACTCCTCCTTTCTTGTCCATAAGATGCAACTTTCTAAAATTTTTTGTATTAAAAATTTTTCATTTTACAATAACAAAAATTTCTGGTTTTCCCAAACCAGTCCATGGAAGAAAAATGACTCAAACAGGTCCATAATGGCCCTCTTGCCTTCAACTCTGCAACTCTGCTCGCAGCAATTTCCAACCCCTTCTGGCCTATTTGAATGGCGTATTTAAAACTTTTAGGAAGCTGTTCGTTTCATTTTCCAATGGCTGTTCATTTCACCTTCTCTTGTGCATGCAATTGTTTCGGTTTCCAAAAAGGCTTTTCGCTTCTATTTTGTGGCCATTCATTTCATTTTCTCCACATGGGCTTGCGTCCGTTTCCTTTCGTGTGTAATGACCATCTTAAATGATTTCAAATCCTTAAATACTCCTTATGTAATGCTTTGTCTTATTCATTGGATTTTGTCCTTATGTCCACATCACTATGCAGGTCCGTTACCTTGGCAAAAATGGAACATGTCGTGATATCACGACACTTTTGCCTCCTTGCTCTCTTTTGTTGCTTTTAGCCATGAAAATGTAACATGTCACGATATCACGACACTTTTCTTTCTAGTTCTTTCTCTTCTCATTTGGTCACGAAAATGCAACATGTCATGATATCGTGACACTTTTTCTTTCTCCTATTTTGGCCACGATGATGCAACATGTCACGATATCGCAACACTTTTTCCCTTTTGGCCATGACAATGCAACATGTCGTGATATCATGACACTTTTTCTCTTTTGGCCATGAAAATGCAACATGTTGCGATATCGTGACACTTTTTCTCTTTTGGCCATGATAGTGCAACATGTCGTGATATCGTGACACTTTTTCTCTTTTGGTCGCGACGATGCAAAATGTCGCGATATCGCGATACTTTTTCTCTTTTGGCCACAAAACTGCAACATGTCACGATATCATGACACTTTTTCTCTTTTGGCCACGACAGTGCAACATGTCGCGATATCGCGAAACTTTTTCTCTTTTTGCCGTGACAATGCAACATGTCACAATATCGCAACACTTTTTCTCTTTTGGCCACGACAGTGCAACATGTCGCGATATCGCGACACTTTTTCTCTTTTGGTTGTGACAGTGCAACATGTCGCAATATCGCGACACTTTTTGTCTTTTGATCGTGAAACTGCAACATGTAGCGATATCACGACACTTTTTCTCTTTTGGCCGTGACAGTGCAACATGTCGCTATATCACGACACTTTTTCTATTTTGGCTGTGATAGTGCAACATGTCGCGATATCGCGACACTTTTTCTCTTTTGGCTATGAAACTGCAACATGTCGTGATATCGCGACACTTTTTCTCTTTTGGCCGTGATAGTGCAACATGTCGCGATATCGTGACACTTTTTCTCCTTGTGGTGTTTTGCTTTTTTCCTTTATTTTTAGCTTATGGGCCACTTCGGTCTTCTTGGAACACATGCAAAAAGGGTGGGTCCCCAATTTTTGGGTATGTTGTGGAGCAGCCACAACAAATGGCGACTCTACTGGGAAATGCTCTTGAGAATTTCGATGAGAAATCAATGTGAAAACACACAGACTCAAATACAAGCGTTAGCAAATATCCCAAGAATGAAACTAGACGAGAAATACATGAAGCATTAGAACTATTAAGCATCAGATCGGTGTGTGCAATGTGCTTCATTCCCTATCGTTTGAAACTCGTTCAAATTTCCATTTTTAGTTTCACTTATGATTCGTATGCAAGGCTATGAATGATTTGTGTAGGATTTGATGTATGACAACTATGTTAGAGATATAACAACCTGATTTGCAAAGGCTCAAACTTTCTAGTATCATGAAAAACCATATTAAAACTGTCAAATCCTCTTAGGACCAAATATGTGCATACTGGGTTAATTTACTAGATCCCAAAGTTGGTTATGTGTCACTACCATCTTGAACCCATGTGCAAGTGTAAGTGAAATCAGAGCTTTGGGGAATAGGATTCCCAACCTAAGCGAGATGGGAATTTGACCCTATCCTTACTACTATGATCTGGAGTTCATTACCTCATCTTGAACAAAATGATTTAACCTGTTATGGATGAAACTATCAGGCTAGCCTATTCGTTTGAGCAGTCAGTGGTCTTGCTTTTAGACAAGACATGTTGCAAGGGACATGTAGCACGATCCTTCCAATCCAATATTAATAAAGAAGTGAAAAATATTTGCTTTGGAATTTCAAGTTCTTGAATGGGAAAAATAGAATCTTTGGGGAATCGGATTCTCAACCTAAACGAGATGATAATTAGACCCTATCCTTACTACTCCATGAAGGTCAAATCAGAGCTTTGGGGAATTGGATCCTCAACCTAAGTTTGATGAGGCTTTACCCCTATCCTTAATACTCTTATTTTAGGCTTTAAGCATTATGGGAGTGGTAAAAACCACTGTTTTAAGGATTATGTTGCATGATAGGACAGACACGAAATATTCCTTTCACCTCACCTTTTCTTCCAAGTATGGTTTTGACCATTTTACTCAAGATTCTCTTTAATATGTGTAGAACGTGCTTGGTTCAAGATAGTTTGGGCATCAGTTCCCAACCTTAGGATCTTTTTAATATACGTTATATAATAACCCTAAGAGGATTCGACACCTTTTCAATGATTGTACATGAAATGAAGATGCAATTGAGATGAAATGTATATGCAATGCAGAATGTAACATGAGATATGAATGCATTGCTCCTTTTGAAATGCAGATGGAGTATACCACCTACTTTGCCATAATTTATAAAAATGACAACTTCATGCATCACAAGTTCCAAATGATATTCTTTAATGTGTTTGTGATACTCGTGGAGCTTTCTGCAATACAATTTCGATGTTTCATATTCTCCTAGTCTTAGTCAACATTCATAAGGACCTAATTTGACATCTTGATTTTTTTTTTTCTTTCTTTTTTTTTCTTTTTTTTTTCTTTTTGTTTATGTGGTATTTTTTAGGATACAGCCAGTGCCAGGTAGGCTGTCCACCAAACCTGTACTGAGGATCACCTAATTAGCTCCACAAAATCCTTTGTTGTATTTAGTAAGATTAATCCACGGGACAATCTAAGGTACCATAAGCTATCTCATCCACATGCAAACATTGGTCTACTCACATGCAAAGTTAATGTGATAGACATATCGTCATGCATTTAGGATACTGCCATTGCCAGGTAGGGTATCCACCAAACCTGTAATGAGGATCACCTAAATGGTTTTTCGAATGCTGAGAATTCTAGGGATTCAAGCTCAGGAATCTTTCGGTTGCTCAACTTGTTGGGATACTTGCTCTCACACATAGTGATGAAAATCACTGTTTATTTTTCTCTTTTGTTTATTTATTTTTTTTAGCAAGGGGTTTGAGTAGTGGTGATAACCACTGTTATTATTTTTTATTTTTTATTTTGCATTTGGATTTCAAAGTTGAGCTCATAGGTTTTTGGCTTGTGAATGGCATTGATCCTTTTGGCCTTGGGGATGACTACCCATCCTATTCAGGGACATGTAGTACCAATCCTTATGACTTTGAGAATCAAAGGTGGTTGGGAATTTTGATTTTGAATGACATTGATCTTTTAGGCCTTGGGGATGACTACCCATCCTTTGCAGGGGTGTGTAGTATGAATCCTTACTAATTTGAGGATCAAAGGTGTTTTGGGATTTTTGATGGTGGAATTTTAGGATTTTTCTTGTGAACGACATTGATCCTTTTAGGCCTTGGGGATGACTACCCATCCTTCTCAAGGGCATGTAGTACGAATCCTTATGACTTTGGGAATCAAAGGTGTTTTGGGATTTTTGATGGTGGTGAAAACCATTGTTTATTATGGGGAATTGGATGGGGAAGAGCTTGTCCTTTTGTCAATTCTCATCATTCTTGAACCATTCGCACAGCAGGATGAGCAGGATAACCTTTTTGCTTAGGGTACCCTAGACTACTTTGCAGGTTTCTCTTGCATTCACACAACTTGGGAATGTTTAGGTGTTTTAAGCTTGTGTTGGGATGTGATGTAACAAGGAGTGATCCAAGTAAAACTCTACCTTTTAAAAATCGGTCTAACTTCATATAGCATTTGACTAGAAATCTAAAGATAGTTGAATGATGAAAACCCTAATGACATTAGTAGACAACTGATTATAATATGTCGAAAATACGAAGGGCATTATTCTGGATGGATGTTTTTACAAAATGGATTGAATTTGGAAAAATTATGGAATTGTCGATTAATTATAGTCTATGGTGCGTTTGACATGTATGACCAGCAAATATGCAATGTATGTATGCGATGCCTAATGCAGTTTTCATTTCATTTTTGTTTTTTGGTTGTTAAGAATATGCATGGAAGTGAGATGCAATTTTTTTGTTATTTTTTATTATTTTATTGTTTTTGAAAATTCGTTATGGTTGGTTTATCCCGAGTGGGTGTGGACCAAGTGATTCTTTTGGATCCTTGGAGGTTTTGACCAAAGGGATTATAGATACCTTTGGGGCATTTTGGGTGACCAAGCGGTTGTGGGAACCCTTGGGGATTTTGGTTTGACCAAAGGGTTTATAGATACATTTGGGGCATTTTGGGGTGACCAAGCGATTGTGGGAATCCTTGGAGCTTTTGGTTTGACCAAAAGGATTATGGGCATCTTTGGGGCATTTTGGGTTGGCCAAGTGATGATGGGAATCCTTGGAGCATTTGGTTTGACCAAAGGAGTTATGGGCACCTTTGGGGAATTTTGGGGTTGACCAAGCAATTACTAGAATCCTTGGAGCTTGTTAGGTTGACCAAGAAATTGCTGGAATCCTTGGAGCTTTTGGGTTGACCAAGCGATTGCTGGAATCCTTGGAGCTTTTGGGGTGGGCTATGGATCCCTAAATGTGGAATGGCCTCAAATGACTGATGTTCAAGGGTTCTAGTTCCTTGATTCATTCAAGAGAGGCGAGTCGGTATGCTTCAGGTCCTATTTTACTATCTATGACATAAGGACCTAACCAATTTACCATGAACTTGTCCCTTAAATGGGGCGGCAAGTTAGAATTTTTTGGTTCTCTTTTAAGATCAGGTCACCAACCTGGAAGTCCCTTAGGTGAACTTTCATGTTGTATGCTTTCTCAAGTCGCTCTTGGTAGATATGCAAATGCTCGAGAGCATTGACGTGTCGTTCGTCAAACAACGTAAGCTAGTCTAACCGGGCCTACCGTGTAGTGTCATCATCGATAAAATCTTGCATTGATATGCGCAGGGAAGGTATTTCCAACTCAAGAAGCATGACTGCCTCGGAGCCATACATGAGCAAAAATGGAGTTTCCCCAGTGGGTATCTGAATGGTAGTGCGATAAGCCCACAAAGCAAGTAGGATTTGAATGTGCTAATCCTTATGACTATTTGTGACCATCTTTTTAAGGATGGCAACTAGCATTTTGTTTGACGCATTTTCTTGCCCATTTGCCTACGGGTAATAGGGTGTTGAAAAGCATGCTAAATTTTGTACTTTGTTGTCAAAGCACGCACGTATTTGTTCTTAAATGACATCCCATTATCTGATATGATATTGGATGGAATACCAAAATGACATATGATGTTATGTAAAATAAACTCTGCAATGCGGGGCCCAGTCGTAGAGGTAAGTAGAATTTCTTCCACCCACTTGGTGAAGTACTTTGTGGCCATTATGATGAACGTGTGATGACCTGACGATGCAGGGGAGATATTTTCGATGAGATCTAAGCCCCACTACAAAAATGGCCAAGCCTATTGGATCGGCTATAAGGCCTAAGAAGGTACGTGTGTCAAATTAGCATGGTGTTGACATTTCATGCACTTCCTTACATATGCGCAACAATATCACTCTAAATATGGCCAATAATATCCCATGCAAAGAATACGCTTTACGATGGCCATACCATTGAAATGGCCACTGCATGTACCATCATGAGCTTGGGTGATCACCCAAGTGGACTCCTATTGGTCCAAGCAATGGAGGAGGATTCCTTCGTAGCTTCGATGGTACAAAATATCTCCTAGCAAGACATGTTTTACCACTTTCTATTTGAATGATCTTTTCATGGCTTGCGACAATCCAAGTGGGAGGCTACCTAACTAGAGATAGTCTATTATGGGTGTGTACCAATATTTCTGATCAGAAACCTCGATGGTATGAATGGCCAAACCCTGTTGAAGTTCATCCATAGCAAAAGATGAGCGGGAAAGAACTTGTAAGAATAGCATTGTGTTGCTATTAATAGGGGTTGGGGAGAACAAGGACCCCTAGTTGGCATGATTCGGATTATCATGGATTTGAGATAACTTATCCTAAGACAGTTCAATCTGGATTAGGTGGATTCCTGGCGTTAGGTCAGATCTGGCATGCTCCATCGTGGATTGCAATAATATTTTGACTTGAATGGTTGTCTTTTCACTAGAAGGGTCTTACGGGATTAGTGACCCCAAGGAGGCCATAGTGTATGCAAAATGATTCGATGATCGAGGGAGTGCCTCGATGTTGTACCATTCAAGCTTTGCCAAGAATTTATCCATAAGGGATTTGTAATCCTATAGAACTAGGCATTTACGTTGGAATACCCCTTTCACTTTGTTGACAATTAACAGTGAATCACCAAAGATATTCAAGCATTTGATGTTCATGGTGATGGTTTTCTAAAGACCTATGAGCAAGGCTTTGTATTCGGCATTGTTATTGGTGCACGGGAAATCAAGTTTAAATGATAAAGGCATTGGAGCCCCTTGTAGTGTGAAGAATACGATTCCCATGCCACCCCCTTGCTCACATTTAGAACCATCAAAGAATAAGGTTATGTCGGCTCGTGACTCAGGCTCATCAGAATCTGGTGATTCTAAGACATGGAAGACCCCATCATCAGGCAGATCTATGGTCAGAGGCTAATCATCTTCAAGAGGAGCCTCTGCTAGTTGATCAGCAATGACTTGACCTTTGATGGACTTCTGTCCAATTAATTCGATGTCAAACTTTGTTAACAACATGATCCATTTTTCTGTGTGGCTACTATGATAAGTACGACTCATCATGTACAACAATAGATTCTCCTTAGACACAACATATGTCATATTGCTCAGCATGTAATGGCATAACTTTTTGGTGGCAAATACCACTGCTAAGCATAGCTTCTCGACATATGCATAGTTAAGTTCATAACTGACCAGGGTGCAGCTAAGGTAATAATTAACCTATTCTTTATGTAGTTTATTTTTTTGGGCTAGCATGGCACCCAATGCCACCTCAGTAGCTGATATGTATAAGTAGAATGGAACTCCTGGTCTAGTTGGTGCCAATACTGGCGACAAAGCCAAGTATTGTTTAATGTCGTCGAAGGCTGACTGGTACTCATCATCCCAATGAAATGCTACCCCTTTGTGCAATAATTTATAAATGGATCGGCACTTGTCAGATAGCTGTGCTATGAAGCGCTTGATTGATGTGACCTTACCCTGTAAGCTTCTGAGCTACCTGATGGTGGTTGGGGGAAGCATTTCAAGGATTGCCTTGAATTTGTTTGGATCTACATCGATGCCTCATTTTGAGACTATGAAACCTAAGATTTTTTTAGATGTGACCCGAAATACACACTTTTTAGGGTTTAGTCTGACTTTGTGTTCGATGAGGTGATCGAGGATCTTGCTTAAGTCATCGAGATGATTTGGGTGCAAAAGAGATTTGGCCAACAAATCATCCATATAATCTTCCAAAGTTTTATGCATGTGATCATGGAAGATGTATGTCATAGCGCGTTGGTAGGTGGCGCCAACATTTTTAAGGCCAAAGGGCATGACCTTATAACAAAATGTCCCCCAAGGCATTGTGAACACCGTTTTGAGTTGATCATCGGGATTGATATGAATTTGGTTGTATCCCGAGAAACCATCCATGAGGGAAAGCATTTCATGGCTTGTTGTAGCATCCACCAATGCATCAATTCTAGGAAAGGGGAAATTGTCCTTGGGATTCACTTTGTTTAGATCTCGAAAATTGGTGCATATGTGAATCTTCCCATCTAGATTCTTGATGGGTACCATGTTGGACATCCATGGTGGGTAATCCATGCAGATGACAAACTGTGCATCCAATAGCTTTTGTAGCTTGTATTTGACCATCAAGGCCACTATTGGGTGCATCTTATGTAGCTTTTGCTTGATTGGCTTGACTGTCGGATCAAGAGTTAAATTATGCATAACTAGCTATGGGTCTAGCCTCGGCATGTTTTTGTAGGACCATGCAAAAAACCTCCTTCTTATCTTTGATAAGGGCAATGTAATTAGCTTTCTCTTTGGGGGATAGAATTACCCCCATGTTGATGATTTACGGATTCATTGGATTAGAGCCGATGTCTATGTCAGTTGTCTCTTCGACTGACATATGGGACCCATCCTCCAACTGGTGTGGAGTTGGGATCGGTGGATATCATTTGCTGAATTTAGATCTATGTTTGGAACGTCAAGTTTTAGGTATGGTTTGCGCTTCCAATGTTCACCCAATAACCTCCCTTCCAAAAGAGAGATCAAGGATGTAAGAAGCACAAGTGGGGGGTGAGGATGTAATTTAGTAGCACTCCATTGCTCCAAATGCTCCTGCTCTATTTTTTTTGGGGTGAGAAGACTCACCATTTTATAGACCTGAGGGTCTCTTGTGAATGAGCATGCAAAGGCACCACTTGGCCATCATGCCTTGTCGGGGGGATAATATTCCTCCTGATTAAGGGCTCCAATACTGCCTCTATGATTGCCTCTTTGAGCTCAAAAATACTTACTCACACTCCCATGCATTGAAGGTGGAGTTGAGTGGTGGTTCTGAGCTACCATTTGTCAAGGTTTGACCTTTTGCCCGTCAAACCTGCTATTCGCCCCACCCTAGAGCGAATACTGCTAATCATCTCGGGGTGGGACGAATACTGCAATAGGTCAAACCTTGACAAATGGCATCTTAGATCCGCAACTCAACTCCACCTTCAATGCATGGGAGTGCGAGTAAGCATTTTTGAGCTCAAAGAGGCAGTCATGGAACCCTTAATCAGGGAGGAATCTTCTCCCCCTAACAAGGCATGATGGCCAAGTGGTACCTCTACATGCTCATTCACAAGAGACCTGTCGAGTGGTATTTTAACCCAGTTGTGAAAGTACACTCTCCTTTACAATTTGGGTTCCAAATCCCCTCTTGCAAAGAAGTTAAACAAACAACTTCTCCAAGGTCTCCGTTGTATTAGCATTTGCATATGTGTAGTAGTAATCTCAAATAAAGATATTCAATTTAAATGCCTGGAACACCTTAGTGATTGCAAGTAACTGTAAACAAGGGGCAATGTTGGTTTATTTCAGCATGAAACTTTAGTGATTGTTCATTGTTTTTTGGATTTTAAAAAATTTTAAATGTTTATTTTAATGCCTGAAAATTTAAAATAAGTGAAAATTTCTCGAAAAAAATAAAATGCGAAAAATGAAAATGAAATGCAAAAAAATGAAAATAAAATGCATTCAGTATGATGCTATCCTATATTGACAAATTCAAAGATGTGAGGTTTTCATGCATGCAACCTAACCTATTGGACACTGCAAAACAAGCACAATCCGGATAAGCTAAGTGCTGGATCCTAGGGTTTTAAATGAGGTTTTTCAGATTTAAACATTCACATGAAGCAACCAAGAAAACTTTCCTAAACTCCATTTACAAGCCTAAAATCTGAAAAGGGGAAAAATAGACATTTAATCTTGCATGCAGAAAATGACTCCTCCTTTCTTGTCCATAAGATGCAACTTTCTAAAATTTTTTGTATTAAAAATTTGTCATTTTACAATAACAAAAATTTCTGGTTTTCCCAAACCAGTCCATGGAAGAAAAATGACTCAAATAGGTCCAGAATGGCCCTCTTGCCTTCAACTCTGCAACTCTGCTCGTAGGAATTTCCAACCCCTTCTGGCCTCTTTGAATGGCGTATTTAAAAATTTTAGGAAGCTTTTCGTTTCGTTTTCCAATGGTTGTTCATTTCACCTTCCCTTGTGCATGCATGTGTTTCGGTTTCCAAATAGGCTTTTTGCTTCTATTTTGTGGCCCTTCATTTCATTTTCTCCACATGGGCTTGCGTCCGTTTCCTTTCGTGTGTAATGACCATCTTAAATGATTTCAAATCCTTAAATACTCCTTATGTAATGCTTTGTCTTATTCATTGGATTTTGTCCTTATGTCCACATCACTATGCAGGTCCGTTACCTTGGCGAAAATGGAACATGTCGCGATATCATGACACTTTTGCCTCCTTGCTCTCTTTTGTTGCTTTTAGCCATGAAAATGTAACATGTCGCGATATCGCGACACTTTTCTTTCTAGTTCTTTCTCTTCTCATTTGGTCACGAAAATGCAACATGTCACGATATCGCGACACTTTTTCTTTCTCCTATTTTGGCCACGATGATGCAACATTTCACGATATCGCAACACTTTTTCCCTTTTGGCCATGACAATGCAACATGTCGTGATATCGTGACACTTTTTCTCTTTTGGCCATGACAATGCAACATGTCACGATATCGTGACACTTTTTCTCTTTTGGATATGACGATGCAACATGTGGCGATATCGTGACACTTTTTCTCTTTTGGCCGCGACAGTGCAACATGTCGTGATATTGTGATACTTTTTCTCTTTTGGCCGCAAAACTGCAACATGTCACGATATCATGACACTTTTTCTCTTTTGGCCGCGACAGTGCAAAATGTTGCGATATTGCGACACTTTTTTTCTTTTTGCCGTGACAATGCAACATGTCGCGATATCGCAACACTTTTTCTCTTTTGGCCGCGACAGTGCAACATGTCACGATATCATGAAACTTTTTCTCTTTTGGCCGCGACAGTGCAACATGTCACGATATTGTGACACTTTTTGTCTTTTGATCGCGAAACTGCAACATGTCACAATATCGTGACACTTTTTCTCTTTTGGCCATGACAGTGCAACATGTCGCTATATCGCGACACTTTTTCTCTTTTTTCCGTGATAGTGCAACATGTTGCGATATTGCGACACTTTTTCTCTTTTGGCTATGAAACTGCAACATGTCACGATATCGCGACAGTTTTTCTCTTTTGGCCGTGATAGTGCAACATGTCGCGATATCGCGACACTTTTTCTCCTTGTGGTGTTTTGCTTTTTTCCTTGATCTTTAGCCTATGGGCCACTTCGGTATTCTTGGAACACATGCAAAAAGGGTGGGTCCCCAATTTTTGGGTATGTTGTGGAGCAGCCACAACAAATGGCGACTCTGCTAGGAAATGCTCCTAAGCATTTCGGTGAGAAATCAATGTGAAAACACACAGACTCAAATACAAGCGTTAGAAAATATCCCAAGAATGAAACTAGACGAGAAATACATGAAGCATTAGAATTATTAAGCATCAGCTCGGTGTGTGCAATGTGCTTCATTCCCTATCGTTTGAAACTCGTTCAACTTTCCATTTTTAGTTTCACTTATGATTCGTATGCAAGGCTATGAATGATTTGTGCAGGATTTGATGTATGACACCTATGTTAGAGATATAACAACCTGCTTTGCAAAGGCTCAAAATTTATAGTATCATGAACAACCATATTAAAACTGTCAAATCCTCTTAGGACCAAATATGTGCATACTGGGTTAATTTACTAGATCCCAAAGTTGGTTATGTGTCACTACTATCTTGAACCCATGTGCAAGTGTAAGTGAAATCAGAGCTTTGGGGAATAGGATTCCCAACCTAAGCGAGATGGGAATTTGACCCTATCCTTACTACTCTGATCTGGAGTTCATTACCTCATATTGAACAAAATTATTTAACCTGTTATGGATGAAACTGTCAGGCTAGCCTATTCGTTTGAGAAGTCAGTGGTCTTGCTTTTAGACAAGACATGTTGCAAGGGACATGTAGTATGATCCTTCCAATACAATATTAATAAAGAAGCAAAAAATATTTTCTTTGGAATTTCAAGTTCTTGAATGGGAAAAATAGAAGCTTTGGGGAATCGGATTCTCAACCTAAGCGAGATGAGAATTAGACCCTATCCTTACTACTCCATGAAGGTCAAATCAGAGCTTTGGGGAATTGGATCCTCAACCTAAGTTTGATGAGGCTTTACCCCTATCCTTACTACTCTGATTTTAGGCTTTAAGCATTATGGGAGTGGTAAAAACCACTGTTTTAAGGATTATGTTGCATGATAGGACATACATAAAATATTCCTTTCGCATCACCTTTTCTTCCAAGTATGGTTTTGACCATTTTACTCAAGATTCTCTTTAATATGTGTAGAACGTGCTTGGTTCAAGATAGTTCGGGCATCAGTTCCCAACCTTAGGATATTTTTAATATACGTTATATAATAACCCTAAGAGGATTCGACACCTTTTCAATGATTGTACATGAAATGAAGATGCAATTGAGATGAAATGTATATGCAATGCAAATGTAACATGAGATATGAATGCATTGCTCCTTTTGAAATGCGGATGGAGTATACCACCTACTTTGCCATAATTTATAAAATTTACAACTTCATGCATCACAATTTCCAAATGATATTCTTTAATGTGTTTGTGATACTCGTGGAGCTTTCTGCAATACAATTCCGATGTTTCATATTCTCCTAGTCTTAGTCAACATTCATAAGGACCTAAGTTGACATCTTGCTTTTTTTTTTTTTTTTTTTTTTTTTTAAACAAACCAAAAGTGTCCAAAGGACCAACACACAAAACTTAAAACCAAAGTGAGATCCAATCCAAAACCAAAACACGAAAACCAAAAGTATATACAAATGTACAATATAATGCAAGATGGTGCAAAAGTTTGGATTATCATATTCTCGGATCCCAAACCTGACTGGAATTCTTTAAAAGACATATGACGTGATATGCATACCAAGTTTTGTAGGAATCCAACAAAAAAAAGATCAAACCAAACAAAGAAACAAACTTCCACTTGCCCCTATCACCATACCAATTTGATTTAGTTTCATTAATAATCTTATGGTGGATTTTCAAGTTTTCAAATTGATTAGACAATGATTGATATTCAATTCCTTTATGTCTATTATTTAAGATGTCCATTCCACACTTTGATTCATGGTGTAGAAATAAGCTTTCATTTTCATTCAATAAAGCCATAACAGTAATAATATTTGAATCAAACCATTCATTAGACAAACCTTCATTCGAATTTTGCATGATGAAACCAAAAAGGTGAGATTTTACCTTTGGCATGTTTTCATTTGACCTTACTTGAAGAGGATTTGAAAATTCCTCTTTTCTCTCATGACATTCATCATCATGTAGCACTTGTTCTTTCTCCATGACTTGTTTATCAAAGGCACAAAACTTGGGTACCCAATTGAAAATGTGTCCATCCCTTTCAAACCATAAGTCTTGTCTATCTAGGGGTGGGTTAACTAACACATTTCCATGATCAATCACTTGGGTTGTTTTGGGTAACGTGAGATTTTCAATTGGATCATCAATGATATCAAACCCAAATGATTTAGGTTTCGTAATTTTCTCATTTTGAAATGGCATAATCATTGTAGCACAAGTAAGTGGATCAAGATTTTCAATTTCTTTT
The DNA here is from genome assembly GCA_028583015.1 of Wollemia nobilis. Taxonomy (NCBI): domain Eukaryota; kingdom Viridiplantae; phylum Streptophyta; class Pinopsida; order Araucariales; family Araucariaceae; genus Wollemia; species Wollemia nobilis. The sequence continues at coordinate 1,648,413 of JAQPPZ010000159.1, forward strand.
CCTTCAAAGGAATCTAAAGCAAATGACTCTCTTTCTTGATTCATGGTTTTAGAATCCTTATCATGTTCCAAAATTTTATGAGATTCGAATTCCTCTTCCAAAACTTTCTCAAATTGTACAGTATTTATAGTATCCTCATGTGAGGAAGCAATTGAGTTATCCTGCATAACAAGTTTATTAGAAGATTTAGATTGATAATATTCTTCCCATTTCTTCCACGAGTCATAGTAATCATCCTCCAATTTCAAGTTGTGACGCTCAAGTACTTCTTCTTCATCTTCTGATTCATCAACATGTTTCTCATCCCATTCATATTCACCTTCCTCATTCTCACTCTCTTGACGATATAGAGTTTCCACCACCAAAATTTTGTCCTCTCCTTGATGTTGGGGTGGACCCTCATTTGGCACAAGTTCCAAATCATCCGCTTGAGCTTGGAGACAATGGGTATACCTAGCAATTTTGGGACAATTCCTTTCATTATGATCCTTTGTATTATGCAATCTACACCCATTTTTCCATGCAAAATCAGAAATTTTAAGAATGGAACTAGAGTGACTTGGTCCTGTAGAAGTATCTATCTGATTAGCAATAGGGGAAGGCACACCCCCATTGTTTGGCTTCGTATTCCACTGTCTCCCTCTATTGTTGAAATTTCAATTTGGGTGAGGGGTATGGGATTCATACTTCTATTTTTGAACCAAATCATTACTCAATTTGTGAACTATATTTTTGAGCTCTTCAACCTCTGAATAAATCTCTTTTGGTTGAGCTATGTTATTGCTAGTTCCAGTAGGGTTTGCGTAATTGGTGAGATATTGACTTAAAATTTGAGTTAGATTTTGAGCCACTTGATTTGTGTAGGGATTCACACTTTGAATCAGAATTGGATTGGGGAAAGGAACTATAGCCTGAGAATTAACTGGACTAGCTCCTTGCATAGTCTGTTGACTATTTTACAAAAATGAAGGAATGGGGGGAATGGATGTGATTGGTTGAATTGGAATGGGTACGTAAGTGGGTGTTTATGAATATGGTTTTTGATAAGGCAAAGCATTTATGCCTGATATTTGTGGTGCCATGATCTGATTCATCATAGGAGCTTGACCATATGGACCATATTGTCCTACCATAGGCATCTAGGAAAACCCATAACCCTGTGGTGTCATTTGTTGTTAAATGGTCATAGCTTCATTATAGGCTAGAGAAAGCATGGTAACTTGAGGATTTTGCCTTACAAACATTTCCGTCATAGGATCCAATGCCCTAAAATATATTTGCAAAGCTACTACGGGATCAATGGCAAAATGCCGAATTGCTCTATTATAGGACTTCTGAAATCTCTAATTAAAAGTTCAGATTGGCTCACCCTGGCCTCTTTTGCATGTAATGAACTGATTATAGATGATTGTGGGATCTAATGGTGACCTGAATTGGTTGACAAAAGCATTCTCCATTTGCATCCATGACGTAATGGAACCAGTAGGTAAGCAAATATACCATTCGTAAGCCACTTGGTCTAGGCTCATGGGGAAGAGTCTACAAGCCACATCTTCATGTTGAACTTGCAATCTTATCAAAACATCCTTATAGGCTTGAATATGTTCTTCTACGGTCCTTGGGCCATCCAGTTTGTATTCAGGCAAAAATCTCTCTATATTCTTAGGGATCTCGTGAATATCCCCTGCAATATTCAAAGGAATGTTATGGGCTCCGTACCAAGGAGCTGGTGGCGGTTGGGCCATTTGATTCAAAATTGATGATGATAACCCTACAGGAACCGTGGAAATGGTACTGATAATTGTTACATTAGTGGCAAATGACACCACCGGTGCAAGTCCGCTAGATGCACTTGAAATAAAAGGATCTTCTATAACAAGGATATCTGGCGGGATCACAATTTGCTCGATTTTATTCCTTGGATTCCTATGAGTGAGTGAGAGCCTTTGGAATATGGTTTCCTTGGTTGTAGTGGACCTAGCTATGATGCGATGTGGTGGGTCCAGCTTGTAAATGAAACTACCCTACAAAACTTGACAAAACTCTCAATACCTCAAAGAAAACCTGTGACACAGAGAAAATCCTACAATTCATGAAATTCAAAGAATAACTTCAAAATCAATTTGTTAGTCATGAATGAAATAAGGAACCATGACAAAGCAGTATTCTAAAAATGTAAGTTTTTGATTCACCAGATCGCATATGCGCAAGTGAAGAGCATACTCCTAGTGTTGTAGGCTTTCTGATTCACCAGATCACATTACATGCAAGTGAAGAGCATAATACCGATAAAAATTACATTTTAGACAAAAAATAATTCCTTATAAATATGCATGAAATTGACTAGCAAATATCAAACATGTAACATATTAATAATCATGTTAGCATCAACCAAGAGATGTATCCCTTAAAATCAAATGAAAGTAATTGCATGGAGACAACCTCGTTAGTCAAGACCAAAAATTTTCAAAATAAAATCAAAACACATTATTCTTGTATGAACAATCAAAAAATTTTAGAACAATGCATAGCGATTTATGTCCTCATTTTAACACTACAAGGTTGTGTTGTTAAAAGAGAGCTAAAGATAATAATCAATAGGGCATGAAATATTCAAAATTTAAATCCCTATAGCATTTAAATCACTCTGAAGTAAAACAATTCAGCCCTCCTTCTAGCACCAATATGTTGAGTGGTATTTTCACCCGATTGTGAAAGTACACTCTCCTTTAGGATTTGGGTTCCAAATCCCCTCTTGCAAAGAAGTTAAACAAACAACTTCTCCAAGGTCTCTGCTATATTAGCATTTGCATATGTGTATTAGTAATCTCAAATAAAGATATTCAATTTAAATGCTTGGAACACCTTAGTGATTGCAAGTAACTGTAAACAAGGGGCAATGTTGGTTTATTTCATCATGAAACTTTAGTGATTGTTCATTGTTTTTTGGATTTTTAAATTTTTTAAATGTTTATTTTAATGCCTGAAAATTTAAAATAAGTGAAATTTTTTGGAAAAAAATAAAATGCAGAAAATGAAAATGAAATGCAAAAAACTGAAAATAAAACGCAATCAGTATGATGCTATCCTATTTCGACAAAACTGAAGATGTGAGGTTTTCATTCATGCAACCTAACCTATTGGACCTACAAAACAAGCACAATCTGGATAAGCTAAGTGCTGGCTCCTAGGGTTTTAAATGAGGTTTTTCAGATTTAAACATTCACATGAAGCAACCAAGAAAACTTGCATAAAATCCATTTACAAGCCTAAAATCTAAAAAGGGGAAAAATAGACATTTAATATTGCATGCAGAAAATGACTCCTCATTTCTTGTCCATAAGATGCAACTTTATGAAATTTTCTGTATTAAAAATTTGTCATTTTACAATAACAGAAATTTCTGGTTTTCCCCAAACCAGTCCATGGAAGAAAAATGACTCAAACAGGTCCAGAATGGCCCTATTGCCTTCAACTCTGCAACTTTGCTCGTAGCAATTTCCAACCCCTTCTAGCCTCTTTGAATGGCGTATTTAAAAATTTTAGGAAGCTGTTTGTTTCATTTTCCAATGGTTGTTCGTTTCACCTTCCCTTGTGCATGCATGTGTTTCGGTTTCCAAAAAGGCTTTTCACTTCTATTTTGTGGCCATTTGTTTCATTTTCTCCACATGGGCTTGCATCTGTTTCCTTCCGTGTGTAACGACCATCTTAAATTATTTCAAATCCTTAAATACTCCTTATGTAACACTCTGTCTTATTCATTGGATTTTGTCCTTATGTCCACGTCACTATGCAGGTCTCGTTACCTTGGCAAAAATGGAACATGTCACGATATCGTGACACTTTTGCCTCCTTGCTCTCTTTTGTTGCTTTTAGCCACAAAAATGTAACATGTCGCGATATCGCGACACTTTTCTTTCTAGTTCTTTCTCTTCTCATTTGGTCACGAAAATGCAACATGTCGCGATATCGTGACACTTTTTCTTTCTCCTTTTTTGGCCATGACGATGCAACATGTCGCGATATCACAACACTTTTTCCCTTTTGGCCGTGACAATGCAACATGTTGTGATATCGCAACACTTTTTCTCTTTTGGCCATGACAATGCAACATGTCGCGATATCGCGACACTTTTTCTCTTTTGGCCATGACAGTGCAACATGTGGTGATATCACGACACTTTTTCTCTTTTGGCCACGACAGTGCAACATGTCATGATATCGCGACACTTTTTCTCTTTTGGCCGCAAAACTACAACATGTTGCGATATCGTGACACTTTTTCTCTTTTGGCCATGACAGTGCAACATGTCGCGATATCGTGACACTTTTTCTCTTTTGGCCGTGACAATGCAACATGTTGCGATATCACGACACTTTTTCTCTTTTGGTTGCGACAATGCAACATGTCGCGATATCATGACACTTTTTCTATTTTGGTCGTGACAGTGCAACATGTCGTGATATCATGACACTTTTTCTCTTTTGGCCACGACAATGCAACATGTCGCGATATCGTGACACTTTTTCTATTTTTGCCATGACAGTGCAACATGTGGCGATATTGCGACACTTTTTCTCTTTTGGCCATGACAGTGCAACATGTCGCGATATCGTGACACTTTTTCTCTTTTGGTTGCAAAACTGCAACATGTTGCGATATCATGACATTTTTTCTCTTTTGGCCGTGACATTGCAACATGTCGCGATATCATGACACTTTTTATCTTTTGGCCGTGACAATGCAACATGTCATGATATCGTGACACTTTTTCTCTTTTGGTCGTGACAATGCAACATGTTGCGATATCGCGACACTTTTTCTATTTTGGCCGCGATAGTGCAACATGTCGTGATATCGCGACACTTTTTCTCTTTTGGCTGCGACAGTGCAACATGTCGCGATATCACAAAAAATTTTCTCTTTTGGCTGTGACAGTGCAACATGTCATGATATCGCGACACTTTTTATCTTTTGGCCGCAACAGTGCAACATGTCGCAATATCACGATAATTTTTCTCTTTTGGCCGTGAAACTGCAACATGTCGTGATATCATGACACTTTTTCTCTTTTGGCTGCATCAGTGCAACATGTCGCGATATCACGACACTTTTTCTCCTTGTGGTGTTTTACTTTTTTCCTTGATCTTTAGCCTATGGGCCACTTCGGTCTTCTTGGAACACATGCAAAAAGGGTGGGTCCCCAATTTTGGGGTACGTTGTGGAGTAGCCACAACAAGACCCTCAAATCTATAAAATGGTGAGTCTTCTTACCCAAAAATAGAATAGAGCAGGAGCATTTGGAGCAATGGAGTGCTGTCGAATTACATCCTCACCCCCCACTTTTGCTTCTTACATCCTTGATATCTCTTTTGGAAGGGAGGTTACTGGGTGAACATTAGAAGCACAATTCGAACCTAAAACCCAAAAATTTGGCCACAATATCCCACCTAATTTACTGACATAACCCCCTAGGAGGTTTTGTACCCATCCCAAGTGGATTGGTGCTGAAACCAAGCCCCAAATGGTGGGCGTCCTACCCCGAGCGCCCCCTGCATTACTGTAGTCCTAATCGCCCCACCCCGGAGCGATTAGAAATTTGTAGTAGATTTCCTTACTATTTATTTTGAATTTTATTTTATGTCTTTCATATATGCTGCCATTCATATTTCATGCGATTCTGATGAGTTTTGACTGTGTTTTCATTGCTTTTTGCTTTCACTAACATACAGGGAGCATTTTCGGATACAGGATGACCGGGGCTAAATCTGCAAAATCCAACCTTCTGGGTCGTCTCAAAATGCCTTATTTTACCTAACCCCAACTTTGCAGGTGTTTTGGAGTCCTATGGATGGGACATTTAGGAGGTTGCTTTTTGACATTTTATGACAGTCCTAATCATCCCACCCTAGAGCGATTAGAAATCTATAGCAAATTTCTTGACTGTTCATTTTACAATGTGTTCCTGATAGTGTTTGCATATTTCTATCCAAATTTCATATTATTCTAACATGTTTTGATTACCATTTTAATTATTTCATGCATGCATTAACCGGAGGCCTTGGGGATTGCATATTTCCATCCATCAGTAGGTGCTACTAATCATTTTTTGTTTCTTTGAACATAGGATCTCAACATTGGAGGGGTAGCAAGGAACTATAGATGCATTCACACAAGTGGTGACAACATTTGGCCTGCCCATTTCAAATGTGGGCACGCAGAATATCCCTAAGGGAAGCGTACCATCTGTGGTGTAAGAAAGCTATATCTAACTCTCCTAGATCCTAAAAGGGAAGGACACGTATTGTAACCTGGTCTCAAAGAAAAATTAATAAAAATAAGGGTTACAATTTACATTTGCTTTATATCTCATTTCAGTTCGTTTGTTTTCCCTTTCTTTAGTCCTTTTTCTTAATTCGTAGGACTTATCATTTCGTATGCTTTTGTTTTGCACCACACCCAGTATGCCTATGGGATTTTGTATCCTCATGCTTTTAGTGGTGATCACGGTGGGATCAAGGGCTCACCAGGAAATCCTTGGCACACCCCAAACTATCGAGTCACCCGAATGTATGGGAAGTACTCCTACTCAGTCCCATGTTGCTCGATCATCCATCTCCCCCTGTGCACCCGCTGGAGCCACTCCCTAGCCTCAGGCTAGGATGGATAGTCTCGATATGGATGCCATAATGCCTACCCTGGAGTAAGACATGAGAAGGCATCAACATAGTTCCCTACGACACCTGCCCACCGCTGACTCTGCCCCTACTCCTCTGACCTTCGCCATAGAGCAGCATAACCAATCTCCCTGTCCACCATCTCTTCCTGAGTGGTCCAAGGCAACCCCTATGGCCGCTCCACAGCTATGTGCTACCATGCCCAACATTGCAACAAGTAGCTGCACCCAATCCCCTTTCGCATCTTGCAACGAACCTTGTACAACTCATCATATAACTGTGCCAATAGCGTCTGACCCCACCTCATAATCAGTGGCGCTGAGGTCAGACACTCCACAAGTCTAAAAACCACCTCAAGTAGGTTCCAATGGAACCTCGCACCTGAGGAGTCAGGAAGTAGCATGTTGGAAATGAGAGTCATGAGTAGTGCATGCCTCACCCCCAACACGCCCTTCTCCAGCCACCACCGCACCAAAATACTACCAATTAGGTAGTCCCCCTCTACCCTCTCCATCGCCTCATCCACCCCCATCTCTGTCGCATGACCAAAGCATCGTGTCAGAACTGCCATTCACTGATCATGAGGAGTAATCTGAATGGGCAGTCCGTCTATCGAAATCTATAGAATCTGATAAACGTCCTCCAGAGTCACTATCATCTCCCTTGTTGGGAGATGAAAGGTGTTGGTGCGGGGATCCCACAAATTGATCAGGGTAGTAAGATACGCCCGATCCCCCACCATAGGCTCTAACCGAATCACTTGCTTGAGCCTAAGGGCATCAAGCCACTCCCAATCTGCCATAGTCAGCACCTCTTGCACTTTAGAGAATACTATCGGCTGACGGTACCGACTCTTCACCACCTGTAAAACAAAACAACACAAAAACATTAACACATGACAACAAAAATAAACTGTACAACACTAAAACAAATATACAGCAATAGTAACAAAATGTACAGTACAAACATTCAAAAATAATCGATAAAAAAACAAAATCAAAACAAATTTTGTAACCTAGGGTTTTTAACTCTAGTTTAAACTAAAAAATGAAAAAACAAAATAACAACAAAATTTTGTAACCTAGGGTTTTTAACTCTAGTTTAAACAAAAAAACAAAATAACAACAAAATTTTAACCTAGGGTTTTTAACTCTAGTTTAAACAAAAAAACAAAATAACAACAAACAAAATTTAACATAGGGTTTTTTAACTCTAGTTTAACACAAAAAATAAAATAAAACAAAATTTTAACCTAGGGTTTTTTAACTCTAATTTAAACTAAAAAAACGAAAAAACAAAATAACAACAAAAAAATTTTAACCTAGTTTTTTTTTTTTTTTTAACTCTAGTTTAAACAAAAAATAAAATAACAACAAAATCTGTAACCTAGGGTTTTTAACTCTAGTTTAAACAAAAAACAAAATAACAAAAAAAATTTGTAACCTAGGGTTTTTAACTCTAGTTTAAACAAAAAATAAAATAACAACAAAATTTTAACCTAGGGTTTTTAACTCTAGTTTTAAAAAAAAAAAAAACAAAAAAAAAACAACAAACAAAATTTAACCTAGGGTTTTTTAACTCTAGTTTAACACAAAAAATAAAATAAAACAAAATTTTAACCTAGGGTTTTTTAACTCTAGTTTAAACAAAAAAAATGAAAAAACAAAATAACAAAAAAAAAAATTAAACTAGGGTATTGATCTTAGTTTAAAACAACGCAACAAAATACAAATACAAAATATTAAACTAGGGTTTTGATCTTAGTTTAAACGAAAAAATGAAATATAAAATAAATTATGGTTTTGAACTGTAAAATAAAAACAACAAAATAAAGCGTAGGAGCACCTACCGGTCTTGCCTCGGCTCTGCCACTCGACGATCCAGTCCATGCACTCATGGTATCCACAAAATATCAACAACGCTCCACTACGTAGACTTGAACTCCTCCTCCTCACAGCTCCAAATCGCCAGAAAAACAAAGTGCAAATGAGCCCAAAACATAGTTTGGGCCCTTATATAGTCTTTTAGGCCTGTAATCGTTCCACCTTGGGATAAGTGCTCTAGTTAGCACTCGTCCCACCCTAGGACGATTACAAAACTAGTATTCGTCCCACCCGGATGATTACAGAGCAAGAAAATCACAAACAGCAAAAACTACATCCAAAATGCACCAAAAATAGCAATAAAATTGTCGAACAAAGGGGCCTTTTGTGCCTGTGATTATTGGCATCCAAAACTAACGTTGGGGTCACAAATCCTCACTATCCTACTCCCTAATAAGGCTACCATATCCGGAACACTCCACGGGAGGAAATATTTTTAAAAAATTTCATCCCCAAAAGGCATCGCAAAAAGGGTCAAAGCCCACCCAAAAACAACAATAAAACTACCAAACAAAGACGTCATTGCACCTGACATTCTTGGCATGAAAAATAGATGTTGGGATCACAAATTATCACTATCCTACTCCCTAAGAAGGCTACCATATCTGGACCACTCCACGCAAGGATGGATTTTTGACAATTTTAGCTCCAAAATGCGTCACAAAAAGGGTTAAAACCCACCAAAAATAGGTCATATTGTTCGAAAACTGCATAAGCATTCAATTAAAACAACTGAAGGCACCCTTAAAAATGTCATCTTGGGTCAAGTTACTCGTTTATTTTCTCATGTTGTTCATTCCCTCATTGATTCGTCGCTTGAGGGGGTAGTCACACTTAGTCACCAATCAACAAATGCACACCCAATCAAGGAAATGGCATGCATTCAAAGAATCATTGACAAATACAATCACGCTCCTGCTTGGGGCAGAAAACAAGCAATTATCACAACCTGATCAAACACTTGGCATTCTAGAATCATGAACTCAATGTTCCCATAGACAAAAGGTTGCGCCCTTTGCCTATTCATGACTGAATAATGTCCAAGATCAAGTAACACCTCACCAAAAAAGGTTAACATTTTAATTAAGCTCATTAGCTTGTCAGAAGTAAGGATTCAAGAATGCGTGCCATTTCCATAATTGGGGCATCAAAGTTGGTTAAGTTACTAAGAAACCCTAATAATTAGTGCTTTGGTTATTTATTTTTTCTCAACACTGTGCCACGCACAACGCATCCCAAAAAGAGGCATCTATAGACACCAAAACAACACCAATCCGATTATGTGACAACAAACACTGATCTAATTGACATACATAGCCCCTAGGGCAACCACCAGAGGTTAAAAGTGGTCCTAACCACTTCCACAACATTTTTGGAAGGTCAAAGGTCAATTTGGCACCTTTCAGGCACTCTGCTTCCTACTTGTTCCACCCTGGGACGATTACAAATTGGTATTCGTCCCACCCTAGGATGATTAGCAACATTCGCTCTAGGGTGGGGCGAATAGTAGGTTTGACGGGAAAAAGGTCAAACCTTGAAAAATGCAGCTCAAATTTGCCACTCAACTCCACCTTCAATGCATGGGAGTGCGAGTAAGCATTTTTGAGCTCAAAGAGGTAGTCATAGAGGCAGTCATGGAACCCTTAATCAGGGAGGAATCTTCTCCACCCTAACAAGGCATGATGGCCAAGTGGCACCTCTTCATGCTCATTCACAAGAGACCCTTAGGTCTATAAAATGGTGAGTCTTCTCACCCCAAAAAGAGAACAGAGTAGGAGCATTTGGAGCAACGGAGTGCTACCGAATTACATCCTCACCCCCCACTTGTGCTTCTTATATCCTTTATCTCTCTTTTGAAAGGGAGGTTATTGGGTGAACATTGGAAGCGTAATACAGACCTAAAACCCAAAAATTTAGCCACAATATCCCACCCAATTTGCTGACATAACCCCCTAGGATTTTTTGGACCCATCCCAAGTGGATTGGTGCTGAAACCAAGCCCCAAACGGCGGGCGTCCTGCCCCTAGGCGCCCCCCGCACTGCTGTAGTCCTAATAGCCCCACCCCAGAGCGATTAGAAATCTATAGCAGATTTCCTTACTATTTATTTTGCATTTTATTTTATGTCTTTCATATATGTTGCCATTCAAATTTCATGCCATTATGATGAGTTTTGTCTGTGTTTTCATTGCTTTTCGCTTTCACTAACATACAGGGAGAATTTTTGGATACAAGGCGATCAGGGTCGAATCTATAAAATCCAACCTTCTGGGTTGTCTCAAAATACCTTATTTTTCCTAACACCAACTTTGCAGGTTTTTTGGAGTCCTCTGGATGGGACATTTAGGAGGTTGCTTTTTGACATTTTATGACAGTCCTAATCATTCCACCCTGGAGCGATTAGAAATATACAACAAATTTCTTGACTTTTCCTTTTGTAGTGTGTTCCTGATAGTGTTTTCATGTTTCTGTCCAAATTTCATCTTATTATGACATGTTTTGATTATCATTTTAATTATTTCATGCATGCATTAATCGGAGGCCTTGGGGATTGCATATTTCCCTCCATCCGTAGGTGCTACTAATTGTTTGCTATTTCTTTGAACATAGGATCTCGACACTAGAGGGGCAGAAAGGAACTACAGACACATTCATGCAAGCGGTGGTGATGTTTGGCCCACCCATTTCAAATGTGGGCACGCAGAAGATCCCTAAGGGAAGTGTACCATCCGTGGTGTAACAAAGCTATATCTAACGCTCCTAGCTACTAAAAGGGAAGGACACGTATTGTAACCTGGTCTCAAAGAAAAATTAATAAAAATAAGGGCTTCACTTTACATTTTCTTTAAATCTCGTTTTAGTTCATTTGTTTTCCCTTTTTCATGCACTTTAGTCCTTTTTCTTCATTCGTAGGACTTATCGTTTCATATGCTTTTGTTTTGCATCGCACCCAGCACGCCTATGGGCTTTCGTATCCTTGTGCTTTCACAAGGTGTGTGGGAATGTAAGATTATATACACCAACCAAGCATATGTGTCTGTGTTGTGTGAGCGATGGGGCGCGGATAGGAACACTTTTCATTTTCCCACTAGGGAAATGACCATCACCTTGGAAGATGTGTATCGAATATTTAGATTATTGATTGAGGGTGTTCCTATGAGAGTAGTCACAAATGAGAGTAAGGAGATTGTGTTGGAGTGATTCTTTGGGGTGGATTGGAGAGACATTGATGTCTCAAAGATTTATTATGTGTGGTTTTGGTTGGATGATAAGATATTTGATCTATAGTGTGTGGCCATGATGATGATCTCTACGTATGCCTTACCTAATAGTTCTAGGGTACTATTCATCTAGAATATGTTAGATGTGGTGAGTGACATGGTGGAGCGTAGGGTTGTGTTTGCATGGGCACCTGCATTATTGGCCTAATTTTATCAAGAATTTCACGATGTTGTTCATGGTAGGAGGATAGTATTGAGTGTGATTCCCTTGTTTCAAGTGTGGGCATGGGAACACATAGCTATCGAGAGGCCCTAATTTTTACCTCACCCTATGCATGTGGATGTCAATGAGTATTTGCCTTATGCTTTGAGGTGGAGTACAAATGTAGAGCAGGGTATCAAGAGGTCACATGAGTATGACTTGGTATTGTGGAGGGGTAAGTTTGTAGGCTTGACACCCGATGATATTAGATGGAGGACCTAGTTGGATGGGGTCAGGTGGGATGAGGATGATGAGGAGCTATGAGCCATTCAATGGGGTAGATGGTTGGTGGGGTGATTTACATGGTAGACTGAGTATTTTTAGTTTGATAGAGTGAGGCATCATTTTGGGTTATGACAGGATGTCCCAGGGGCTCTTATAATTTACTTCAGGTGGCGAGGGGATAGAGGAGAGCATCATATGGTTTTGCCTTGGTTTTGGAAGAGGGATCCCCCTATAGCTATCCCAGATGTAGGGTATTCTAGGATGAATTCAAATTTTGATGCTTGGTGGGCACTGTAGAGTTGAGATTTTGGCAAAGGTGTGGTTGATCGATGGATGGCACCTGATGTTGGAGCACCTCCACCAGAGAGGAGATCCGATATGGAGGATCAATCTAGGGTGGAGGGTGTAGCGGCTGATGAGGAGGAGGTTCCTCTGCAACAGTCACTATGATTCTTGGGTGAGGTAGCGAGTAACCAGGAAGTGAGGGTAGAGGAGGTACTTGTGGGTGTTGATGTGACTATAGAGTAGGCTATTGGAGTATAGGAGAGAGATGGGCTACTGATATAGGTGGTATAGATGATACTATTGATATTGGTGTTTTTGCTGGTATTGCAGAGATTCCTATCGATGTCTCGAAGGAGCAAGATGTGGAGGGAACACAGACACCATGAGATAGAGTTTGGTAGTTGGAGGTTAAGGTGGAGCAACTAATGGTCGGGATGACTAGGTAGGAGCAGATTATTGAGATATTGGATCATTAGTTGGCTATGGATTTTGGTAGGAAGATATTATGTGAGATTAATCTATCGATGCACGAGATTCCTCTTCCTGATTATGATTTGGTGGTGTCACATTCAGATTCCCGATCACAAGTACAAGCCTCTTCACATCATAGCCAACATAGTGTTGCTATAGTGGGACATATGGGTGTTAGGGTTTTGGTGTAGGATCAGCCTACCGTGGATCTAGTTCCATAGTTTGAGGCAAAGTCGAGTAGGGCTGCAAATTTACGAGTGAGCCATGAGGGCCATGGGGATACTCCTGGTGGGAGTTAGGATTTCTATGTATTGTATCTAATAGGCATTTTAGATGCTAGATGATGATGGATATGGTCCCATATTATAGCCTTTGGGTATTTTGTATGGATGATATATATATATATACATTTTGATTTTGGCTGTGATATATACATGTTTCACTTTTATGGTTTGAAATGTGTTCTTGTTATGTTTGCATAGATAGCATATAATAGTTTTTAGGTATATATGATAAATAGATATACATGTGTGACATGGTTTAGATATATTATCATTCTATGGTATGAATTATTTGTAGAGTAGTATGATGATTGTATTTCGAATATGGTATGATGTCATATCAGATGTGATTTTTGATGAGGCAGAACATTGCCTCATACAAAGACTACTTTTGATAACTTTTTAAACTATTTGGAACCACTTATGATATGATTTTGTACTAATTTTAGTGATACTATGCATTATATGATGATGTTTGCATATTGGAATGATAAAGTGCATATGACCTATTTTGACTGTTTATCTATGTTTTATAATCTGTTTTAGTTGTATTATTTAGTATATTTTGCATTAATTTAATGTTGTAATATTAAGGTGCTGCTATCTATTTGGTTTTGTGCTTCTTTCATAAGATTTCCCCACTGTTTAACCATTTTAAATAACCAAAAGGTGCCAAAACTTTGTCAACAGTTTGACTATGTAGAAAACAGGAACTTTTCCATACAAATTCTAGCCAGCTATACATATACAACATGGATTGGAATTTGTCCACTCCAGCTCATGCAAAATATGGAATCAGTCTTCTAGGCACTTATGGAGACTATTTCCACCATCACAACTATTCTCATGCGCTTATGGAGCATGAATTAATATAAACTTTGTTCTGTTGCCTGATATTCTGGAGCAACTCCGAAATAAGCGCAGAAGACATAAATTTGGTCAAATGCATCTTTAATTGCAGTAAAAGTGAGGTAAACGGTGGTTGCAACTATTCTAGGGACATCCCTATCCTTTCCAACACATTTCCCTCACTAGATAAAGCCAGCAGCTGGAATGGATAAGGTTTAATGGATCAGATCCCTGCATTTTTGGGAAACACAGTCCTGCAACAGTTGTAACAGTCCTGTATTGAAGCACCAAACCTTATCACTGTTGTACCTTGCTTGTATAAATAAAATGCTCCTATTTGGTTGAGCATATAGGAGAATATAGGATAAGAGGATATAGGTACTAGGATATAGAGTAGTCCAAGTGTTGTAATTGTGTACTACAACAGATCAGTAGTCTGCAGAACTTCCCCTGCACTGTTGATATGCTGATAATGAAATAAAGGTGCAATATTTGTCATTCATGTTTGCTTCTGAGTTTAGTGTGAGGATTTAATAGTGTAGAGCAAGTTTATTTGCCCTCTTTTGGTTCAGGAAGCAAGGGCCACTTCTAGGTCCAGAGGAGGGTTTTTACCTGACATAATTCTGCTATTTCTTGTTGCAGTAGGTCAACAGGAATCTGATAGCTTTTTGCATAGTTAATATTGAATTAAACTTCATCTAGCATGTGGCACATGAATGCATTATAGTTAAGTCATCTAGAATAGATTTTATAGCATAACATTTTCTATTTCAACTTCAACATTTCTAGTCTGTATTTCCAATTTGCATCAGAGAATTTCTTGATAATTCAGTCTGCTATAGATTTGCAATATTTGCTTACCAACCTTTGAATTTCATCATTGTCTTAGGTTTCATTTTCTGTAGGTGTGAAGTTTCAATTCTGAAAAGTTTCATTGTTGTTATAGTTAATTATGTGATTTCAATTTTGTTATTTTAAATTTTGTCAATTAAATTCTATCATTTTCAATTCTGCAATAGTTCATATTTGCTTTTCCTACAACTGTGTGAATTTCAATTATGCAAGGATAAGTAGGCACTCAGTTTTAGTTTCTAGGAGATTAAAAGGGACACCTGACACCCCCAAAATACTAATTGTTCCATGAATAAGGCCATGATCTAGATGAACTAAAAATCAGTCTATTAACCCCTACTTTCGTATATAGCCTTGGACATTGCCCTGGATTGACACATAATGATTAAATGATGAATATTTAATGACACTTATCATTTTTGGTGCCATTTTCGAGGACACTTAGGTGTTGTTAGGAGAGGTCTAGTAGTCCAAAAACTATCCTATTTTAGGAAACAGTTTTTGGAAACCTGAGGTTTAGTTTATTTAGTAAATAGGCATGAATGCATAGGCCAAGAGACGAAAGAGGAAGGTTTATCAAAACTGGCTCTTTTCCACCAAGGCATTCTTCACGATCAGGTGAAGATCTTCTTGTGTATGAACTTCCTGAAAGACTTAAAAGAGAATCATCTTCTTCATCAACTAAAATTGTAGGATCTTTGCAAGAAGAGCTCTTAGAGGCACTTGCTTCTAGACATACCCATAGGGCTGATCCATCTGAACCAGTTGAACAAATTAAATCTGAGGAAGCACCTATGGTAGAACAAGGAGAACATGATAGGGATATTGTTGGTCATGATGCTGACAATCCTCCTGTTAGAACCTTTGAATACCCTATTCATCTGAATCCTACTCAGAATGCTCCTATGAAAACAATTTCACCCTCAGTATTACCAATATTTAGGGGAGTTGTTTCTAAAGATCCTGATCAATTTCTGTTTGAATTCAAGGTCCTGTGTCAGACTTATGACTATGTCAATGATAACCAGAAACTAAAGTTATTTCCCTCTACACTCAAAGATGCAGCCTTACGGTGGTTTATGAGCCTTGAACCAGATTCAATCCGCACTTGGGATCAAATGGAAACTGCATTTTTGGATAAGTATCAGGAGTATTGTAGAGTGAGAAATAGGAAGGATGAGTTATTTCGGATAAGACAAGAAGAGGATGAAAAATTAGAGGATTATCTTGATAGATTTACCTTTATCCAAAAGAGATGTGGTCCTGTGGAAACTGACTTATTAAAAACTATATTTCTGAGAGGTTTGCAGGATGATTCTAGAGAAGTATTAGACTTAATGGGAAAAGGAGATATAAACCGAGCTTGATATTAATGATATTGTAGAGTTGTGCAGAAATTATTCCCGCACTAGGCAAAGAAGAAGGAAAAGGAATCCTGGTAATACTGATATAAAATATTTGATGGAGGAAATGGCTAATATGAAAATTGATATACTTGTTCAACTAAACACTGCTTTAGGAGAAAGAAATACAAGAGCCAATTCTTCACCACCCATGTCTATCTATTGTCCTAGGTGTAGAAATAAGCATGCTCTGCAAGATTGTCCTTTGGACAAGACTTCAATTTCAGCAATTTGTGGCATTTGCTCAAAGGAGCATAAAACTGATAAATGTCACCTTTTGCCCCATCTTCGGAGTGTTTTAGAAACCCAAGTTGAAGAACTTCATGCTATTGGGCAAAGGCCAGGAGGCAACTTCATACAAAACCAAAATTCCCCTCGCTTTTCTTCAAATTGGGGACATAATCCTTGGAATATGCCATGGGCATATACCGAACCTCCTCCCCAAACTTGGAATCAATCTTGGGTAGCCCCTCAAGATTGGTCACATTCTGGTTGGAATCAGCCATGGCATTCAGTTAATCCATCTTGGGTACCAAATCAGTCAGGGCAAATATGGGGGCCACAATACCCATCCTATCAAGGGCAGTAGAGGTATCAATCACCAAATCAACACTTGCTACTAGCCCCTAATCAAAATTTTTAGGGAAGAGTTCAACCACAACAAACACAGCCATTTAAGCAACCTCCACTTCTAGCTCAGCCTATGGCTAACCCCAATAACAACAGACAAGCAACCCCTGTTTATGGAGCTGAGTCTAAAGAGACTATTGCAGTCCATGTCCTTGACTATAGTAACATCCAGTTACATTCAGGGAAGGTTTTACCTGACCCTGCACCACCCACTATTGAAGAAATTGATGGAAAGCAAGAATTTTCAAGTCCAAAAAAACCACAAACAGAGCAAAAAGAGGAAAAAATAGAAAGTTTACAAGGAAAAATTGAACCTGCCTCGGTAGACCTACCGTATCCTGAAAGGTTTGACCACACTATCACTACTCCTAAATCAGAATTAATCACAAAATTGAGGAAAATGTCTATCTCACTCCCTTTGTTGCAAGCAATAAAGGATGTACCTCTGATTAGGAAAACCATTCAGGAGTTGTGTATAAGGAAACCTGGCAGGAAGAAGAAAGCCTTTCCTAAGACTGTACAAGTAGAAGGTAAGTTGGCTGACCCGCTCTCTAGAAAACTAGTACCCCCTAAATATGGTGATCCAGGGAGTCCAGTAGTTACAATTACTGTTGGGTTAGTTCAAATTCCAAATGTACTTATCGATTTAGGAGCTGCAATCAACGTGATGACTAAGGAAACCATGCAAAAATTGCAGCTCAATAACCTTAGTCCTACTACCACAGTTTTGGAAATGGCAGATAGGTCAGTGGCTAAACCGGAAGGAATTCTGGAGGATGTTGCCATTGAAGTGTCTTCTTGGGAATACCCTGTAGATTTCTTAGTGTTGCAGCCTAGAAACTCAGCTAATGGCTATCCTATTATTCTAGGACGACCTTGGCTTGCCACTGTAGCTGCATTTATAGACTGCAGGTCAGGTGAGATGACCATTTCAAATGGTGTAGACCTAAAAAATATTTCCTTGTATCCACCAGCCCAACCTTCAACTAAATTTTTTGGACAGATATGGTATCCTGAGTCTGATGAAGAATAGGAAACTATTGTCACCTTGGCCATCATTGTAGTAAAAGAACATATTGAAGAACTTAATTCACCAGAAAGAGAAATCTTTGAACATGAAACAATTTTGGTGAAAACATTGCAAGAAGAAGGCCTTAGGGATGATCAAATTCTTGTCCATCATTTGTTATGGAAAGATGAAGAACAAACTTTTGAACATCTGTCATCTATTCCACTACAAGAAAGCTCCTTCACATTGCCACATGGATGGCATCATCATCTTCTGACTTCTTTCATTTGTCCTATGCAAATGATCCCATCAGGTATCACATTTACACCAGAATCAAGAGTATTTCATACTCTACAGCCACATCATTGTCCCTTAAATGCTTTAATCAGTAAATATGAGGTTGTCAACTCTGTTTATCCAGGGATTAAGCAGATTGAGATACAACCAAGAAATTTTTTGAACATTAATAGCTGGTTGACTAATGAGCAAGAAGCCAAATTATTTGTTATTTTATAGAGACATGTTCAAGATTTTGCTTGGAGTTATAAGGACATGACTGGCATTCACCCTGATGTGTGTACACATAGGATATACACTGAAGATGTCAAACCAGTAAGACAACCACAAAGGCATCTGAATCCCGCTCTGAAGGATATTGTTAAGGAAGAAATCGAAAAACTATTGGATGTAGGATTCATTTATCCAATTTCAGACAGTAGGTGGGTTTCACCATTGGTCATTGTTCCAAAGAAAAATGGGAAGATGAGAGTATGTGTGGACTACAGGGAATTGAATAAGGTCACACATAAAGATCACTTTCCATTACCATTTATAGACCAAGTGTTGGACACCCTTGCTCGGTAAGAAATTTTTCTATTTCCTTGATGGTTTTAGTGGTTATAATCAGATCCGAGGTTGCACCAGAAGACCAAGAAAAGACAACTTTCACATGTCCTTGGGGAACATTTGCTTACAGAGTGTTACCCTTCGGTTTGTGCAATGCACCAACAACATTTCAGAGAGCTATTTTGGCTATCTTTTCTGATCTAACAAATGAAAGTGTAGATATTTATATGGATGACTTCACAGTGTTTGGAGATACATTTGAATATACTTTAGAACAACTTGAAAATTTTTTAATACGCTATGAAACATATCATTTGTCTCTGAATCCTGATAAATATTTTTTAATGATGGAGGAAGGGATTGTCCTTGGTCATCATATCTCCTCTTATGGGATCAGGGTTGATCCTAAAAAGGTGGAAGTCATCAAAAACCTTCCTCCTCCAAAAACTCAAACTGATGTGAGGAGTTTCTTGGGACACATTGGTTTCTACCGTAGATTTATTGCCAATTTCAGTACTATAGCCAATCCAATATTTGCATTACTAATGAAAAATTCTGAATTTTCTTGGTCTACTGAGTGTCAAAAGTCTTTTGAGGAATTAAAAGAAAAGTTAACAACTCCCCCTGTATTGAGAGGACCTAATTGGGAATTGCCCTTCCATATTCAAACTAGATGCTTCCAATACTGCTATTGGAGCTGCATTAGGGCAAATTGACAATGGGGAGCATTATGCCATTTATTACATCAGTAAAAACTTGAAAGGAGCTAAAAAGAACTACACTACTATTGAGAAGGAATTCTTAGCTGTAGTATATGCTATTAATAAGTTTCGACACTATATCATAGGATATCAGGTATTCATTCATACAGATCATGTTGCCATTAAATACCTGATGAATAAACCTCTGGTTAGTGCAAGAATTATTCTTTGGTTAATACTATTGCAAGAATTTGATATCACTATAGTTAATAAACCAGGGAAAGCTAATGTAGTTGCAGATTTTCTGTCAAGATTACCAAATGAAGATACGGGAGAGTTGGTTGAAGATGCATTTCCTGATGAAAATTTTTTTGCTATTTCTGTGCAGTCTCCATGGTTTGCAGATATAGCTAATTATTTGGCTATAGGAAAAATTCCTCTTCACTTTACTCCTAAACAAAGGAAACAGTTAATCAAGCAAAGTTCTTCTTTTGAATGGATAGGAGGTTTATTGTTTAAATGCAGTCCTGACCATGTTTTGTGCAGGTGCATCCGCAAGGATGAGGTATATGATATCCTATGGGCATGTCATGATGAACCTTCAGGAGGACACTATTCAGTCAAGAGTACAATTCGAAAGATCTTGGGTACTGGTTATTACTGGCCATCTTTGCATAAAGATGTGAAAAATTATGTTAGACATTGTGATGCATGCCAAAGGATGGGAAAACCTACCTTCACTAGTGAAATGCCATTACAACCTCAATTAGGTACAGAACCATTTGAAAGGTGGGGGTATATTTTGTAGGACCCATTGTTCCACCTTCCCAAGGGAAAGTGCATATCTTGGTATGTACTGATTATGTAACCAAGTGGGTAGAAGCCCATGCTTTTAAGCATGCACGAGAAGAGAAAGTTGTTGATTTCCTGTATTCCCAAATATTTCTACGATTTGGAGCCCCACATTCTATCACCACTGATCGGGGACCTCAGTTTACCTCAAAATTTGTTGAAGCCTTTACAAAGTTGTATGAAATCAAACACCAAAAATCCTCACCTTACCATCCACAAGCCAATGGCCAAGTTGAAGTGACAAATAGGGAATTAGAGAGGATCTTAACCAAAACTGTAGCAGCCCATAGGAGGAATTGGGTGGAGAAGTTACCTAAAGCAATTTGGGCTTACAACACTACTTGGAAATCCACTACTGGATTCACACCATATGAATTGGTTTATGGTAAAAAGCCTCTTTTGCCTATTGAATTTGAGTTATTGACTCTTCGAACTACTTTGGATGTAGGTATTGATTTGTCATAGGCACAAACGAACTAAATTCTGTAGCTCAATACATTGGATGAGCTATGGAGGGATGCATTGCACTAGACTGAGATGATCCAGTCACAATGCAAGTTGTGGCATGATAGTCATATCCAACAACAGAAATTTCAACAAGGCGATTGGGCTTTGTTGTTTGACTCATGATATGAAGACTATCCTGGCAAGTTGTAGACTCGATGGCTCGGACCTTATCAGGTTGAGGAGGTATTTGCAAATGGATCTATACGTCTTTCACCAATAGATGATTCAAGAAGGAAAATGGTGGTTAACGGTCATCGTCTTCGGATATATCACAAACCGTTAACCAAGGAGGAGTTTCTCAAGCAAGTAGGAAACTTGGATGTATCAGTATTGGAAGAAACCACTTCTTCCAAGATGGACTCAATCAAGTAACATGAACCAAAATATATAAAACAAAAATTTAAAAAATAATAAAAATATATAAAATAATAATAATAATAATTCAGAATGTGAAAACCTCTTTGAGGTGCATCTGAATTGGGCTTACATGAAAATTGGTTTTTCGGCATGTTTGCCTCATGGACCTGCCACCATTCCATTCATTCTCACCATTGTTTCACTATTTACCATTCCATTCATTTTCACCATTGTTTCACTATTTACCATTCCATTCATTCTCACCTCTGTTTCACCTATTTTCAGATTGCACCTGTCTTAGTCAGTAGAGCAGCCAACAAAGAATCAACAGAAAACAACATTTGTACAAAATGTAGATGGAATGGTTTCTTCAGGTATGTGCCTTTTTCTATTTTAATATTGTAAATATTTATTATGTAGTGTATGATATCCCTAGTTAGTATAAAGCATACATAAGGTCTGGTTCCAGAAAGTTATCAAGGTAGTCTAAGGCAGAAAAGGCTCTTCAAATGCTCTTGAAAGGTACTACTCTGGAATGAACCTGCTGCACATAACAAGTTTTCGAATGAAGAAGCTTTAGAATTAGTTTCGGAATGAAAAGGGTATATGCTCTGGAATGGACTATGCAATAAAACCGATTGGAATGAATTAACAAAAAGGTTAATTCATTAATCTCCGGAATCACATGGCTAAAAAGTCAAATAAATTAAAATTTTTGAAGGTTTTGCGCCAATTGGGTTGGAAATAGTATTTGGAACGCAGGTTTCAAATTCAAGTTCCAAAGCAAATATTTGAGGGGGCATGGAGTTTCAAAAATTGCCGCATGTGACCAATATGGCACACAACTCAAAGCCTGTTGAAAAGGAGGACTCTCGTAAAAATTTAATTATCCCATATCACTCCCGACAGCTGCAATTATACGATGACACGCAGTAACATCCGGTTGATGGTAAATTTTGCATGCAATGAATTGCCACCACGTGCCAAGTTCACGTTACCTAGCATGTTTGGAAGTTATTCTAGCGTTGCACTCATTTACTCTTCACCCTCGAGCATTACTCTTTACAGACTCAAGTATTCCAAAGATGAGAAACACCTGTAGTAAAATTTTCATACCTAAGATACGCAGAACCCCAATCATTGATAATGGGAGGATAGAAGAATAAAATTGAGCCAGATAACATAGAATATTTGCAAAAATATGGGGAATGCATGCAAATTTTTACTAAAGGGGGATTTTTGCCCTTCTTGCGCAAGTTCGATGGGTATTCAGAAGGGTTGGCTGCTGAGTTCGCACGTACCTTCCGCAACAACCAAATTCATATCAGCGGCATGACCATCTAGGTAAGCCCTAAAATTCTTAGCTAGGTTATTGAATTACCATTGCATGGGGTTCAAATTGGAAAATCAGGGAAAAATACTTTAGTTGAACTTGTAAATCAGTTTAGGGGAAATGAGGATAGGCCCACTGAGTTTGTATTAAGTAATAATATCTGCAAGGGGGTCAAAAGAACAAGTTTATAGCCTCCTTGGGATGAAGTTGCAGTATGGATCATTAGGTTTTTGACCTGCGATGGGCAATTCCCTATCCTCTCAGGACATCATATGTGAATTTTAACCCATCTTCGTCACGATTGCTCAAACCCTGAACTAAAGGTAAATATGCCTCTATACCTATACCAGGAGCTGGTAAATATGACCAAAAAGTACCAAGCAGGAAAAGGGTCTCCCAAACACCATGGCCTAATCAAGATGATATGCAGACATCACTTCAGGGGAAACCCTAGAAGCTTTGATAGGTTTTTTCATGCATGGAATGAGTTGATTGAGGAAGAGGCAGTTGAAAGCCCTGGATCTGAAGAAGAGGTAAAGGTTGAAGAACCTGAATCTGAAGCAAAAATAGAAATTGAAAATTTTGAACATGAAATTGAAACTGAATCTTCTCAAAAATAAATTCCTTCCTCACCACAGGGACCTCCATCCTCCAGGACAAGGAAGCAAAGAGAGAAACAGTCTAAGATTGATCCTGTAGGAAAGAGGAGGAAGGTTACATTTTTTGAAAATGTAACTATTTTTCCCACTCAGTCCACTGAGCAATTTGGAAGTTCAAGCAGGGAAGGGCAGATGGAGAAGGGAACACCTAAAGTAGACCCTGCCCTAGGATTGACAAGCCCTATTTCACAATCTAAAAAGAAACAAAAGCAATCAACTTCGGGATTGAGAAGGTCTTCAAGACTTCAGAAATCCACCAACATAGGTGATGTGGAAAAGGAAGAAGGAACTGCACATGTTGATACCCTACAGGTGGAAGAAACTATAAGTGCCAAGGGCACGGATAGTGCAACAGATATGGCTATGCCTACAATGTCCCTCAATTACTCATCAAACTCAGAAGACAGAACCATAATGGATGAAGTAGGGGGACACACCACTATTGCAAAAATGCCTGCACCACTTGTAGATTATCCTGATTCTGAGGAAGAATTTGTAGTAGCTGAGGAAGGGGAGGATGATTTAAGCACTGAAGAGGAGAATGAAATGGATATAAAAACTCAGTTGCATGTAGCTAGGAGTGTAATTAAAACATAGACAAGATGGATTGAACAAAGTGAAGCTTCTTTGAAGGAAAAATATGATATTATTGCTAAGTTATAACAAGATATTGATGTTGTAAAGGCTATACTCACACTTCTAGAGCAACATCCCCCTTAGTCTGACTCTGGAGATGAATTAGCCAATATTCTATTGAACTTGGCTGGTAATGCAGCCTTATCTGAGAGGAAATCACCAATTAGGACAACAATTGAAGAGGAAGAAGTTGCACAAGCACCACAACAAGTTAAAGATAGAACAAAGGATGAGCATCAGAGACACAATAGATAACCAAATCAATAACACCTACAGAGGGAGAAATAACAGTACAAGAAGAGGTAATTCCATAGTCTCCTCAAAATCTTGTTAATTTGAATGCATCTGAGATTGAACTAGTAGAAATTAGAACACAAACACAACCCCCTATACTTGAAAAGGTGGGTGTAGGAATCCAAGTTAATGTCATTCCACAAATTCAACCAATAGTTAGGTTGTTGGCAATTTTGGGTACCTTGAGTACATTGCCTTTGCTCAAGTATAGTTGTTGTCATTGATGTCAAAGGAGCTCTTAGTAGTTGTTGTATTTGATGTCAAGGAGTTATTGGAGCAATTTGTTTTTATGTCTAAGTATGTGTTTTGATGAAGGTTTCAGCTGGTCAGTAAGTCTCCAAGAAAATCAGAGTAGCCCAGTTGCCAAAAATCTAGAAAAAGATAAGTTAGAAAAAGTTTGCAGGCTACTGGAAAAACTGTCACGATTTCGTGACATGTTTTAGGAGAGAGAAAGTGCTAGCAAAACTGTCGTGATTTCGCGACATGTTTGATTTCGCGACATGTTTTAGGAGAGAGAAAGTGCTGGCCAAACTGTCATGATTTTGCGACATGTTTGAGGAGAGAGAAAGTGCTGGCAAAACTGTCGCGATTTCATGACATGTTTGAGGAGAGAGAAAGTTCTGGCAAAACTGTCATGATTTTGCGACATGCTGGAAGGCAGAGACGAAGCAGGTAAAACTGTTGCGATTTCGTGACATGTTTGAGGAGAGAGAAAGTTTAGGCAAAACTGTCACGATTTCGTGACAAGTTGAGTTGGCAGTGTTTGAGCAGCAGGAAGTGTCACGATTTCATGACAAGTTTCAAAGAAGTTGTATGGATGCAGAAAGTGTCGCGATTTCATGACATGTTCTAGTTTTGGGAGCAGTTGGCAGAAAAGTGCTTAAGGAAACGAAAGTGTCATGATTTTGCGACATGTTCCAGTTTCACGAGCAGTTGGCAAGAAAGAGCTTAAGGCAGCAAAAGCGTCACGATTTCGTGACATGTTCTAGTTTCACGAGCAGTTGGTAGGAAAGAGCTTAAGGCAGTGAAAGCGTCATGATTTCGTGACATGTTCCATTTTTGCTAGTGCAAACCGAGAAAAGGTTGAAGAAGCAAGAAGTGTCACGATTTCGTGACAGAGTTACTGATGACATCAGCAAGAGGCAAAGGTGTCACGATTTCATGACAGTAGCGGAGAAGAAGGCTTTGAAGTCTAGAGCGTCATGATTTCATGACAAGAATCATGATGACATTAGCAAAGTCAGGGAGTGTCACGATTTCGTGACAACAGGCTAAAGCAAGGTGTAAGACAGACTGCAGTGTCGCGATTTTGCGACAAGCTAGTGAAAGTGTACGGTAGGCTGTAGTGTCACGATTTTGTGACAACAAACCAAAGAAGGCACACGACAGGCAGTAGTGTCACGATTTCATGACAGCAAGTAATACAAGGTGTACGATAGACAAAGGCGTAGCGATATCGTGACATGTTTGAGTTTCGTGCTAGGAAATCTACAGAACAACAGAGGCAGTTGAAGCCGACGGAGTTAACCTTTGTCGATGAAGTGTAAGGTTGTGCAGCCGACGATGGTTTTAAGGATATACAACCGACTAAGATCAAGAATTTAATCATGAATTTTTGTTATAAAAGGAGGACTATTTTCGAGTTTCAAGTATCGAATGTGTGTGTCAAGTTTGCGCAAGCGAAGTTTCTTTGTGCGCAAAGAGCAGTCGTATCGAATCGATCGAAGTGTGCATTCGAAGTGCAATTTTCATAGAAGCAGAGTGTAGGAAGAAGTTCGATCGAGGACAAGCAAACTATGCGAAGAAGGTGTTGTTGTGGCTGCACATAGGTGCATAAGTTGCTATGCAATTGAATGCTACAGTATTTACATAGACTGTATAAAGAAAGCAGAGTATGCGAAGACTGTGGCACAGTGAATGCGCAAAGGAGCAAAAGCTATTGATATTGTGACATACGAAGACAGTGCATAAAATTAAGGAGTTTGATAGCCAAATTGTTGTTGTATTTTGCGAGGACTACACTACTGTGTTTTGGTAGAAGTTGCAAGGATAGTGCTGTAGCATTTTGCAAAGATTGCACTACTGTGTTTGCGTAGAAGTTAAGAAGATAGTGCTGCTGTACCTTGAGAAAACTGTGCTGCTATAGTCTCGCAGACAGTGAAAAGTTGGTTTTTATCTAGTGCAGAAAAGAACATAGAAAGAGGACAATTGTGCCAGACCAAAGGACTGTGTTTGGTGCAGATAAGAGGACCAGCTTTTGCAGTGACAAAGTTGAGGACAGATATCTCCAACCAGAGCAGGGAAGACAGGTGTCTTCTATGGATAGAGTTCCACTTGCTAAGGGCAGAGGAGATAGAGGTCTTCTAGAGGTTCACCAAGCAAAGCAGAATTAGGGGAAGGTGTCTCCTTTGAGCTGAGGCTCATAAACATTGTAATCGGGAAGGATTCCCAAAGGACTTTGATATAACTTTTAGAAGAAAAGTTTTATCCGTGGAGTAGCCCACCTTGGGTGAACCATGTAAATTTTTGTGTCTCTTTGTGGATTGCATTTTGTGCATTGTTTTTACTGTTGTTATTATTGCTATCTTTATTCTGCATGTTAATGGTTTGAAAAGTCGTATTGATAGATAAAGTTAAAATTGGTCTGATACTGTTCACCCCCCCTCTCATTATAAGCTTGTGTTCTTCAATTGGTATCAGAGCAGGTTCCTTTGAAAAGGTTTTACAGCCAGAAGGAAGAACTGGTTAAGAACACAATGGATTTTTTAGGTGGCAATGTAGCACCTATTCTTGATGGATCAAATTTCGGCCTGTGGAGTGCAAGAATGAAAGTCTATCTTATGGCTCTTGGTAATGAGGTATGGGAAGTTATTGAAGATGGGTATACCATTCCTACAAATGGTCCTTATACTAAAGAAGACAGAATCCTACATCACAGCAACTCAAAAGCCATGAATGCAATCCTGAAAGGTTTACAGAAATCTGATCTTACCAAAGTTATTCACTACAAGACAGCTAGTGAAATGTGGAAACAATTGCAGGTTGTTCATACAGGGGATGCAAATGTCCGAAAGGCCAAATTAAAACATTTTAAAGATATGTTTGAACAACTCAAGATGAATGATGATGAAAAGATTAGTGACTACATGCTTCGGATGGATGAGATTGTGAACTCCATGAAAGACCTTGGTCTTGAACTTGCTGAAAATGATGTGTGTGATAAGATTTTAAGATCCCTTCCTAATAGATTTAGTGAAAATATTTCTGCTATTGAGGAAGCTAAAGATTTAGATAAATTGAAAAAGGATGAGCTTCATAGTA
The DNA here is from genome assembly GCA_028583015.1 of Wollemia nobilis. NCBI lineage: Eukaryota > Viridiplantae > Streptophyta > Pinopsida > Araucariales > Araucariaceae > Wollemia > Wollemia nobilis. The sequence goes on from JAQPPZ010000159.1 coordinate 1,675,967, forward strand.
TTCTTGCAAAATTTGAGTTGAGAACTCAAGTGAAAGATGATGTAAAGAAAGAGGCAGCTTTCAAATCTACCAAGAAATCAAAGGGCAAACAGATTCAAGAAAGTGATGAGTCTTATAGTGATGAAGAGGCATATTACAGTAAGAAAGGCAAGTTTTCCATAAAGCACAAAAGCAAGAAGAATATAAGATGTTTCAATTGTGGGAAATTTGGTCATTATGCTACTGACTGTACTGTTTCCAAAAATGAAAGTGATGAAGATATACAGGATGTTAAGAGCAAGGATTTTGAAAAGTACAGGTATTACAAAAAGAGCAAAGATGAGTACAACAATCACAAGAAAAGCAAAGATGAGTACAACAATCATGGAAAGAGGCATTCTCACAAGAATAAGAAGAGCTTCTACTTAGACAAAGTAAGCAAGTGTTCTAGCAGTGATAGTGAAAGTTCTTCTAGTGATGACGAAAATGAGATGTTGTTCATTTCAGAAAAAGAGGAAGAACCGAAACATAAATTCACGGTCATGAAATGCTTTAGATGTGGAAATTTTGGGCACCTTGAGGATAATTGCAAAAATAATGATTTGGCTGCTAGTATGTATGAGGATGCTTCAAAAAACTACAATGAAGATGCATGTATGGTTTTTGAAAAAGGTAGCACCTCTAGTGATAAGAAATCTAAAAAAGGCCGTGATAATTCAAAGTGCCATCAAATAGAGGATCTTGAATGTGAACTCAATAATGCTCTTAGTGTTCTAAAAAAGGAAAGAAAGAAGAATGATAGATTCAAGATTAAATTAGATGAATGCTGTATGGAGAGAGATGAACTTATAGAAAATCTTGAAGTCTCTATGGCTAAGTCACAAGAAATAAAAAATGAGTTAGATTCTAAAATTCTGGAGTATAGTGAGTTAGAACAGGAAATGGCTTCTTTGAAAGAAGAAAATAAATATTACAAGGATAAACTCTACAGATTTCAGGACAGCTCCAAGAAGGTTAAGTCTCTCATCAAAAATCAAAGAAATCCAATAGATAAAACAGGTCTCGGTTTTGTTGAGCCGCACAAGAAACAGGTTGGGGAATCTAGCAAGAGATTTCAAAAAGAAGAGAGTTCTATTGAAGAAAGTATTTCAGATCATGAGTCCGTAAGTGATAAATGCGCAGAAATAGAAAACAGAATTCTGAATGCCAAGAAGAAGATTTCGAGACCCAAGAAGTCGAATAAAAGAAAATTTCACGGCACATGTTTTGCGTGTCACAGATTTGGTCACATGGCTATACATTGCATGACTCAAGTGAAGAAAGTAAATGACAGTTTCAGGAGACGTAATTTCTTTCAAGGGTATTGCTACTCTTGTCAATAATTCAGGCACAAGGCAATTTTTTGCAAGGCAAATAACAGGAACTGGGTTAGTCAGAACAGGCGGATTCAAAGAACAGCCATGCCTAAAAGAAATAATATTGTTACTTGCTATAAGTGCAAAAATGAAGGTCACCTAGCTAGATAGTGTAGAGCTGATATTCCGAGATACAGGAACAAAAATAGTAGTATGAACAAGTCCAAGGATCAAAGCATGGATAAGAACAGGAATGACAACAAAAACAAGAAAAATAATATGTACAGGTTCAAGAATCAAGGTATGGAGAAAAATAGGAATTATGAAAGGAATAGGAATAGCAGTATGAACAGGTCCGAGGATCAAAATAGTAACAAGAACAGCAATGTGGAAAAAGAATTCAAGAGAAGGCCCGGCAAAGAAATAGTAGACATTAATGATGATGAGTGTCTAATGGGAGTTTCACTCCCAACCCTATTTTAAATCACCTTAATAGAAGGTGGGGGAGGGACTAAGCTAAGAGACTCATTCTTAGTCCCAAACCCCAAAGGTGACCCTTTGCCATTGATGACAAAGGGGGAGAGATTTGAGTAAGGGGGAGAGATATGTGTAAGGAGAATCTGTGAGTAAGGGGGAGAGATATGTGTAAGAGGAAAGCTTCAAGTGAGGGGGAGCAAAAACTTCAAATATAGATTCTCAGTTTTTGGATCAGTTGGTTCAGTTTTGATTCTTGAGATATGTTTTTTAGTTAAGGGTTGCCATCAATGACATAGGAGGAGATTGTTGGCAATTTTGGGTACCTTGAGTACATTGTCGTTGCTCAAGTATAGTTGTTGTCATTGATGTCAAAGGAGCTCTTAGTAGTTGTTGTCTTTGATGTCAAGGAGTTCTTGGAGAATTTTGTTTTTATGTCTAAGTATGTGTTTTGATGAAGGTTTCAGCTGGTCAGTAAGTCTTCAAGAAAATCAGAGTAGCCCAGTTGCCAAAAATCCAGAAAAAGATAAGTTAGAAAAAGTTTGCAGGCTGCTGGAAAAACTGTCATGATTTCGCGACATGTTTCAGGAGAGAGAAAGTGTTGGCAAAACTATCATGATTTCGCGACATGTTTTAGGAGAGAGAAAGTGCTGGCAAAACTGTCACAATTTCGCGACATGTTTGAGGAGAGAGAAAGTGCTGGCAAAACTGTCATGATTTCGTGACATGTTTGAGGAGAGAGAAAGTTCTGGAAAAACTGTCATGATTTCACGACATGCTGGAAGGCAGAGACAAAGCAGGCAAAATTTTCGTGATTTTGTGACATGTTTGAGGAGAGAGAAAGTTCAGGCAAAACTGTCGTGATTTCATGACAAGTTGAGTTGGCAGTGTTTGAGCAGCAGGAAGTGTCACAATTTCGCGACAAGTTTCAAAGAAGTACGGATATAGAAAGTGTCACGATTTCATGACATGTTCCAGTTTCGTGAGCAGTTGGCAGAAAAGTGCTTAAGGCAGCGAAAGTGTCACGATTTTGTGACATGTTCCAGTTTCACGAGCAATTGGCAGGAAAGAGCTTAAGGCAGCAAAAGCGTCACGATTTCGTGACATGTTCCAATTTTGCGAGCAGTTGGCAGGAAAGAGCTTAAGGCAATGAAAGCATCGCTATTTCGTGACATGTTCCATTTTCGCTAGTGCAAACCGAGAAAAGGTTGAAGAAGCAAGAAGTGTCATGATTTTGCGACAGAGTTTCTGATGACATCAGTAAGAGGCAAAGGTGTCACGATTTCGTGACAGTAGCGGGGAAGAAGGCTTTGAAGTCTAGAGCGTCACGATTTCATGACAATAATCATGATGATGTCAGCAAAGTTAGGGAGTGTCACGATTTCATGACAACAGGCTAAAGAAAGGTGTAAGACAGACTGTAGTGTCACAATTTCACGACAACAAGCTAGTGAAAGTGTACAACAGGCTGTAGTGTCACGATTTCATGACAACAAACCAAAGAAGGTGCACGATAGGCAGTAGTGTCACGATTTCATTACAACAAATAATACAAGGTGTATGGTAGACAAAGGCATAGCGATATCACGACATGTTTGAGTTTCACGCTAGGAAAGCTACAGAACAGCAGAGGCGGTTGAAGCCGACGGAGTTAACCTTTGCCAACGAAGTGTAAGGTTGTGCAGCCGATGATGGTTTTAAGGATATACAGCCGACTAAGATCAAGAATTTAATCATGAATTTTTGCTATAAAAGGAGGACTATTTTTGAGTTTCAAGTATCGAATGTGTGTGTCGAGTTTGCGCAAGCGAAGTCTGTTGTGTGCAAAGAGCAGTCATATCGAATCGATCAAAGTGTGCATTCGAAGTGCGACTTTCATAGAAGTAGAGTGTAGGAAGAAGTTCAATTGAGGAGAAGTAGACTATGCAAAGAAGGTGCTATTGTGGCTGCACATAGGCGCATAAGTTGCTGTGTGATTGAATGCTACAGTATTTACATAGACTGTATAAAGAAAGTAGAGTATGCGAAGACTGTGGCGCAACGAATGCGCAAAGGAGCAGAAGTTATTGATATTGTGACATACGGAGACAGTGCATAGAAGTAAGGAGTTCGATAGCTGAAGTGCTATTGTATTTTGTGAGGACTACACTACTGTGTTTTGGTAGAAGTTGCAAGGATAGTGCTATAGCATTTTGTAAAGATTGCACTACTGTGTTTGCGCAAAAGTTAAAAAGATAGTGCTACTGTACCTTGAGAAAATTGTGCTACTGTAGTCTTGTAGATAGTGAAAAGTTGGTTTTGATCTAGTGCAGAAAAGAACATAGAAAGAGGACAATTGTGCCAAACCGAAGGACTATGTTTGGTGCAGATAAGAGGACCAGCTTTGTAGTGACAGAGTTGAGGACAAAGATCTCCAACCAGAGCAGGGAAGACAGGTGTCTTCTGTGGATAGAGTTCCACTCGTTAAGGGCAGAGGAGATAGAGGTCTTCTAGAGGTTCACCAAGCAAAGAAAAATTAGGGGAAGGTGTTTCCTTTGAGATGAGGCTCATAAACATTGTAATCGGGAAATATTCCCAGAGGACTTTGATATAACTTTTAGAAGAAAAGTTTTATCCGTGGAGTAGCCCACCTTGGGTGAACCACGTAAATTGTTGTGTATCTTTGTGGATTGCATTTTGTGCATTGTTCTACTGCTGTTATTACTGCTATCTTTATTCTGCATGTTAATGGTTTGAAAGCTGTATTGATAGATAAAGTTAAAAGTGGTCTTATACTATTCACCCCCGCCTCTCAGTATAAGCTTGTGTTCTTCATAGGTCACCAAAAATAGTTATATTAACAAAATATAATGAATACGTGGCATATTGGATGGCAAGATGTCATCAATTAGAAGGAAAGGTCTCATCATTATAGACCTTAAGAAAAGAGCTAGAACAAAAAAATTCAAAAATTGAAAAAATGTAGGAAAAAGTGCAGGATGTATGCTAGATTACAGTGTATGGTTTAGTGTCGGAGGCCAGCCAGATTCTACAGCTTAATTTTGAAAGAAAAATACCTCCATTGGCAAACAATGAGGATCACCTTTGTCCTCTCTCACAAATTGGAAACACCTAGTGAGCTTCTAGAATATTTTTGGTAAAGTTCTGCAGAACACCAAATCTTCTATGTGAATTATTCTTGCATAATTTCTTTTTGCCAACCGAAGTTATCTTGCTTCACCATGTCTTCACTAGTGATATTCAGCTTAGGGCTTTTTAGTCAACACTCTAGAATCAAATATATTGGGAGCAAGAAAAGAAAACCAGCAAGGCCATGGAATTATAGGCAGTTTTGCTCATTAGGCCTATTCACCTGAACCATAGGACCTCCACCAATGAGAACTATACTCTAATGAGGGATGACATAGTAAGAAAAATGTATTTGGGGAACTTGCAAAAATGCATAGATGGTTTTCAAACCTTTTGTGCAACATCTTTTGCTGATGCTTTATCAGCTTGCAAAAATAGGTGGGAAGAGTTACCTATATCACTGCAGAAGAGAGAACCCATCTCACCAAATAACCTGATGTGGTCTAGAATAAGGGTAGAATGTATAATCCAGACCATATTTGAGGTAAAGGAGCAGTGGATAGGTCTCAGGTACAATAATCCAATAATTATCATCCCTGTTCCATATTTCTTTGATAATGACCCTCAATCAGGCGATCAATTCCAAGAGTGGCTTAGGGAAATCAAAGAGCACAAAGGATATTACAAAGTTGGAAGTAGACTGTGGAAATATGCTAAACGCTATCTTGACATAGATCTTTGTGCTGCTATAGCAGAACATAATGCATGAGGACATGCATTACAATAGGTTGGGGGGAAATGATGAGGCAAAACATTACCTCATACAAAGACTGCTTTTGATAACTTTTTAAACTATTTGGAACCACTTATGATATGATTTTGTAATAATTTTAGTGATACTATGCATTATATGATGATGTGTGCATATTGGAATGATAAAGTGCATATGACCTATTTTGACTGTTTATCTATGTTTTATAATATGTTTTAGCTGTATTATTTAGTATATTTTGCATTAATTTAATGTTGTAATATTAAGTTGTTGCTATCTATTTGGTTTTGTGCTTCTTTCATAATATTTTCCCACCGTTTAACCATTTTAAATAACCAAAAGGCACCAAAAATTTGTCAACAGTTTGAATGTGTAGAAAATAGGAACTTTTCGATACAAATTCTAGCTAGATGTACATATATAGCATGGATTGGAATTGGTCCACTCTAGTTCATAAAAAATATGGGATCAGTCTTCTGGGAACTTATGGAGACTATTTCTGCCATCACAACTATTCTCATGCACTTCTAGATCATGAATTAATATAAACTCTGTTCTACTGCCTGATATTCCAAAGCAGCTCCGAAATAAGCGTAGAAGACATAAATTTGGTCAAATGCATATTTAATTGTAGTAAAAGGGAGGTAAACAATGGTTGCAACTATTATAGGGACATCCCTATCCTTTCCAACACCTATCCCTCACTAGATAAAGCCAACAACTGGAATGGATAAGGTTTAATGGATCAAATCCCTACATTTTTAGAAAACATAGTCCTGCAACAGTTGTAATAGTCCTAAATTGAAGCACCAAACCTTATCACTATTGTAACTTGCTTGTATAAATAAAATTCTCCCATTTGGTTGAGCATATAGGAGACTATAGGATAAGAGGATATAGGTGCTAGGAGATAGAGTAGTCCAAGTGTTGTAATTGTGTACTACAATAGATCAGTAGTCTGTAGAATTTCCCTTGCACTGTTGATATGCTAATAATAAAATAAAGGTGAAATATTTGTCATTCATGTTTGCTTCTGAGTTCAGTATGAGGATTTAATAGTGTAGAGTAATTTTATTTTCCCCCTTTTGTTTCAGGAAGCAAGGGCCACTTCTAGGTTCAAAGGAGGGTTTTTACCTGATAGAATTCTACTATTTCTTACTACAATAGGTCAGTAGGAATTTGACAACTTTTTGCATAGTTAATATTGAATTAAACTTCATCTAGCATGTGGCACATGAATGCATTATAGTTAATTCATCTAGAATATATTTTATAGCATAACATTTTCTATTTCAGCTTCATCATTTCTAGTCTGTATTTCCAGTTTGCATTAGAGAATTTCTTGACAATTCAGTCTGCTACAGATTTGCAATATTTGCTTACCAAACTTTGAATTTCATTATTGTCTTAGGTTTCATTTTCTACAGGTGTGAAGTTTCAATTATGAAAACTTTCATTGTTGTTATAGTTAATTCTGTGATTTCAATTTTGTTATTTTAAATTCTATCAATTAAATTCTGTCATTTTCAATTCTGCAATAGTTCATATTTGTTTTTCCTGCAACTGTGTGAATTTAAATTATGCAAGGATAAGTAGGCACTCAGTTTTAGTTTCTAAGAGATTAAAAGGGACACCTGAAACCCCCAAAATTCTAACTGTTAATGAATAAGTCCATGATATTGATGAACTAAAAATTAGTCTGTTAACCCCTACTTTTGTATATAGCCTTGGACACCGCCCTGGATTGAGACATAATGATTAAATGATGAATATTTAATGAAACTTATCAATTTTGTAGTGAATGCATGTAGGATGAATGTAATGATGTTATTTGATATGGAAATGCATATAGGATGAATGCAATAATGTGATTTTATTTTTAAATACATATAGGATGAATGCATAGCTATAATGTGTACTAAATGTATATGACATAGATGCATGGATGCATGTATGTACGTACTAAAATATACCAAGGAAGCACTTGTATCATGAAATTTACTTGTATGGATGTGATCAATTCCATGATTTTGTGAATGTCGGATAATGTAAGGCATGTGTAATTTTTTTGACCAACATAGTTGTGACAATCAAATCTCAGACCCTTAGCTATACAAGTTTTTGTGGCAACTTATAATTAATCGAGCTGGTTCAAAATTTGTTATGGACCTATATGTGTGCATGTATGAGGTTTATTTATCCATTTTGAGGGAGGTAGGATTAACCCATTGTAAATGTAATTGGACTAGTAAGATCATCCATCCGTAATAGTGATCTATACAAAAGCAAGGTACTAATGTTACAGATATGTTGCCACTTGTAAGACTATTCCACTAGTAGGCAGGCTCTTCGAGCCTATTGCTAGTGATGGAAATCATCCCATGGTGTTATGTTGAACCTAATGACCAAAGGTGATAAGCATAATATGGGTTATATCAAGAGCCGTTTCCTTTTGTTTTTTGCCACTCATCTAGTGTTGACCTATATATTGTAGTGCTCTTTTTCTTTTTCTTTTTTCCTTTTTTTTTTGGTGCTCTTTTGTAAGGGCGATAAATTTTGTTTTCTACCCAACCATTTATTTTTACTTATGCTTGATCCCTTTATTTATCCCTAGGTCGCGTGTTGACCATGCAAGTGATAGGGTGAGCAGGAGATACCATTCTCTAGATGCTGATATCTACTCAATATGTCCTCTTTCCTATACTCAAAATTGTTTAATGTGTAGCCTGTTGTGAGTGGTCCATGAAGTTGAACCAGACTAAAGATCCATAAGAAGAATGTACAAGACTCGGTAGCTATAGGTGACACTGGATTGACTGAACTATAGAGTGGTCAAAGTTGAACATGATACCTATGTATACCCTGATACTAAAAAAGGGGGAATGGATATCCAGGTAGTGATGCTAAAAAGTGCATGTATTACTCATTTTGGAGGTGAATTTTATTTTTGGGGGAAGAATGTACAAACTTAAAATGAAATTAACATGAAAAACATGTGGATATGTGCAATGGATGTCAATGTAAATGATGCAAGTAGGGGAATGCAATATCTACAAGAGGAAATTTATGATGTATAGAAGGAGAAGTTTAGAACACTTATTTACAGGTGAGTATATTGTATCGTGATGATCAAAAAGTGTGATGTTGATGAGGCCCAAAAATGCCTCATTATTGCACAATGTTTGACTACCATATGATAAGTTAATTGCCAAATAGTTGACTAAAATATACTATTTGTTAAGTGTTTGCATGATTTTATGTTAGGAATACTATATCTCTGTTTTTGACTATTTTCAGCATTTTGTGACTGATTTTGCTTGATTAAGTAGCAAGTAAGAACATGCATTTCAATTAACCAAATGTGGTATGCTGATATCCATTAACTTCTCAATGGTTTTTGAATGTTTTCCTGCCCTTCAACTTGTTTCAAATCCACATTGAAGCCAAAAGTTTAGGACTGTCATAAATCTAAAAATCTGAAAAAACAGCCATATAAAAATCAGCAAGCTGTCACTTTATAGGAACACCTTGAAGTTGTCAAGCAAAGCATGAGGATATGGATGGAATGAGTTCAGAAGGACTACAGAAGACATATGACCTATTTAGAAGCATTCCCACATGGTCTAAATAGGCAGCAACAGGGTATAACAGAGCAGGGACAATTGTGCAGCATTGTTGCACTATTTCAGCATGGTTACTTGGTGAATGAAGTGTATAAATTCAGTAGCAACTTGATGTAATCCTTCATGTTGATATTTGAATAATTTTTCCATGTTCTAATTTGTTTGAATTTGCAAGAAATGCCAATATTTTACAACTGTGCAGCAGAATTGGAAAATGCAGTAATTTACCATGTAAATTCTAGCAAGCTACCAATGAATGGCAAGGCATGGAATTCACACATGGAGAGGAATGAAGGCTATTGCAATCTGATCCTGAGGGCTAATCCACCTGAGAAATGTAGCTAAAATCACTTGAAGAGCACATAGTTGTTCATTCTGAAGATCTTCGGAATGAACAAGACATCTTCGGAATGAGAAATGCAGTCTCTTCGGAATGAGCCACTTATCTTCGAAATGAGAACAGAAAGTGCTTTTTGACTTGTTGACTGATTTTTGATGATGGAAAAAGGGAAAGAAGGTTGAAAAGGTTAAAGGAAAATATCTCCCATCTGACTTTGTCGTCCTTGCCGTCCAAAGCCACCATTCATGGAAAAGATCAATTTTGATCCTCTTCTAGGATAAACCCAGAAATAATTGCAGCATAATAGGAAGTTGTTTGCAAGATAGAAATGGCATATTCTGAAGTGGAGAAAGATGTGTGAGATATTTCTAGACTCCTCCCACGTACTCCCACCACTGAAGATGCTTTCTAAGGGCCAATGACTACTACTGCAACACAAACCGTCCAGATTTGCATTTATTTTAGATCCAAAATTATTGGCAAATCACCGTAGAGCAGCACATAGGCTGATTTGAGCATGGGATATGTTGTAAATATTTATATAAATAACATAGCTCCCTCCTTGGTTGAGCTAGTTAGGAATTAGAATAGAGGAGAGTTTTCAATAGCAGCAATTAGGACTGTACAACAATTTTCTGTAACAGTTTTCAGCATGTTCTGTCATCAATAAAAGTGCAGCTATTTTATCATTTTCTGTTCTGAGTGTTAATTAGTTAAGGAGTGCTTTTCACCTCCTTCTAGATCAGGAAGTATGGGCCCACTTTCAGATCTAGAAGGAGGGATTTTATGGTAGGTTTTAATCTGTAATTTTGCTATAGCAGAATTAATAGATTGCTTGCCAGATTTCATTTTCTTGTTTTTATTTTGTATTATGTGATTTATGTTTTCTATTATGTTTGTGTACAACATTTGTGTGTATGTCAGCTGAAAAATTATATTAAGCATTTTTCCTTTGCTTTCCATGTTTTCCCTACTTTCTATTTTAGCAACTTTCCATTTTTTAGCATATTTCATTTTGCTGTCAATTCCTGTAGTAGAAGCTTGACGACCTTTTGTGGCAGGGCATTGACAGGTGTTTTTAGAATAAGTTTCATTTACAAGCATCATTTCAATTATGCAAGAGTAACTAGATTTCAATTCTACAAAAGTAGATTAGATTTCAATTTAGCAATTTCAATTCATGCAATTGTAGTTAATTGTTAAATTCTGCAATTTAGATTTAGTTTTCAATTCTTGTAATTTATTTTAGTTTCCATTCTTCAGACTAGGTTTAGTGTGACACCAAAAGGCTAAACCAAAATCTGCTTCACCAATAAATGCTTGAAATCTGAATGCCTGAATTGTACTTTGCCCTAGCCTTCTATCATAGACAACCTTGGACACCACCCCGGATTGATAAGATCTTTGAGATTTAATGATGTGCTTAATGACAACTCATCATTTTGGCATCGTTGTCGAGGAACATGGTGTTGTTAGAGGGTAAAAGTAGTCAAATAATTATTATTGTGCTAAGTTATGAAGTTCAGAGTTAAATCTGAATGTAATAGCTGGTATAAATAATAATTATTGATAGTTGCATTTCAGTCCATTTAGAAAACAAGCAACCACAGGGAGGTGATCTTCACACTTGGGGGTTAAATTGCTTATGTTTGAAATTCTTGATAAAAATTGAAAGAATTCATCATCCTCATTATCAAGAAACATAAGATCTCTTAGAGGAGCCATCTGCTAGTACTACCATTTTTATATCCATATCATCAGGGTAGTATAAACAAATTTGTACTAGGTGTTGGAAAGATATCATGGTAGATATACAAGACTATCCCTTGAACAAAATAGCCATATCAGCTACCTGTAGCATTTGTTCACAAGGACATATCATTGATGAATGCCATTTACTTCCATAACTTAGAGATGCAAAATCTGTTGCCTAGTCTGAATTCTTCTCAAAGAGAGATCCCAACAACAACAAACAGGGCAAGTAAATCAACCACCACCTTCAGCCCAACCTGTGGCCAATATGAATAATATAGGACAGGCAACCCCTGTCTATGTAAGCTGAAAAAAAAATCACAAAAACTTTTGCACAATCAAAATAGGAGTTTACAACTTAATGATGATCCTAGAGTTTTCCATTATTACTTAAATATTGTTAGGATTTTACCGTGCTAAACCGCAACCTAGCAATTCTTAGCCTACATAGACAATAGTTGATCTCATTAGAGGTGATCCTACCTGACAAGTAGTTGATCTGCTAAAGTTGTACACTTCTTGTCTTATTGTGCAAACCAAAAATATTTCTTTTTTTAGCCCAACTTGTGATCAGTCTGAATAATACAGGATAGGCAACCCCTGTCTATGTAGCTGAATCTGGTATAAAAAAAAAACTCACAGGAAATGTTATTGACTATAGCAACATCCAACTGTGCTCAAACAAGAACTTACCTGAGCTTGAAGAGACAAAAATCAATGGAGATACATAGAAAACCTTTAGTCCAAACACACAAAAATTAGCCTTGGATAAAGGAGAAAAACTAGAAAAACTGCACATAGAAAATTTACTTCCATTGAACTCCTTAGTAAGAAATTACAAAGGGGTAAATTATGTCCTCCTAGGAATGAAACAAATTGAAGTGCAGCCAAGAAAATTCTTGAACATTATTAGTCAGCTGACTTATAAACAAAAAGCAAAATTGTTGTTATTTTGAAACAATATTTCAATCCCTTTACATGGAATTACAAGGGTATATCAAGATTTTATCTTGATGTAAGCACTTAACATCTTTTGGGAATTGGTATTTAATTATTTCAAGAATAGATTGACAAGATTTTGTAGACTAGGAGGCATGGACAACACTTGATTGAAGAAGTTTTCAGATATGGAGCAGTGCTTCTTTCTCCCATTGGTAATTCATGGAGGATGTTAGTGGTGAATGGAAATTGCCTTCGGGTATACCATGCACCATTAACTAAGGAGGAGTTCTTGAAGGAGATTCCATTGGATGTACACATAATGGAAGAGAATTTCTCTTCAATATCAGATTCAGAGTGATGATAAAAAGTTTGACAAAAAAAAAAAATACAAGAAAAGCAAAAAGAAGAATAGTCTTGTTTGTGAACTTCCTTCTTGGGTACAAGCAAGACAAGAAAAATTGAAAAAAAAAGAGAGAAAAAAAATTGCAGCAGAGGCATGTCCCACAAAATGGGGATACATGAGGACAAGCATCAATTTCAGCAAGGAAGAGGAACAATGGAGCCAATACTTCATTTCCAGCAATAAGGAGGCAATTATGATGTAAGAAGATTCTTACTACTCATCTAGAAAGGAAGGTTGCATCAATGTTGCAGGTTTCAACAGAAAGAGATGGTGTTTTCATACAACAATTGACATGTTTTTGCAGAATAAGGATTGGTCTTATCCAAATAAGAGTGAGAGATGTTCTCTCTCATTGAAGCACTTGAAAAAAAAAAGAGGACAGAAGTTGGTTGAAAACCAGAAATGGCAGCCTCTTCTGATGAAAAAAAATGAAAAAAAGAGATGAAAAAAAAATGAAAAAAAAGGAAAGAAAAGAAAAAAAATGAATAATTCAGTAGTGAAAACCTTCTTGGAGGCGCTACTGAGTTGGCTTGCATGAAAACCAATTTTTTGGCATGCATTGCCTTGTTGATCTACCCATCATTGTTCCACCATTGTACAAATCTCACACTGCACCTGTGTTATGTTTGTTTATGTTTTCGGATAGCCTCGCTAACAATCATCAAAAGCAGCTTGTAAAGTGCATGACCAATTTTCAAGACAATAAGGTATGTGTTTCTTGCATTTAATTCATAGTAAACATTTAGCATTTAGTGTATGATAATCGGTATTTGGCATAAACTATTCATACAATATTGACAAGTTGAAAAAGGAACATGTTCAAGATGTCAAGAAACACCCCCTTATGCCCTTAATTGCATGGAAATTCCAAAACTATGCAAAAACCTGATTTTGGGACAGACATGGCAGCAATTCTATTTCAATTTGTAGGGCAAATTTTAGAAGGAGAACTGCAAGTTTATATCTCACAATTGTCTGATAAATTGAAGGAGGATAATCAACAAAATGCACCTGAAGGTTCTATTTTAGTACTACTAGAATAAAACAACAACATACAAAACAAAGAATAGCATCTAAAAAAAAGGATGAAGAAGGGATTTTTGATGTTATGGAAGGCTTATACACTCTAGAGATGGGCCCACAATAGAATCTGTAGCTAAATTTTGCATAGGAGGTCATTTTTGCATTTTTTTTGAAGATCTTTGGAATGAACAAGACATCTTCGAAATGAGAAATACAGTCTCTTTCTTAATGAGCAGACATCTTTGAAATGAGAAATACAGTCTCTTCGAAATGAGCAGACATCTTTAAATGAGAAATATAGTCTCTTTAAAATGAGCAGACATCTTTGAAATGAGAAATACAGTCTCTTCGAAATGAGCAGACATCTTCGGAATGAGAAATACAGTCTCTTCGAAATGAGCAGACATCTTCGGAATGAGAAATACAGTCTCTTCGAAATGAGCAGGATATCTTCGGAATGAGCAGAAACTGTACCAAAATTGCTGAAAATGCTACAGAATAGCAAAAAGAGTAGGGTACATCAAATATTGAGGTTTATAAGGCTCTACCACAAGTAAGTACATCCCTCAAGCATTTCAAATCCAAAAATTTTATCAATTTTGTTCAAAAGGTGCAAATAACAGAAATAAGCATTCAGGCTGAAATATTGTTAAGAACAGAAAATTCCATTAGTAGTAGTGCATCTGCCAAATATGGTTCCACAATAAGACTATTGCAAGATGAATCACATGATATCAAGCCTTTAAGAGGTACCTTGCAACACTAAAACTTGTAGAAAGATAGAAAAAGAGTCATACATGTGCTTAATTGCAAAATACTTGATATAGTGCAGCAAGGAGGAATTTCTCAGTTAGCAGGTAGCAAAGGATGTTGTTCACAAGAATAAAACCTGCATATTACTATGGCCTACTAAGATGCATGAGGGCATGCATCAGTTCAAGTTGGGGGGATGATGAGGCCCAAAAATACCTCATTATTGCACAATGTTTGACTACCATATGATAAGTTAATTGCCAAATAGTTGACTAAAATATACTATTTGTTAAGTGTTTGCATGATTTTATGTTAGGAATACTATATCTCTATTTTTGACTATTTTCAGCATTTTGTGACTGATTTTGCTTGATTAAGTAGCAAGTAAGAACATGCATTTCAATTAACCAAATGTGGTATGCTGATATCCATTAACTTCTCAATGGTTTTTGAATGTTTTCCTGCCCTTCAACTTGTTTCAAATCCACATTGAAGCCAAAAGTTTAGGACTGTCATAAATCTGAAAATCTGAAAAAATAGCCATATAAAAATCAGCAAGTTGTCACTTTATAGGAACACCTTGAAGTTGTCAAGCAAAGCATGAGGATATGGATGGAATGAGTTCAGAAGGACTACAGAAGACATCTGACCTATTTAGAAGCATTCCCACATGGTCTAAATAGGCAGCAACAGGGTATAACAGAGCAGGGACAATTGTGCAGCACTGTTGCACTATTTCAGCATTGTTACTTGGTGAATGAAGTGTATAAATTCAGTAGCAACTTGATGTACTCCTTCATGTTGATATTTGAATAATTTTTCCATGTTCTAATTTGTTTGAATTTGCAAGAAATGCCAATATTTTACAACTGTGCAGTAGAATTGGAAAATGCAGTAATTTACCATGTAAATTCTAGCAAGCTACAAATGAATGGCAAGGCATGGAATTCACACATGGAGAGGAATGAAGGCTATTGCAATATGATCCTGAGGGCTAATCCACCTGAGAAATGTAGCTAAAATCACTTGAAGAGCACACAGTTGTTCATTCTGAAGATCTTCGAAATGAACAAGACATCTTCGAAATGAGAAATGCAGTCTCTTCGAAATGAGCCACTTATCTTCGGAATGAGAACAGAAAAGTGCTTTTTGACTTGTTGACTGATTTTTGATGATGGAAAAAGGGAAAGAAGGTTGAAAAGGTTAAAGGAAAATATCTCCCATCTGACTTTGTCGTCCTTGCCGTCCAAAGCCACCATTCATGGAAAAGATCAATTTTGATCCTCTTCTAGGATAAACCCAGAAAAAACTGCAGCATAATAGGAAGTTGTTTGCAAGATAGAAATGGCATATTCTGAAGTGGAGAAAGATGTGTGAGATATTTCTAGACTCCTCCCACGTACTCCCACCACTGAAGATGCTTTCTAAGGGCCAATGACTACTACTGCAACACAAACTGTCCAGATTTGCATTTATTTCAGATCCAGAATTATTGGCAAATCACTGTAGAGCAGCACATAGGCTGATTTGAGCATGGGATATGTTGTAAATATTTATATAAATAACATAGCTCCCTCCTTGGTTGAGCCAGTTAGGAATTAGAATAGAGGAGAGTTTTCAATAGCAGCAATTAGGACTGTACAACAATTTTCTGTAACAGTTTTCAGCATGTTCTATCATCAATAAAAGTGCAGCTATTTTATCATTTTCTGTTCTGAGTGTTAATTAGTTAAGGAGTGCTTTTCACCTCCTTCTAGATCAGGAAGTATGGGCCCACTTTCAGATCTAGAAGGAGGGATTTTATGGCAGGTTTTAATCTGTAATTTTGTTACAAGAGAATTAATAGATTGCTTGCCGATTTCATTTTCTTGTTTTTATTTTGTATTATGTGATTTATGTTTTCTATTATGTTTGTGTACAACATTTGTGTGTATGTCAGCTGAAAAATTATATTAAGCATTTTTCCTTTGCTTTCCATGTTTTCCCTGCTTTCTATTTTAGCAACTTTCCATTTTTAGCATATTTCATTTTGTTGTCAATTCCTGTAGCAGAAGCTTGACGACCTTTTGTGGCAGGGCATTGATAGGTGTTTTTAGAATAAGTTTCATTTACAAGCATCATTTCAATTATGCAAGAGTAACTAGATTTCAATTCTACAAAAGTAGATTAGATTTCAATTTAGCAATTTCAATTCATGCAATTGTAGTTAATTGTTAAATTCTGCAATTTAGATTTAGTTTTCAATTCCTGTAATTTATTTTAGTTTCCATTCTTGCAGACTAGGTTTAGTGTGACACCAAAAGGCTAAACCAAAATCTGCTTCACCAATAAATGCTTGAAATCTGAATGCCTGAATTGTACTCTGCCCTAGCCTTCTATCGTAGACAACCTTGGACACCACCCCGGATTGATAAGATCTTTGAGATTTAATGATGTGCTTAATGACAATGCATCAGATGCTATAGTAATGGTTGCCCCAACATGTGGGGTGTGTGTGTAGTAGGTGTATAAGCTATAATATGTTAGATGTATGTGGTAATGTCAACTAGAGGAGAGGACTATAGATAGTATGTACAACTAGAAGTAGTAGAAGAATTGGTCTTTGGTAACCAATAAGATAAGGGGATTACCAAAGTCAAAGGGTGATAGAAGAAAGTGGGGTAGATCAGCGTAGGTATGTAGCCGCTCGAAGTGTAACCATACAACTATGCGAGGAAATAAGAAGAAGGGGAAGAGAGAAGAAGAAGAACAGACAGGAACTACTAACGGGTGAAATGTCATGGGTCCGATCGATAATGATATGGTGAAGTGATAGTACGGCTTGGACTTTGATGACTGGTGTAATTGGAAATGTTGTGAATGTAGCGGGTTGGTGGTGTTAATGTTTCTCATAGTGGCAAAGTTCTAGGGATAATGTGGCGTGGAGGACTTAAGAGTTGACTAAATGGGATGGAACATTCAAGTGATGGAGTTTGATTGCCATGCAACATATTGTGGACCAGGGTTTCAAATGTTCGGCACTCTTCAATGTCATGACTTGGTTGGTGATGATAGATGCAATATTGATTCTCATGGTAGTTACGTGGTTTAGGGCACAAAGGATCAATGGGTCGAATCTCAGGTAGGTCAATAAGGCCCTGATGCATGAGATGGTAGAAAATTTCAAATAAGGGAGTAAATGAAATTAATATGGGGTAAATGTATTGTTCCTTTAAAGGTGAGTGGGGCCTGGTTGAAGGGAAATTTGACAATGGAGGTATGGATCAAGGATCCAATGTGGGGTGAATCTGAGGTCGAGGGATGGATCTGTGTTGTGGTGAGGATGCACGGGTTGTGGGATACTAACATGGATGAACATGACAATGACAATGGCTCATCTATACCTTGAGGGCCTCAACATATAAAAAGAGATATTGCATCTCATGATGTGGAGGTTATGGTTTCAAGGAAGATGGCGATTGAGATTCCAGTGCATAAGGAGTGGCTTGGTATGCACAAGAAAGTGGATGAGGTCATGATGATGATGGGGTGGAGTGGAATGGTTATGGGGATTATAGAACTTGTTGGGAGGGTAGGCCTCGCAATGGTGAAGGTGGCATCTTAAGGATGGGTGGCATAGGGGATGGCTCTGGGTGGCGATGTGAATGGGAAGGGGGCATGTTTGTACGACTAGCTTGAGTAGCTTGGGTCGCGTGGGCTTGCAAGGCTTGGGAGTAGGAAGATTCTCCACTAGGAAGCGGGGCCGGTAGGCATGAAGGATGGGCCGGATGGGGCATGTATCCTCTATTAGGAGGGTGGTAGGTTCCAAGAGGGTGATGTGGGGAATTAGTGGGTGAATAAAGATTCATAGTATCTTCATGCAACTATGAAGGTGATTCTCATGGTTGGGGATGAGATGTTTTCTATTTTTCATCAAAAGAGGATAGGGTGACCTGGTTATCTCCTGAATGGGGTGAGTAGGATGAACCTCGGTGGTGAGGTGAGAGGCATCGAGGTGAAGTGTTATGGTCTGAATGGGAGGAATGAGAAGGTCATCTAGTATGAAGAGTGGTTGGTGGTCGAGCTAGGTCAACTGGCATGATCGGTATAGTCTGTGGTGGTGGATGGACCTCCATGATGATGCACATAGATGGTGTATCTGTAAGTGATGTAGATCTTGCAAGAAGGAAAACAAATACCAGTAGCATAAAAATGACATAAAGGAGAAACTACATGTGAAATATGTAAAGTAAAAATAAAAAGACATGCATTTATCATGATGTGCCTAGTGAGTGATGTGTATGTGCGGGTTGGTATGTACCGCTTTTGATAGTGAATGCCTATTTGTGTTAGGCGTTGAATGCACGAAGGTGCAAAATGTTAATGGGTTTAGGGTCATCAAGGCCTTCGATATTAGCCAAATGATAGGCACCTGAACCATATTTGTGTGTGACAATGAATGGGCCCAACCAGTTCGGGGTGAACTTGTCTCGTTGTTGGCGAGGCTGACTTGTGATCTGTTGGTTTTCTTTGAGGACTAAGTCACCGATTGTAAACTCATGTTGATGTACCTTACTATTGTAGGCATGATGAAGGTGATCTTGATAGACTCATGTGTGCTCGATGGCATGAATGTGATGTTCATCGAGGAGTGTGAGTTGGTCTAAATGTGCTTGACGGGCGGTGTCATCATCTATGAATTCTTTCATGGATATCCGTAGGGAAGGTATCTCAAGCTCGAGGGGCATGATGGCTTCTACCCCATAGATGAGTGAGAATGGGGTTGCCCCAGTGGGAGTACGGATGCTCGTACGATATGCCCACAAGGCTAGGGATATTTGGTTATGCCAATCACGGTGTGATTCGGCTACTATTTTGCGTAAGATAGAGCAAATTATTTTATTTGTAGCTTTTGCCTGGCCATTACCTTACAGGTAGTATGGGGTAGAGAAGCTATGATGAATGTGAAACTTGCTACAAAGTGCTCGGATGGTTTTATTTTTGAAGGATTTCCCATTATCAGAAATGATTTGGGAAGGGATTCCAAAGCGATAAATGATATGATCTATGATGAATGCTGCAATTTTAGCTCCTATAGTTTGGACCAGTGGGATGGCTTCGACCCACTTCATAAAATATTCTATAGCAGTGATGATAAATTTATGATTGCTTGAGGAAGCTGGTGTAATCTGTCCAATTAAGTCTAGGCCCCATTGGGAGAAAGGCCACATGGAATGGATAGGTTGAAGTGCTTGGGATGGTAGATGTGTTAGGTTGGCGTGTTGTTGGCATTTGATGCAATGCTTCACATATTCATAGCAATCCTGCTCCATTTTGGGCCAATAATAACCCATACGAAGGATGCATTTAGTGATTGCCATGCCACTAAAATGGCCACCACAAGTACCATCATGGGTTTCTTGTACAACCCATTGTGATTCTTGTGGTTCTAGGCAATGCAGGAGCATGTCATCATAGTTGCGATGATAAAGGATGTCCCCCAACAAGGTGTAGCGGATCACTCTTTGTTTGAAGGTTCGACATTGAGCATGGGGTAAATCACATGGTAGGAAACCTAACTTGATGTAATATTTAATTTGTGAAAACCATGGGTCATGGGGTTCAATGTTTACCACATAGACACCACCATCATCTATAGGAGGTGTGGGTGATATGGTAGATCTAGTGAGTATATGGATGGATATGGATGTTGTGTCAGATGTTGGGTTTTGTAGAATGAGGGATCCTAAGGAGGCCATGGTATCTGCAAAATGGTTTGATGATCATGGAGCGGCTTCGAGGTCATACCACTCAAATTGAGATAAGAGTTGTTGTGCAATTTTCTTATATTGTTAGAGGACCGAGCAATTGCATAGCCAGTGTTCCTGCACTTGATTGACTATCAGGAGTGAATTGCCTATGATGTGGAGGCATTTGATGTGCATGGAATGTGCTTGTTTTAGTCCTAGGATTAGGGCTTCATATTCTGCATTGTTATTGGTACAAGGGAAATCGAGTTTGAATGAAAAGGGGAGTGGCTCTCCTTCAGGTGTGAAGAAGACAATGCCTGCACCCCCAACATGGAGACATCTGGATCCATCGAAGAATAGGGTGAGGTCTGCTATGACTTTGGGTTCGACATATTCTTCCTCTTTGGTTATGTGGAAGATGGAATCATCGGGGAGTTGAATGAGGAGGGGTTGATTATCAATCAATGGGGCTTCAACCAGTTGATCGATGATGACCTACCCTTTGATAGATTTTTGAGATATGAATTCTAGGTCAAATTTAGTTAAGAGCATGATCCACTTTGATGTGCATGAATTGTGATAACTCTTGTTCATCATGTACCAAAGGGGATTATCTTGGGTGATGACAAAAGTTGTGTGATTTAACATGTAGTGGCATAATTTTTGAGTGGTGAATATGACCACTAAGCATAGTTTTTCCATGTATCCATATCTTGTCTCATAACTGACTAGTGTGCGACTGATGTAATAGATAGCCTGCTCTTTGTTGAGCATATTCTTTTGAGCTAGAAGTGTACCTAGCACAAACTCTATGGCTGAGATGTATAGAATCAATGGTAACGTTGGATGTGGTGGTGACATAACCGGTGGTGATGTAAGGTAAGTTTTGATGGCATCAAATGCTCCTTGATAGTTGTCATCCCATTTGAAGCTTACTCCCTTTTGTAGGAGGTGATTGAATGGCTTGCATTTGTCGGATAATTGCGCTATGAATCTACGAATGGAAGTGATCTTGCCCTGGAGGCTACGCAATTGCTTCAATGTGGTAGGAGGGGGCATC
Organism: Wollemia nobilis; assembly: GCA_028583015.1. Lineage (NCBI taxonomy): Eukaryota > Viridiplantae > Streptophyta > Pinopsida > Araucariales > Araucariaceae > Wollemia > Wollemia nobilis. The sequence goes on from JAQPPZ010000159.1 coordinate 1,697,241, forward strand.
TCGGTGATGGCTTTCACCTTACTAGGATCAACCTCAATGCCTCGTTGGGAGACGATGAATCCTAGTATTTTTCCCGAGGTAACACCAAACACGCACTTCTTTGGGTTCAAGCGCACGTTGTGTTCTAATAATCGATCGAAGATCTGATGGAGATCTTCGAGATGGTCTGCACATTTCTTGGATTTGGTGATGAGATCATCTACATAATCTTCGATATTTTTGTGCATCAAGTCATGGAAGATATAAGTCATTGCGCGTTGGTAGGTTGCCCCAACATTTTTGAGGCCAAAGGGCATGACCTTATAGCAAAAGGTCCCCTAGGGTGTTGTGAAGGAGGTTTTGTGTTGATCGGTTGGGTTGATCCTGATTTGATTGTATCCTGAGAATCCATCCATGAGGGAGATCATCTCATGACCTGCTATGGAATCAACAAGGGAATCGATGTTAGGTAGGGGAAAATTGTCTTTGGGATAAGCTTTGTTTAAATCATGAAAATCTATGTAGAGACACGAACTTCGCCAGATGGCTTAGGCACAGGGACCATACTGGATACCCATTCGGGATAGTCAATGGGTACAATGAAATCGATGTCTAGGAGCTTTTGGAGCTCAGATTTCACTATTAATGTGATAGTTGGATGCATGCATCACAGCTTTTGTCTCACCGGTTTGGCATTAGGATCGAGTATGAGATTATGGACTACTATGGTAGGGTCAAGTCCTGACATGTCCTTGTATGACCATGCAAAAACTTGAATATACTTGTGAAGGAAGTTTGTGAAGGCAATGCGCTCCTCGGGTGAGAGGCTAGTGGCTAGTTTAAGGATGTGGGGATTTTTAGGATCATCACCAATGTCAACATCGATAGTGTCTTCAATGAGCATGCGAGATCCATCACATAACTATTCGGGGATGGGGATGAGGTTAAGGTCATCGATGGCCTCATTGAACTCATATTCATCATCTACGTAGATGTTTGTGTGATATACCTAAGGAACTTGGGGTGGCATGGATGAAGAGGGAGCATTTGCCACCCGCAAGACATGAGGTGAGAGTAGGAAATCTTGAGGTACTAGTATGGGTGAGATATGCATGAGATCTATAAAATTTGGATTTGGGGTATCATCCCAAATCAGTTGGTGACTATAATAGAGGGGAGAACGTAAGTCTACCTCAACCATGTTGACCGATGTTATGGATGAAGTAGGTGGGGAAGAATCTGGTGAGGAAGGTATGGTGGTTTGTGCATGCCCTAAGAGACTCAAGGGAGGTCGTAGAATGACTAGAGGTGAGTGAGGATGAGTAGATGCTCTCTGTAGTTGCCTATGTATAGGTAGGAACATGGCTAAGCATGTCGATGATGGCTCAAGAGGGACTATGTCAGGCTCTATTGGTGGTGTAGCTAGAGATAAGGTAGTGAAGTGTTCTGCCAATCTATTCATATCATAGAATGAGGAGGTATCGAACGTAGGAGATTCCTAAAAGAAGTCATAGGGGACTGTGATGGTGGAATTGGGTGAAGGAGTGTCTTCTAGTATATCCATATCGATATACTCTTCCAAGGTGTGTGTTGGATGTGGAGGAGGATGTAGGGATAAATCTTGGATCTCATCTTCTAATGTATAGACGATGGTTGGGTGATAACCTAGGCTAGATTTGTTGGTGGGTGATCGGACATGAGGGTTAATGGGTGTACGTAGCCCTTGCTCATAATGGCCTAGCCCGAACCCATGCCAATGAAAATTTTATAGGTAGTGCAAGGTAAAGTGAGGGTTGGCCAGGTGCGTAATTGCATCACAAGAGCTAGATTGTGGTGGTGGAGAAGTTGGTGGGGGGATCGAAGAGTCGACTCCTGCATACACAAAATTGGTATGGTTTTTGGGACTTCCTAATTGTATGATGGTTCCAATGGTAAGGACCGAGGCTGAGGGGTGACCGAAATCATGGGTAGATTGGATAGGGGGGTCACATACGTGGGCATCACATACATTATAGTCTCCTAGGCCAGAATTTGTCATGAAGATGGATATGCATGGTGTGGTACACTCTGGTGACTGAGGTGGAGTATCAAAATCAGATGAGGAAGGAGAAAGTTGAGATTCCTTGATGGTAGCGGATGAAGGATGTGGGAGTTGTTCATCTGAATTGGGTGTCGTTTGTTCCTGTTCATGACATTTGGTTGTTGTAGCTTGGATAGGATGTTTGGTCTATGTGGGGGAAGGTATCGGCATAGGTGTTGGGATACATGGAGACGTGAATGTCCTAGGCTTCGATCAAAAGGGAAGAGGAGGTGTTTGTGGTGTAGGAAGGATAGGGGCTTCTATATGCAAGGGTGTGGGAGGTAACATGGTAGGTTGTGTAATGGGTGGTGATGGTGGTTGTGACACCATAGGTGGAAATTAGAATGGTAGAGGTTGGGATGATTGTGGAGGCCATAAGGATAGTGATGAGAACAACATGCTAGAGGTTTTGGATTCTACCGAAGATGGTGCTAATGGTGTGGACATCGAGGCTTGTGCTCTTGATGAACATTGGGATATTGAGGTGGAAGTTGGGGAGGATATCGATGCTCCTACTGACTGATGAGAAGATATAGGGAACAGTTGGGAGGATGAAAATGATGGTGCAGGGGGAAGGTCTACAATATTACAAAACTTAAAGGGGTCTCCATCGGTTGGGACACAGTGAACAAGTCCATTGTGGACATACTTGAGGCAATGGTGTAGTGTGGAAGGGACACACTGCATGTCTCTAATCCATGGGTGACCAAGGAGGATATTGTATTGCATTTCCCCTTGGATGATGTGAAAGAGGATAGAAATGGTATGAATGCCTACATGAATAGGTAAAACTATGGATCCTACCGTAGGTCTCATGGAGCCATCGAATGCACGTAGGTCAAGGGAAGGCATGGCAAAATGGGTTGGTGGGATATGCAGGTGATGTAGAGCTGTTATAGATATAATGCTAATGGATGAACCCGTGTCAATGAGTACCCGCTTGTAGGTGATATCATTGATTGTGGCTTGGATGTGGAGAGGGGGATCTGCTCCTTCTCCAATGAGTTCCATTATCTCATGGTCATGGAAGCTAATTGAGGGTTGGAGGCATCATGGGATATTTCCTACAAAATTGACAAAGGTATTTGTGTCATGAGTCTCTAAGTCAATGGAACGTAGGATGTCATTCAATGCCTCATGGTGGGGTTGAGACTATTGTAGGAGATCAAATATGGATAGCCACATGGGGGCATTACGTAACTGATGGGTTAGGCTACCATGGATGGTAATCACATTTTGAGGTGGTGGTGGTATGGTAGTAGGCATTTGAGGTACTTGTGGTGATGTGAACTGAGCTGGTGGAGAAACAATAGGTGTCATCTAGCGTGATGGGTACCATTGGTTCCTCATAGTAAGGTTGATCATACCTACTATACCACATGATGGAGGATCATGTTGGACATTGTTCACTTGGTGAGGTGGCATTGGGGGATTGTTTGGAGGTCTAGGAGGGTTGGGTCCTCTATGATCTGGTAGAGGGTTTTGGAAAATCCCTAAGTTTTGATTCTATGGGGCTAGAGGGTTTGCTACCTGGATGATGCCCCTATCGATTAGGTCTTGAACTTGCCCATGGAAGGAGTGACACGAATCGATATCATGGCCACATTGCCTATGGAAAGGACAAAAGAGTTGCTCATTATATCCATGAGGCTTGGGTATATTTGGATCCAATGGGTGGATCTCGGGTAGGAGGAGATGGTTGCCCTCATATAATCTATGAAATAGAGCTGGTAGTGGTTCGGATAATGGTGTGAGGTTGCATGGTGGAACCTGTGGGTGCATGCCTCGGTATTATTGTGGTCTAGGTGGAGTAAGAGCATTAGTCTAGAATGCTTGTGGCTATGGTGTATAGGGTGGAGGAGTCGGTGTTGGTGCTAAGGTAGTGGCTACAACTTGGTTGGCTTGTGGTGGCCGAGGATAAGGTTGATTTGGTGTGGTCCTATTGAAGTGGAAGTTGGGGTTATAGTTGGATTTGGTTCTCAACTTAATTTTTCTGGATTGAACCTTAATGTCTTCAATGACTTTTGCTTGTGAAATGGCATCTTCAAAAGTGCGGCTTTGATGAAGTTGGAGGGATGTGGAGATGTGTTTGTGGCAACTCTTGGAAAAGAGTGTCATGAGCTCGGTAGTGGGGAGGCTATGGGTGAGGTCATGGATAATCGCTCTCCATATGGAAATGAACTCCGTGATGGGTTCATCATCAGCCTGTCATAAGGCGTACACATCAAAAAATGTGGTCTTTTTCTTGATGTTGATGGAAAAGTGTTCTAGGAAGGAATTGGCTAGTTGCTCAAAAGTATACAAGCTATGGCATGGGAGCATGTTGTACCAATCCAATGCTGGCCTTGCGAGTGAGAGGGAGAAGGTACGTAGCATGAGGGGGTTACTACTATGAAGTTGATAGCAGGATGAGTGGTAATTGCTCACATGCTCTCTAGGGTCTTCCTTACCTCTATACTTGTCAAACTTTGGTATTTCGAAGTGATAGGGGTAGGGAGGAATGGGAACTGATGGGTGAACTAGCTCGTTGCATAGTTCATCATAATAGGGCTTTTGTGGCCCATAGCTAGAGGTGCGTAGGTTAAGCATTTTGACTTCATCTCATAGGAGTTGAAGTTTGGGTGTCGTAGGAGTGGGAGACTGGGCTATGATAGGTTGAGTCTATGGATGTGGTGGATATTGGTATTGTTGCTCTTCCCAATATTGTGGAGAACATTGTTGCGCCTGATCCTGATAAGGTGGGTACTGGGTGACATGTGTTATCGTATCCATGGGCACACTAGGTTGTGGGGTAGGTATCTATTGTGGGTAATAGTACTGTGACTATGAGGCATGTGGTTGTGGTGCAGGTACTTGTTGGGTTGGAGCCTACTATAATGGTTGGGCCGTGGGTGGTGATGACCAAGATGGAGGAGGCGTAAAGAAGTTGGGTGCAGCTGGTAATGGTGTAGGTGTTGGGGCTACCGATACTAGGGGTGGTCGAGACAAGGTATCAAAGGATGGGATCTATCTCTGTCCTAGAGGGTAGGAAGTAGGGAAGCTAAACTATATGGAATAGCTTGGCGTGGTGGGTGGATAAGCTGTTGGTCTCGATCCATAGGTGGGAGAGATATTGGTTGTAGGAGCTTGGATAGGAGGAGGTGATGGTATCCTAAAATTCATCCATAGACGAAGGTGGTGCTAAAGGTTGGGTATCATACACTCCGGATACCTAGGATATTGGTGGAAAAGCTACCAAAAAGGTAGGGTAAGCTACCAAAGTAGGAGCTTGGGTTGAGGGGAAGGTGTATGTGTACACCCCCACTTGGGTTTGTGCATCTTGTGTCTGAAGGGGTTGTTGGGAGATGCCTTCAGATATGGTGAAAAATGGTTCTTGGGATGACAATGGTTGAGACTCCTGTGAGGAGTACGGGTGTGAGGTTTGAGGAAATGCTTGTGGTTCCTGCTGGGGAGGGAGATGTTGTGTAGTTTGGAAGGATGGCTTCTAGTTTCCTACAGTAGAGGAGGATGGGTCGGACACCATTCCTATGGTAGGGGCGAATGATGTGACCTCTGGACGGGTACGGTTTAGGAGGGAAGAATCACTCTCAAAAAGGGATTGAGATAGATTTTGGAAGAAGGGGTGTGCAAAGGTGGGAGAAGTGGGTATGACCTCCTCATATATGGTAAATAATGGATGAGGTTGTCCTGGCGTTGTGTAGATCACATGGTCGTAGAACGTGGTCGATGGATTACATGCAGATGGGGATGACAAGAGTGGGTAATCCTCTATGAGTGAAGTAGCGAGGGCTTCACTCAAGGTTGACATCTCATCATGAGGCATCATGTGTGTGAGTTGTACATCAGATTCTATGCATGAATCAGATGTGTCTATGGTCTTCCCCTTCATGATCAAAGGAGTAAGAGTGGACTGACTAGAGGAAGTGGCAGGCCATTCCTCTATAGAGTGTGCTTGCTCGTGCGCTCTACTACGGGTGACCACAGGCATAGTAGCATGTGTAAAAAGGGTTTTAGAAATAAACCCTATGTGATGCAGACTCAACTGTGTCTAATGTAAGTGTAAAGCAAGTGACATGTTGTGTATGGAAAAACAATATGTAGTGTAATGTGATGAGACCGGTCCGTGATCATGCAAACAATGGTAGACCAGAATCAATTCTAAATGCTAAAAAATAAAAGTGTTTTGTTCATTTTTGTGTGTTGTGATGTTGATACTCCCTATGTAGAATCATGGGTAATGGAGTGAATACTCTAGAAAATCGGGAATGTCATCGATATCAAACCTCCTGCAACACCCAAAGATGCACATAATAGAATGGTATCGCAACGTGCAAATGGTGACCTGTATGGAAGGTGCAGTAAAATGATATCCTAGAAAGGGGAGAACCCACTATGCTAAAGCGAGTTCACAAATTCCTCTCACGAAGAGAGGTGGCACTGTCTAAGACCTGCTACTAGCATACCCATGCTTTCGCTTCACCCTCGGGCGGGCTTAGTCAAGAACGATAGTTACCAATTCCACAAATTATACTAGCCTTGTGGATGAAGGCACTAATCCTATCCCACTCCGTAGGTAACCACTGGTGATGAAATCCAGGGCCCAATCACAAAAGTGGGGGATTTTTCGATGATGAAATCCAGAAAACCACTCCTGTGGGGCTGCTAGGTGTCTAGGGGGTGAGTTGGTGGAGGGTAAAACACCTACCACACCAATCTCGAGTGATGGATTGGGGATGAAGTCCAATCTCACCACTTTTTTAAATACCACGTGAGTGTGTGTGGGTTTGTGTTTTGCTAACGGTGTATGCAAAGTAAGAAACTAACTAGTTGCCTTTTCAAAAGAGAAACTAACCTAATGCCTTTTCGAAAGAAAATTAATCTAGTTTGCAAAGCATGGAAACATGCAATCCAAGTGTATGGAGTAAGGGGATTAGGAAACCCTAATTTTCAACTTTAGAATGCAAAATTATTTTCAAAAATTAAATGACATGGGAAAGGGGATTAGGAAACCCTCACTTAAACTTTAGAATGTGTACTTCTTTTAGCAAGAGATGCTATGAACAAAAGGGGAAACAATGTAGGCTTATACTACATGTGAAGCAAAGAAGAGAAATGTAAATTTATTTGAAAAATAAATTAAATGAAGTTGCTAGAAAGTTGCAGGTTCTGTAACTTCAAAAAAATTTAACGATCCTACAAGCTCGAAATGAAGGCAAGTTTACACCTAGACATTGTCATTTAACTAGCGAACTCTTTATGCTTCCAAAATTTAAACAATAGAGGGATAAAAATGGGAAATACCTGCACTATGATGCTATGGATAGTCTGATTAGGTCATATACTGCTCACCCCTACAATTTTGGAGGGTTTTAAGGCTATCTGGTTGACTTCGTCACCTAGGGATGAATTGAGATCTAATTCATGGGGAAGGGGGAGAATTGGGTCTAGAGACCCCAAATATCTATTCTGAAGGCCTGAGAGGGTTCCTAGGGCTTTGAAAATATTTGTGAAAGTCAGATTCAGTACCTGCAACACACAAAAATATAGGATAATATCAGATTTATCAAAAAAAGTTAGCCTAACACTATCCATTGTGGGGGTCCCACCGGGCATGCCAGAATGAAATGGGTAGAAATCGACATTTGATCCATTAATACAAAACATAAATGTACTAAATGAAAAGGTTGTATTTCATTAATATTGAAAAATATGTGTTACAATAGGGACATGATGCCCTTTAGCCATTTCTTCTTCTAATAATGTTACAACAAGTTCGATGTCGTCTTCAATCGTCCCTCAATGTAGGTGGGCTTCTTTGTATGTGGGCCACCGCAGGGTTGTTATTTGATGATGTTCTTCCTCTTTAGATCTACTAAATAACCTATGAAGAACCTACAAAAGGGGGTTAGTGTGATGGGGGGCTTGCCTTAGTCAGGCCCCATGTTTATAAAGACAAAACAAATGGTAAAGATGCATTGAAAACTAAAATAAAGTATGTAGAAGCTGATAAAATAGTAAAACAGAGCTTACCTCCCAAATTTGAGGTGATTTGGGACCTGTAGAACCAATTCGCCACCCGAGGGGTGAACTGAGACCGGATTCATGGGGTGGGGGGTGAATTCAACTGTGAGGTCCCTTTTGTAAAATCCCTTTGGTGGATCGATTCCTAGGTAGTTGGTGTGCCTCTGTATGCTGTGGAAATCTGATTGTCTACTCCGAGAACTGATTGTTCAATATTCACTATCCATTTCTGTAGAGTTTTTATGCTTTGTTGAAATAGGGAGAGAGAGTTAATTAGGGGTTTAGGACCCACTATTTATAGGAAATGGCAAGGTGTAGGGGGGAGAGTTAAAGAAACTAACCCTAGGCTGAGTTCTAACCAAAGTTAGGTTAGGGTTTGTGACATGGAAGTCTCCTATTCCTCATAGAAAATATCCTATCCTCACACATGTGTGAGGAAGGATTAAGTCTAATCAGGATTAGGAGGTCTTAAGTCAAATTAGGGCTTGATTAGGGTTTCTTAGGAAAATATCTTAGCTAACCCTAATTACACACATGTGGGAGGATGCAATTAGTGTTAATTAAGGATTAAGAGTTCTTTTAATCAATTTTGCCCTAAAAAGGTGACTTAAGTGAAGTCAACATTAAATTAGATTTTAGGAATTGACTTGGTAATTTATTTTTGTCAACTAATACCCCATGGGGGCCTCAATTGAGTACAAATAGGCTATCGAAGGATATCCCAATGCATGGGATGTGATTTTGAAGGCTTATGAGGGTTTAGGACCTGAAAGCCGATGAAGTGGTATATGGAAGTCTACACGATGCTATGATAATCTATGGTGATCTACGCATGACTACAACTATCTATGCATGACTACGCATGACTACAACAATCTACGCATGTCTAGGAGGATCTACAATAGTCTACGCTAGTCTACAATAGCCTAGGGGTACCTAGGATGGCCTATGTAAACCTACAAGTGTCCGAAAGGATCTACAAGTATGTAGGTATAGCAATGTGCAACTTTTGGGTGTCTACAACAAGATAAAAATAAATTCTTTGAAATATGTTGGTGGGATCATAAGAAGGGTTTTCTAATAAGACACTAGGTGCACTTATATTATGAGGAAATGATTGAAATTAGTAGATTTTATCTAGGATAAACATTCACTATTAGGTTTCTATTTTCCTCTAATTGGATCTCAATCTTGTTTTTCACTAATTTCTAACCAAATGGATGTCATAGTTTTAGGATTTAGATTTTTGATATTTTCTAGAAACCTCATTTTTTTTTTATGGAGTTTTTCAAGAAACATCATTTCCTTATTTCTTCCAACATATTTTGTCCAATGGTGGTATAGATGAGGGAGTAGACTTCTTGGTTGCTATGAAAGAAGAAAATAAAAGATTGAATTTTTAAAATAGACCCCTTATGTCCAAGAAGCCATGGCAAGGATTTTGTGCTCTGGAAATACTTATGAACCACTTGAAAAAGTTGCAAAAAATGGTCTAGCAACGTTTCTATTGCATAGACATGAGAGGATATTCTAATTGGTTATGTTTGATGAAAGCTTTTTGTATGTTAAACCATAATAGATATATACAAACTATTAATATTTCTAGATTATTTAAGAAATTTTATGGGGGTTGTAGTTTATCACTTTAACTCATTTTTCCTTAAGGTACCCCAAAATTGGATCTAAGAAATTTTATTTTCCCCTCAAATTTTGAATTTTTGAATTAAAAAATAAAATATTCTAGGAAATATTCCCTATAATGGTGGGAAATCCAATACATGCATGAATGAATTTGCATTAGTGTGATACAAAATTGCATCAACATAGATGGCAAAAGGGGCATTTACTATTTTAATACATTTTAAATTTACTCCTTACCTTTTATATCCAAGGTGCAATGCTTGAGGAGATGGCTAGACAAAGAATGGTAAGATATTTTCCAATGAAAGGTCTTAAATTTGATTCCTTACCATGCCCAAAATTTTTGGATAACTATGATGATATTAGAATATTTGATAAAATCTCAACTATTGCTAACATGGCAACCTATAATGATGTGGCAATGGATGCCATCACCTCAATGGTTGATACATGTCAGTCCATATAATTAATGTGGAGGTCCATACAAGTGACTTGGTAGTTAATGAATGAATCCTAAGGAAACACATAGTGGTTAGTACAACTGACATGATAGTCTATACAGGTGACTTGATAACTAGTAATAAAACCTAAGGCAATATATGTTAATCCATGCATCTAACATGGTAGTCCATACAAGTGACTTGGTGACTAGTACATGAATCTCAAGGTGATATGTGATAGTCTATACAACTCATGTGGTAGTCCATAAAAGTCACATGGCATGACATATGGTAGCTTGTATAAACTATGATTTAACTAATAATATGGAATGAAATCCAAGGTGACACGTGTTAGGTGATGTTAGGATTAAACATAGAATAATATTCATTACATACATATTTAAATGTATACACATATAAATACAAAGTCATGTCTCTTGGATGTCTTGAGAGACTTGGTGTTTCACCTTCATCTAATTGTTTAGATTCTCTCAACCTCCTGTAAGGTGTAACTATTCATCTTATCTCAACATCTTATTATGTCTAACATCCTCTAAGGTGTAATAATTTTTTTTATACATGGTGGAATTGGTAGCTACCATGAATTCGGGCAGGTTGTCCAGATTTTTATGGCCGCCATAATATTCTGCGTTGTCCGCCCCACAGAAGTTGCCACATAGATCTTTGTGCATTCTGCCCTTATAACTACCATGCCACAATCATTTTAAACCTTTTACACCACTGAAAGAACCAGGAAATGGATAAGCATTCAGTTCGACAAGGCCCGATATTTGAACCTTGGACCTCCACCCCCCTTATGGGGTTTGGATGATCCAATTATTCTACACCTCAGACCTTCTAAGGTGTAATAATTGCATCATCAAATAATGTAATAATAACCTAACATCCCCCTTATTACATTATTTGGTATATAAAATATTTGAAGGTGTTAGTCATAGCCAAAAATGAATATTTTACAAAGAATTATTACCCCCTTAATTTTACTTCCTAGGGTAGTAAATAAAATTATGGTATGGCTATGGCTCTAGCTCTAGTACTAGATCTAGCTTGGGCTTGGGATCTAGCTCTAGCTTGGAATCTGGTGTTAGCTCTAACTTTGGATCTATCTTGGGCTCTATATTTGGCTCTAGCTTGGGCTTTGGATCTCAATTTGGTATTTTTGACCACACATTTGGATCTTCCATGTGATATTTCATTGTAGACTTTGTCAATATAGGTTTTCTAAGCATAGACCAGGTCACAAAAATTTAAATTTAAAATTATGCATCTCTTGTCTCCATAACAATCCCAAGATTGCATTACTCCATGGAAAATTATGTTCTCTCTCAACCACCAAACTTCATTTTATCCTTTCTATCTTCTAAATACAAAACCTTCTCTTGTAAAATCCACTCAACATTATTTCACTCTATCCCATTCTATCACATTCATCCATCCATAATCAACACATGTTTTTTTGGCCATTTATTTTTGTGCCAAAATAGTTTTGAAGATGATTATTACCACTACAATTCTTAAAAGGAAACAATTTCCAACACCTATGTGTCACTTGTCCATATCACCCAAAATGACTACAACAATTTATTCTAGGAGTTTCATTCTCTACATATGTTTCTCTTCTCACAAACTTGGTCTCACCATTTCTTGTTTGATCAATAAAATCAAGGTCTTCATTCTTTAGCATTATTTTGGGTTCTATGGGATTTATCATACCTTAACCATTCCTTCCCAATTCTATACCATTATAACCCATTATTTTCATTAATTTTGATCCAATTACTTGATGTGTTTTTCAAAACACCCAATTTCTTCATCGAAACTATGGTCTTCAACAACATGGATTTTATCATAGCCAAATCCATTATCACCAAAAACATTCAAATGCCCAAAGTCTTCATCATAGCTATACTCTTTAGTGACATGGACAACATAATCAACAAAATTGATCATAAGATCATGGTGCTCATCTTTAACACAAACATGATTATCATCAATAATGTTCAAATCACCAGTATCATAAGAATTTCTTTTTTCTTTTGATAATGTTTCTAGTATCACAATAAACATTTGTCACAATATACTTCAAATCACTAGTATCACAAATGGAAATTTTCCTTTGGATAAGGTTGCTTGTGTCATAATAAATATTTACCATCATAGGCTTGTTGTTGCTTGTATCACAACAAATATTTCTTATCATGAGATTGTACTTCTTTCATTTATTCCCCATTGATTTTTATGCTTAAATATGTTAAGAGTGATTAATTATATGTATATTATCCTCACAACATCTATAGGGAATGAAACACCATTTTCAAAATGGTCTTTAGATGCATCAACATCTTTGAGAATTGTTTGCAACCAACTCCTTAATGTTAAGAATTTTCCATCTTCACAAAGATATTTACCTTCTAGGAAGTAAATATCTTTATTTGGTGTCACATTTTTTTGAACTTTAGCTTGATTATCTCCACATTTACTAGCTTCTTGGAAATAAATATCATTATATTATGACACACTTTTGAACTTCAGCTTTTTTCTTGGCTTATTTCCTCTTTGTTATTATAATTTTTTCTAGTGATGTGAATACTTCTTCTTGTAGTATTTGGATTCTTCAACACAATAGTGAAGGTTCCTTTTGATTCCCAAATGGTCCTAATGTTAATATAGCACCTATCTGATATACCAAACCATTCTATATACTCGTTGGTATGTGGAAGAAGTTAGTCCTCTCTATATACATGGTCATACATGAGAGAAACTTTAACATACGTAAAAAATAATGATACGTGGTATCAAGGTAGTACAGAAAGGGATTCACCATATCAATGATATTTTTCTAAATATAAATCCTTATACACGAGAATAACTTCCCTATATAGTTATATTTTCTTAAATTTAGAATTTATGTCTAATGATAATGAAAATAGAGTAAAACATGAAGTGAAAGAATCATAATAAAATGAACTCCTTATTTCTCCCTAATTATTTATAAGGTTGATTCCTAGATTTCATTATGGTAGCTACATTAGGTTATAAAAACAATAGATTAACATGACAACCTTACATGTAAATTCAAACCAAAGGTGTTGTTTATACCAAATATTGTGAGTGTGCTAAAGCATGTGTTTGATCTATGGATAATGCTTCTTGACCATAGACCGTTATTGCAAAACACAACACATTTAATAAATATTTTGACACCTAAAATATAATTACTCCTCACCACACTATCACAATTTTTTTTGACTTTTCACTTATCTCTTGATCTTAGATTAATTACAACTATGGCTCTTTTCACACTTAGCCACAAAAAATACTAAGACAATTATTTTACATTACAACAACATGAGTCTTGACTTGACTCTCACAACTTTTAATAACCTTCACAACTCACCTTAACTTGGACTTTTGAAAACGTATCTCTTTATCAAACAACATTCCCACAAGACTTCTTTATTTATAGCTAAAACCCTCACTATAAATAGTTTTTAATTATTTATTTATTTGTTTATTTTAAATTTTCTAATTTTTATTTTAAATACTTTTATTTTCTTTATTTATCTTTTTTTTTTTTAATTAATTAATTTATAATATTAACAAGAAATTGGAAGGTTTAGTTATCACTGAACTTTATGGGGGAGAATTTATTTGCTTTATATTGTCAAACAAATGAAAACCACCACTTTTAATTAAAAAATTTGAGGAATTTATCTCCACACTATTGAATTGTATGATTCTTATGTGTATGATGAAGGCTCTTATGAGGTGGTTAGGAAAATGATTGGTAAGCCCATGAAATATACCAAATTCTTTTATATGTGCTTTCCCTATCATTTATCCAACTATTTTACCCCTATCATCATGTGCCAATTATGAATGACCAACCCGCCTACATGGTTCTCACCTATCATCATCCTTGTCAAAATCTCTACTAAGATGGAAATTTGTTACGATTTTATCCTACTGGGAATGACTATGCATATAAATTTTTTCTAATGTCCTCATGGCCTATTTTTTATTCTCATATTTTGATAGGCCCCTTTATTTTTTATTGACTAAATTGTCATCAACTAACAAAATTTATAAAGCTTTACTAACAAAGATATTCCCAATGATGGATTTGAATGATGAAAAATGAAACACAAATTTAATATCTATTGCATTTCTAATTATAGAATCCATGATATGGTTGGTTAATTTTTATTCCCATTAGACCATAGCTTGGGGAGATTCACATCTTAAATATGTCAACTTCATTAGTGAAGATATACTAGAACAAATCTATAACAAGGAATTTTTAACAAAAATGTATTAGGGTGGTCATTATTAGTGTTTTGAAAGATTTGTTGCAAAGGCACCTCGCCTCCAATTGGCAAAAATATTTTCACAAAAAAGATTTTTTTTTAGAAATATAAATTTTCCTCACACTAGTTCAATGGCATGAATACTAGTAAAAAATAGATGCCCTCAAAAATGCTTTTCCTCAAATAGGCTAGATAGTCATGAAAAAAGAAAACAAATATCCATTGAAAATGTTTGCTTCACCTAATATTCATAGATAATAATTGATGTTCATAGAGTGTGTCTTAAGTAAGAAATGTTTTTGCTCCCTTCATTCTGTTCATGATCCTCTTTGTAAGTTATTTTACAAACATGGACATAAGATATATGCATGCATTCACCTATAGCTTAGTCTAGATAACTTGCATAGTTTTGTAAAGGCATATCCAATCCAAGTTCCATGCCTTCATGCATAGAAGAAACTTGTTAGCAAAAATAAATAGAGTTCAAAGTGCTATTACTCTAGTTATTTGGTAAAACAAAGTTTGATATTTTAGGGGTAGACTTTGGTTGGAAATAAATTGAATGTCTCCATAAAAAAGAGTAACTTTGTGTCTTTCTCCACTAATTGTTCCTTCAAAATTGTGGATGAATAGTTAAATTTTGGAATTTATATGAAGATACAAGGTTTTGGAGTAGATGGTTTTGAGAAAGCACAGACTAAAAAAATATTTAATATGATTTGTTTTGCCTAGGAACATGAAGGAATCTACTTGATCAAAGCAACACTCATAGGAAAAAGTGGACAATGAAAAACAAGGAACCTACTTTGATACCAATGCTAGGATTGAAAATAAAATAATATGCATTGCATACATATTCATATCTATGTACATATAAATAGAAAATTACATCTCTTTGATGTCTCAAGATGCTTCACCTTCATCTAATTATTTATTTTGTCTCAACCTCTCATGAGGTGTAACTATTCATCTTCTCTCAACCTCCTATGAGGTCTAATATATCCTAAGGTGTAATAATTACATCATAAAATAATATAATAAGTACCTAATAGGTGATACAAAGGTGACACAGGTATTTATGAGGAATTATCTAATTGGACAATGTAGCAAGCCCTATAGTAGTTGACATGATAGGCCATATGCCACTAGACATATATAAATATGAGTTTAACCAGTATCATTTGCCATCTTGTTAAAATTGATAAATAACTTGTAGAATCAATATCAAACTTTGTGATGCACAAATTTTGAAATGAATTAGTATAGGACAAGTGGCACAATATGGTTCACCAATAAAACAATTTATATCATGACAATTAACATCATGTGATTTACCAGTATGTTGTATAGTTAGTGCATGCTTGGTACCCCCTAAACTACTCATTCACCAATACTAGTGGCCTCTCATTCATTGTAGGTTTTTAATTTTAAAAATTATAAGTTTTAAAGGATTTTTTTTGTGCTTTTAGGTCAAAACTTCCAAGGCCATAAATTTTACATATAGAAGCATTTTGAGCCTATTTTTTCAAATTGAAAATTTTTGAGACCTTGCATTGGTGGTGGTGTTTATGGTTAAAACTACATATAATGTTTTGTATTTTTGTAGAAGGGTTACGGATCACCATGTGTCCTTGTTGAGTATACCAAATTATGCTACCTCAAAGATCAAAATTAAAACTCTGGTCTAAAGCCAGGGTTTCTTAAATATGTGAATGATAAGCCTTATGATATTTATTCTAATGAAGTGAAGTAGCTCTATAGGAACAATAAGGATAAGGTTCATGGTGCTATTGATATTCATGTTTATAATGTACATGACACTCATGTTAGAAGCACCACAAATCCTAAAGTACTATTTGAGAAATTTCAAGGTTTATGTGATCGAATTGGTTGAATACAAATTAATAGAATGGAGGTTGACATTCAACCTTGTCCATGGATGTATTTGATACTATCGATAGATATGTCATGAGGTTAAAGAAATGATAAAATAAATATAAATTATAAAAGGTATATCCAAGGATATATGATAAGGATAGGAAGCATTGGTGAAGGAAAAGAACAATGAATTGCTCAATATTAACTCAAAAATATATGAGATAGTTACTATTATTTTTTAGATGCTTCATGTATACTTTCTAGATTCTCTTGCATTACCAAATGATGAGGTATTTAATTAATTTTTATACCATAAGGATAGAAGAAATAGGCATAAGGGAAATTCTATTTTCAAACAAGCTCACCCAAAGGAAACTATTGCTAAATTCCAAAATGATAAAAAAGTCAAAATTGAATGAAAAGTAGCCCAAGAAACATTTCAAGAAGCCTACATGTGATTTTTGGAAAAATAAAGGGAAAAAGGTAAAGTTTTGTAGTATTTTGATCAAGAAGATTTATGAAGCAACAAGAAATGGGGTGTTGGTACTGCTCTCTTCTATACATAAGGCGAGGATATTTTTTATGGAGAAACCTCACAAGTACATGTAGCAGTCCATTCTGCATATTGGAATCCACTTTATTAGAGTGGAATACATATTTAGGGGAAACTAGAACTTGACAAAGAACAAATATCTCCTACATAGCTATAAAAAATCATATGCAAGGGAATGTATTTTTTATTATAGATTATTCTTCATTACAGGTTGTAGGGTTTGGAGATATCAACATTGGATCTTTATCTTTTGATGAGCTACTTCATGTGCTAAATTTTGGTCATAATATTTTGTCTATATGTAACATTACTAATAAAAATAATAAGGTAGAATTTTGGTATGATATATGGGCAATTAAGGACATAGACAATGGGTTCAAAATTGTCATGTTTGGCTATTGTGATGAGACTAATGTAATTTGGGAGAAAGATCTGACTATTTTATACCCTCCTTTAGGAAGAAAATCTTTGTTTCTAAGGTTTATTATGAAGATAATAAAATTTAAAAATGGCATCATAGACTTGGGAATCTCAATTATGGATATTTGAGATACACGAGTCAACATTAGATGGTCATTGGTTTTCCGCAGATATCTTGTACAAGTGGTGTATGTGAGGAATTTATTCTAGAAAAGTATTATAAGGAAAAATTTTCAAAATGAGTTTCAATATCATCCTCTCATCCCTTATATATCATACATAGCAATATTTGTGAACCTATAGAGATACCATCTATCTTATAAAATAGGTACTTCCTTATTTTTATTTATGATTTCTCTAAATATGTGTGGTTGTACATTATTTACAATAAAAATTAGGTTTTTGAGAGGTTTAAGACCATGAAGGACCTTGTTGAAAATCAAATAGATAGGAGAATTAAATATCTAAGGATATATGGTGGTGATGAATATGCTAGCTATGATTTTCATGATTTTCTACCTTCTTATGGGCTTACATAGTATAGAACTATTCAGTATACTCTTGAAAAAAATGGTGTGGTTGAGAGAAAAATAGGGTGATCATGGAGATTTCATGATATATGATTCATACCAAGGGATGGATCATAAATTTTGTAACAACCGCAAATTACCAACCAAACCAGAGATAATTTTTTTTTGTATATATCTAACATGTCAAGTTTACAACCAAGTATGTTTGAATCAACATCAAGCAGGGAAGCAAGTAATTGATAGTATTACGACATGTTTAGTGTCAACTCTCATGATAGGAGTGACCAAATCCTATCTAAACTTACATCCCATCATGATATGTATGATCTCCTTGTTTTGACTATCTCTATCTCTACTTTCATTAGGAATTTTAGTTACTTAAACAAGTGAATGTAATTTCAATATTACTTCCTAATTCTCTCATTTGTAGTGGAATACCATGAATGCATTAATTAAACAATACACAAATATTTTTTTAATATTATTACTAAAGCATAACCCATTGAATATTATTACAAGAGCTATTCTTTCAAAGCAAAGACACCATTTGTTATTAGATCTAATAACCTCAAGTATACTTATAAACCATTATCACTTTATGGAACATTGCTTGTTAATAAAATCATGTATCATGCAACACTCTAGTGATCATATTATAAGAACATAAATGCATCATATTATGGGAAATTAATTCATGTGTAAATTCCATCTCATACAATATCCATTCTCCATATAATTAATATTATAATAGAAAGCAAGTATAACATCCATTCATAACAATAATTGCAATCCACAAAATAAAGGTATACAACATATATCTTGGGAACCCTCACGGGGAATAAACCTAGAATCAAATATATGTTTCTCCTCTCATTTCATAAACTTAAGGTGTCATACATATGAATATAGAAAGGCATCCCAAAGATCCTTTCTAAATCAAACTTACAATTAAAGAAATAAATTTGTTCCTTTTTCAATACATGATGCAATTAAGGAAATTCCACATTTTCTTTCTCTAAGCCATCGATACAATACATAAGATCCTCACATGTTCTTATATCTACATGTTTATGAATAATCATCAGATTTATATTAAGGATAAATCTCATCAATTATCAAAGAGGGAACCCTATAATTCCCTCGAGAATGAACCCCACATTCATTCTCCAACCTAGAAGTCATGATTCCATTTAATTCCATGTGATATAGAAATTATCTAAGGGTTTATGACATATGGAGAGATCCCATACTCTCTCCAAGATTAGTCTCCATACCTAATATCTCCATATTCATCCATGTTTTTATGATTTAGAAAATTCCCATCACAATGTTGTTTGATCAGACCTTACTATAGCTCTCTGAATTCCATCAATAGTATCATCCTATAGTTTTCACAGTTTAAACATTCACTTGTTTCATGATCTATCCATAATATCATTCTAGATTTTATACAATTTGCATGATAACATTTCAACAAGATTGAACTATAGTTTTTACAAATTTGGCCTTAGTAATCTATCAAACAAGATTATGCTATAGTTTCTACAAATTTTGACACAAATTTATCCCACAAATTTTGTCACAAATCCATCCCGTAATTTATCACACTAGATTATACTACAACTTCTTCCAATTTAGCCATAATGTTTCTGTTACCATAGTTTTCATATTATCCAAATGACCACACTACAAATTTTGAACAATTTGTTTTGTAAGATATCAATTATGATTACATTGGAAAGATTTCATTCATTTGTCTTGTAATCTAGCTACAAGAATTCACTATAGTTTCACAAATTGTTTCTCAAATAAGTCTTTTAATTTCTTAAAAAATAATTCAATATAGTTTCACCAATTGTTTCTCAAATTTTGTCTATAGTCTTTAGTAGTTATCCTATAATTGTTTTCTTGATTTGACATGGGATTTTGTTTTACCCTTAAGTATATTCTAAAATGATATTTTGAAAAGGATAATTAATCACCCCTTTCTAATCTTCCAATAAAGGAGGTACACAATTACTTGTTCAAGGTTGAATATATATACCCATACCTTTTTTTTTTTAAAGATCAACTACCTAATTTCCATCTTGATTAAACTTCTATGATCGAGATCTTCTAGCCAACACAACTTGCTAGCACCGATCTAGCCTCTACGATCAACTCATACTAGCATCTAGCATCTAAAGCCTTAATACCTTGGCAGAGCTATCCACTACTGTGGTCTCATTGGTAGGGAGAGTTTTTATTTCTTTAATATTTTCATTGCTTACACAAGAATTATATGGGATAACTTCTCCAAATTATACATAAAAATATTTTCTACCATTAGGGCTCCCAACCTACTAGCAAGTTATCAATCCTTACGTACCACATGATAGTTAGTATGATCTTGAAGTCACGTGACCTGATGTGTCTTGGTTGTTGTATGACGATAATCGATTGATGGTCATCCTAGATATAGCTATTATCTACATATAAATAACTAGTAAGCTTCTGCACCATCAATGTGGTATTATTTTCTACATAAGAAATAAAATTGTGGTATATTCATGTAGTAGGAGACCATACAAATACCATGATTAAAAATGAACCACTAACATAGGTCTTAACAAGAACATGTAAATTGATAAATGAGGTGAGACCGACCGCAAAATGGTTGGGTTATTGACCACCATTGGGTGATCAAGAATACATTGAAGTGAAATTTTATTTAAACCCTATTTTATCCCCAACATGCTCCATGTGGAACAATGCTTGCAAAGACTCCCAAAATTCCTCTACTTGTGCTTTACCCAAGTGTCATCATAGTGATACGAAACCTCTCAAATCTGCTATAAAATTATTAATAAAATTAGGAACCCCAAGAGCATTCAATCTGGTGGTATGATAGCTTCATACTCTTTGGAGGACATTTAATTTGATGGCTATATCTATTTGGAAGATTAATCAAATTGATCAAGTCATCCTATAGTGGCAAATAACATCTAGACACAACTAAAAAATATTTTAAAAGGAAAGATTAATTTTGGATGGAGTGAGACATCAAGTAACTACTGTATTAGTGGAAATACACCTCCAATTGAACTAAATATACTAGGTAATATTCGTGCTATGCACTGGTGACATAAATATCAATCGAGATAATTAAATCATAGATCAAGACAAAATGTTAAAGTGCAAAATAAAGTTTTCCTATATGAGCGTTTTCCCTGGTAGAAACTAATGCCTACAAAAATTTGTGTGTCGATCACTAATAGACATAACTTACCTATGTTTTCTACAAATATACACAAATCCCTTCTATGATTTGAATATGAACTATTGGCATTATTAAACACCAAAGAGGTAGAGAAATACAATAGGGGGATCGATTTAATTACCAACGCATTCCAACTCAATACTACACCTCATTGATTTATGCAGGATATCTACAATGAGCAGAGTTGGTCAACATAACCATTGATAAGGTATTACATCATGGGGAGATAAATATAAATCCCACATGGACTACATGGGAAGATATATGCTTCATAAAAGTTTTTCCATGCCTTACAAGACAACCACCTTGTGGTGGATGTGGAGACCTTAATAATGGTAGTGATTTGACTTGGTAATAGAGGGTTGATGGGTTTGGATCTTTGAATGGTTATCTTATTATTCAAGGTTTTATAGCTTGCTAAAAAATCTATGTTTTGGCATGATAGGCCATGCTACCTTTTGTCATGGAGATCAATTATCTCTAATGTTCTAGTTTAGACACTTAATCCAAGGTCTAGTACAACCAATAGAGCCCTATATATTAAGACCGTATTATACATAATGTATTTCTATTTATAGAAGACTAAAATCAAACAACAAAGCCATGCTTTTGTAATAGGCTAAAATTGACCCATGTTAATTTACCCCAAGAAAAAAATTCAAAAAATTAAATAAAACTACTTTCTAACCTCCTACCTTGATTTTCATACCCATATTAAGTTGGTTTCTAACCTCATGATAATATCGGCTCTATTTGAGCAATATCGATCGTCCGATGCGATATCGAACTCTATTGTGCAAAATTGGATGTACTATTTCATCCAAAACTAAAAATTACCTAGAACAACAAAATGAAAAAAATTGTTGTAACCTTTTTTTCTGTACCTGGCCAACAACATGAACGTTATGGTATCAGATTAGCAATATCATCCAAAATGGGAGAGATCATAATTCCCCTTATTTTTTATCCCAACCCCCCTAACTCACCTTGTCTATTTAATCCAAGCACTTTCTCTAGATTCCCCTGGCTTCCAATCATTCTCACTACTTAGTGTTATAGTGCATTTTTACTATCTTTTTCTTCTTTTATAGGTTTGGAGATCAAGTACTATGCATCAGCTGGTACGATACAATATCGAAAGTCCCATATCATCAGAACATGTCTGATATTACCTATAGGTCACTTGGGGGTAATTTTTTACCACTGTTTGCATAATTTCTTGCTTGATATTTTGTCTAATAGTACTTTATATCCTATTCATCATTTTATCTAGATTCAAGTTTCATTTATCATATCAAGTGTTCACCATCATATCATTTCATTTTATTATTTCACATTTATAGCACATATTCACATTGTTTCTTTTCAAATATTACAAATGATGAGTTTCATATAGTCTAATTCATGCTTAATTCAATTTATGTTATGTTGTAAATCTATATTTTGGTGTCAAACTGTGAAATTTTAGGTTTTTGACCAGATCGGACCTGCCGATACTAGATCGAAAGTTCGATATCTCCCTATAATGTATGATATCTCCTACAGCAAGCAAAAAAATTTCAAATCAACCATTTAGATTGAGTAATATTGTAAAATTTATTTAATATTAAGCATTGCATTTATTTATCCTCTATATTCTACTATGTGATGTATTCATGTGAATTAAAATTGTATATAATATAGGTTTAACTAGATTTGGCCAAACTAGGTGAATGTGAGTGAACTAAAAGAAACACATTAAACAACTCCCATCCTAGACATGGAAAATACCATACAAATGTTTCCTCATGAACCCACTCAATTCATCAACAAATCACCAAAGAGGGCATGACATCAAGTGCCTCTTCTCTGAGATGTAGACCTACTATTTTCTCATTCCCCTTTGAGTTGTGAATCCATTAGCCTAGAGGAAATGAGTGTGAAAATTTTAAACCTACATTATTTGGTGAACCCGATGTGAGCTACATAAGCATCATTCTGACTCATAACATTAAAAACATAAAACAAAAATAAAACAAAAAAAATCATCATTTAAACTTGCACATTTTAGATTCACCTCTTAAATGATAGATACCAATATAGGAAAATATACAATTATAGATGTTATAGCACTATTATCCACACAAGAAATATATTTAGTAGTTGAAAACTCTAGTATACCATCCCAATAACAGTTGAACTTTGGAAAAAACTTGATATCATTAAAGCCAACACACAAAGACTTAGTCAAATCAAGAGATTCAACATAGCTATAATCCTAGGACTTGATAACTCTTCTCACTACTTTGATATCCAAAGATCATGTGAGAGGTGGTTAGATGATAAGAGAGAGAGCATTTCTTCATCTATTTACACTTTTGAGGATTATCTTGAAAATGCCATAACTATACATTGATTTATTGCACACAGAATATCAAGAGATAGTTTTGAAAAACAAAGGACGATATCAAAAAACTCCTAGAATGGTTATTTTCATGAATATTATCACAAAATATATTTTTATGCTCAAGATTCTGAAATTGATAGCATTACTATAGCTCATTTTGTCAAATTCCTAAAAGCAAAATTTCAATTTGAAGAAGAGCATTATATGACACCTGAAGAACTTGAGCCTATCAACGACATTCATAAACTCTTTCAGGAATATTAAGTCGATTATCTAGAATATTATAATATTTATTTTACTTGCTTTGTAACACAACAAAAATACAAAAAACAAAAAAACAAATATATAATATATATTTAAATATCTACAATATTTATAGATATATATATATATATATATATAACATATATACCCAAAACTCAAAAAAAATATATATATATATATATATACAATATATATATACCACTAAAAAACAAAACACCCTAAAAACAAAATGCCTAGAATCTTAAGAAATGGTAAACAAATAGAATATGACTCCATAGAAGAGCCAAATCAAGAAAATATTGATGATAGGATACATATTGAAGATGATAGACTCACAAAACAAGGTGAGGATGACAATAAAGAAGAGGAAGTAGAAGATCCTACCAAGCCTTTAGTAGACCCTCAAGGCAATGTTAGTTTTAAATCTATCCAACACTTTACTAAATTTCTAAAAAGTAATATAGATGATATCAATCAAGTGTTAAATATAGAACACTTACTCCCAATGAGATACTATTCAATGGAGGCTGCTATAGAAGCTACTTTTTGAATGCATGTAAATCCATTGACATACATAAATAGAAAAAATCAAGATCATGATCAAGTTGCTCCATCTCAAAACATCAATCAAAATGTGGACTTGAACACTCAAAAACCAGCAACACAATCTACTTCCAAAAAAAAACAACACTTTTATTTCCTTATCTCTCAAGCTTTTAATCAAAAAGCATCCACATAAAAAAAATCTAAAAAAATACAAAATTCCAACCATTATCAATAGAAAATTTAGAAAAATACAATTCCATACAAAATTCACAATACCTTTCCCAAAAATACTTTACATAATAGTGTTTCTATTGGAAATCCTTATATGACAACATAG
The DNA here is from genome assembly GCA_028583015.1 of Wollemia nobilis. NCBI lineage: Eukaryota > Viridiplantae > Streptophyta > Pinopsida > Araucariales > Araucariaceae > Wollemia > Wollemia nobilis. Next base: position 1,721,903 of record JAQPPZ010000159.1, read on the forward strand.
CCATATCATCAAATTCGCAATAGTATGATAACACAAATAAATTTAGTGAGCAACTGCCAGGACTTGAAGTTATAGTCAAACAATTAGCTTCACATCTAGATCAGATAGATCCTTATCATCCCTCATACAGTTATAGAGAGATGTGTAGTCAACCATTGGATCCCATTATTGTTGCTCAACCTTATCATAAACATTTCCCCATGCAAGTCCTTACGATATATAAAGGAACCGAAGATCCTATTGAACATATTTATATGTTTAGGACAAATTGTCATGATATTTCATATGATGATTTGTCGTTAAAATATTTCCTAAAAGTGTTGAAGGCATGGCTTTAGAATGGTATTATCAATTACCAAACAATTCCTTGAGAAACTTTGAAGAAACAATGAAAATTTTTATTCATCAATTTAGTGCCTACATAGAAAGGCATGTCACTATTAAATATTTATATAATTTAAAGCAAGGAAAATATGAAAGTTTTCCAAATTCTTAGCTAAATGGAGACAACTTCTAAGGAAATTGCACTTTGCTTTACCTCACCACGAAATATTAGAAATATTCATTGGTAATTTACAAGAAAAATTATCCTATGAACTTTCTACCACTACAATAACTTCTTTTGATCAATCTATAGAATTAGCAAGAAGGGTAGAATATTCCCTTATTATAAGAGGATAATTCAACAAAAAGGATGAAGATAAATCTTCCAAAAACCAATATAAAAAGAAACAAGTAGTGGGTGATGGAGTTATTGATAGTAGAAAAACTCCAAACATTAATATAGCCAAAGCTATAAATAAGTTTGTGTTAAATGTTCCTAATAAACCTCCAAGAGAATTCACAAGATTGAATAAAACATTAACCTTGATTTTACCTCAATTATTGGAAAAAGGTTTGATACGGTTTCCAGAAATACAACCAGATACCACTTTACCTGGGTATAGAGCTAATTTACATTGTAATTTTCATCGAGTAGATGGAAATTCAACCAACTATTGTAAATGATTAAAATATATGATAGAAGATCTAATTTATAAAGGTACAATGGAAGTAGAAAAATTTCCTCCAAACAATTCTCAAAAGCAACAAACTCAAAATGCTAATCAAAACTTAGACATCTTCAAAAATCCTTTATCCAATCATGGTAAGGAATTTGTGAATCAATTAGACCACCATAATGTCCCTCCTCCAACTCGGTATGTGGGAAACATTAGAAATATCTTATCATATCAAATCCCACAAACTTCTTATGTACCTACTCAATCTGCAATCACAATTAGGCCAATTCATTATTTTCAATTTTTACCTTTAGAAGATACAAGAAGTGACTCAAAAAGTGAAATAGAAAGTAAAGTAGATATTACTTATAATAATTCAAATAGTTCTGAAAATGAGTGAGATCTAATCCTTCCTATCATAGAATTATTAGTTCTAGAAGAGCCATTTCCTAGAATAATGACTACACACCCTTCCTCTCAACAAATAATTCCAATTGAACAAACATTGAATGCTAGACCTCACTATGGTCACTCACAAATCAACAACATTATGGGTACTATCAGAGCCATCACCAGGAAAAAAAATCAAAATAAAAACTCTCAATCACAAACTAAAACAATGAATGAAAAATCCCCACCATATTCTTCTCTACAAACCACTTTTTCACCTCAACCTCTTCATAATAGTGATATTATTCCCACTACACATTCATTTCAAGCTATTCAATCCATATGTAATTCTTCTTTATCATCATTGAAATCATAACCATTTTAACCTTCTTATTTCAACACAACACATTCATCTCAATAGGAAAATACTTCTTATTCCAATCCTCACATCATACTTCACAATATGCTCATCATCATTCTACTCACAATCAAGAAGAAAGAGGTAATGAACCATTTATTGATAAACTCCTAAGAGAACTAATCAAAGTTTGTCAAAAACCTTCACCACGTAAATTTACCAAACTCAAACAACCATTGACTATAATCCTTAAGCATTTTCTAGATAAAAATATGATTGAGTTACCTCCTATAAGGCAACCTAGTACCATAACAGATTGGTACAAACCTAAGCTACATTGTGAATATCATAGAGTGGATGGACATATGACACAAACATTCAAAAAATTAAAATATGCAATTCAATACTTGATTGATGAAGGTCTTTTTGCTATAGAAGAGTTACAATCTACTATTGACTATAAATCTCCAGTAAAGAATCAACATCCTACACAACAAGTACCCATAACCAATCAAGACATGGGGATCTCCCAAAAATCCATATTCAAGCATCAACAATAGGAAACCAATCAAATATTACATCCTAATGTGTCCCATCACAATGATATCACTAATAATATAACAAAAACTACAAGTGAGCAACCTCAAGATCAATCAACTCAATTTGATAAACAAGAAATAAATTCTTCATCCAACCAACCTTCAAGACCTCTCTTAGTTTTGAAGAATAATCCAAAAGAGGATACAAGCATAGAAAACCCATCTTTAGTGTTTAAGTCTTAACCTAAAGTCTCCATCAACATTCAACAACAATGGGGTGATCATCCACATAACATATCTCTTTTGGAACTTTTATGAACCTCTCCTATTCATAAGGAATCTTTGTTCTTTATTCTCTCTTTCTTTATCATCACTACAACAAGTTCTCTATTCTTTTACTCTTTATCATTATTGCCACCTTGTTTTTGTCACATTTTATCCTTCATTCCCTCTTTCATTATCATTATCACATCAAGTTATCTATTATTTTCCTCTTTATTATCATCATCGTCTCCTATCCATCACTTTTCTTCATCTTCATCTACTTATCATTCTTCATCATAATAATCTCAACTATCAACCAATCAGCTTAAATCATCTACACCACAACCAAATTGTCCTTCAAAATTTTCTTTGATTTTGAAGCCACATTAGACATGCTATACACAAATCACCTTATATAGTGTATATATATCATCTTGTATATACCACCAATTCCATCATAAAAAAAAATCAGAAGTCAAATAAAAATCAAACAAGTCAGCTTGTGCTTCATTATTTCTTCTGCTGAGGTTTTTTGGGACCTCCCCACCTCTTTCCCATGGCCTATTGCTCTACACTATTTTTCTCTCTATCTCCTTTGGCTCCTAGATAGTTATCCTTGTTGCATCATATTTTCCATGCCTGGTGTTTTTTCTTATCTAGTTTTATCTGGTTATTGAATTGTGTTGCTACATCCTCATTGTTGCTTCTTGGTTTGCATCTTCCTGATGCATCCAGGGTTGTCCTCAGTGGGAATGTTTCATTTTGAATTTAAATTTTAAATGCTAAATGTGGGTGGGATGGCCCTATTTTATTAATTCATTCCTTTAGGTGGGATTGGTTTTTATTTTTTTTGCTTTTAGTGCTTTGTATCACGTGTATTATTTTGCAAATTTTCCAGGTGGGTCAGCCCTGCTTCTGTTTAGGCGGGATGACATTATCCCTGTTCTCCTTTCTTTGTGTCGAGAGGTTGTAATTTTTCTCATGTTTTTTTAGGATTTTCTGGGCAAGATGGTAATTTCCTTATCTTCAATGTAATGTTTCAAAAAACTAATTTATTTTTGTCCTTTAAGGCTATCCTCTAGCCTTTCTGTAAGGTTGTCCTTAGCCTGTCCTGAAAGGCTTTTGTCTTTCCTTTGGTTTTTGGGGTTCTTTTTCTTTGGCCTTGGGGCCTTGTCTTTAGTCTTATGACTTTTTGTAATCAAGTTTTGGGATCCTTGATAAAAACCCATTTTTAATTATTTTTAACTGACCAAAAAAAAATGAAACAAGTAAAAAAAAATCAAAAACATAATTTTTTTCAAAAATATGTCAAATTGTTGTTAAGTCCACATTCTACATTATTGTTTGTTGTTTTCCAAAGTTTAAGTTATATTTTATTTTCTTTCGGATAAACTCAAAAGTTATCTTGAACCACTCACTTAATTCACGTTTCTACTAAATCTTGATTTTGTAATTTTGATTATAAATATCTCTTGAACTAAAATCACTATTACTTCACTAAATAAAATTTTGAGTTTTGGAAACTGGTCTTGCTACTTTTGGAACCAAGAACACATTTCACATCTTAAAATATTTTTTTCAAATTTGAAATATGATACTACATAGTAGTCTTAGTTCCTTAAGCGAACAATTTCCCTTGCTATCTTGTTATGTGCATGGTCTAGAATACTGAGAATTGGCAAAAGTACATGCTCCCCCCTACCCAAATGAAATTCCTTGCTCCTTGTCTAATCTAAGCAAGTATCCTAAAAAAGAAAATAAAAAGTGAAAAAATAAGTAAAATAAAAGCAAAAAGCAAAGAAATAGAGAAAAAGAAAGAAAAGTATTTTTACTAGAAAAACAATAAAATCCCCTTGTTAAAAAAAAAATGAAAAAGAATCCCTACTCAAAGAAATCAAAAGAAAATAAGGGGGTAATGAGCTTGAATCCTTGGAATTCCTTAGTTATTTGAATTCCATGGGGCGATCCTCATTACAGGTTAGGTGGCATCTAGCTAGATTGGCAATGGTGGTATCCTTACACGTGGTGACATGTCTGTAAGATTAGCGACCTTATTTTTTACAGACCAATATCCACTTGTGGATCAGCTAGCTTTTGGTGACTTGAATTACATGGTAGTTTAGTACAATTGTATGCACAAAATCATGGTTAACAAATATTTCACTTGCACACCTTGGTTCATTAAATTTATCTTGTATCATTACGTAACTCAAAATTGGTAAATTAACTTCACAAAGCATGCACATTTGATCCTTGAGAGATTTTGTATCATTATGTAAATCAACATGGATAATAAACTCACACATCACACACTGGTTCTTGATAAATTTGACTTTGTCCTTGAAATAATTTAAAATATTTCTTTGAAATTTTTCTAGAAAACATTAGTTTGTAATCATTTACATTAATCCCTATCACTTCATTTTAGCAATCACATATATATATATATTATCTTCAAAAATATTCAAACATGCGGCACAATTATTTATTTTAAATAAAATTTCATTTACAAATCACACATAATCTATTTATCGTGCATTGCATTTTGACTTCACGATGATGGTATAATCCCTAGTTTTAACTCTTACTTCAAAATATACACTAGAAATTCTATGCTTAGCACAAGTCATCCTTCCCAAATTTTCATGCCTAAATCAATATATATTCCTCACAGATACAATATTTATCAACCTATTCTCTCAAAATCAATTTCTCTTAAAGAAATTAACATCCTCTTTCATCATCATAAGCCTCAACGTTACTCTTGAGCCCACAATATTTTTGGTATTTGTAATACAAAAAATTCCTCACAATAGGATGTGCTTCATGACCTAGCAAGCATTGATTTCCATGAACGATCATATGACAACACAACGTCCTTCTGACGTTCATTGCTAATCCATCAATTTTACATGTCTTCCAAAAAATACTTTACAAAATCATTTCCTTTTATGTTAAGCATGATAAAAAATGTTCAAAAATCAAAGCATGATTACAAATATTATGTAACACAACCATCATAAGCAAATGTAATAAATCACCTAAAACATCAAATCGTACAATGTCACATAAACACAAAGGATCAATCTATATATATATATATATATATATATATATATATATATATATATTGGTGGAGAACATATCTTGCATAATACAGAAAACCAGAGAAACAAGAGCCCAAAATTTGTATTTCAATACTTGAAAGAATTTTACAAGAATATACAGCCAAACTATCGTTTGCCAACCCCCTCTCATTACAATCCATGGGTTTTTATCGAGGTCCCGATCCTCTGTGCTTTCAAACTTCCCACGATCTACAATTGCCACCTGGGACAATTCTAGAAAGTTGCATTGATGAGACTCTAGGTGAGGTGCGCGACTGGCTGCCATATCCAACGAAATCTTCTTCTCGATCTGCTACTTGCTGTTAGTTGCTTTAAACACGTCTTCCAGATATCCTGTGCGAGTGGCCAACATGCCCGTTGAAATCCTTCTTTGGAACTGCTGCTTCACTGTCGCTAACTTGCCGTGCATGAAGGGCCACCTTTAAGAAAGCTGGGAGTGCGTGTTTTCTTGTTTGGTCGTGATATCGCGACATGTCACGATATCGCGACCATTTCCTTCCTGTGCTTTCTCTCTCCTGCTCCCGTCGTGATATCATGACATGTCGCGATATCGTGACCATTTCCTTCCTGCGATTTCTCTCTCTTGCTCCCATCGCGATATCGCAACATGTCGTGATATCGTGACATTTCCTTCGTCAAGCCTTCTCTCTCCATTTTGGTCGCAACCTATAGCGATATCGCACCGTTTTTGTCTGTCGGCCTCCGTTCTCCTACTTTGGTCACGAAATCACGACATGTCATGATTTCATGACCATTTGTCTTTCACGCCTTGCCTTCCCTGCTTTGGTCACGATTTCGTGACGTGTCACGAAATCGCGACCTTTGTTCCTCCGTGCCTTTGTTCTCCGGCTTTGGTCATGATTTCGCAACCTTTGGTCTTCGCGCCTTTGTTTCCCCTACGGTGGTCACGATTTTGTGACATGTCACGAAATCATGACATGTCACGATTTCGTGACCTTTGGTCTCCGCGCCTTTGTTTCCCCTGCGGTGGTCACGATTTCGCGACATGTCACGAAATCGTGACATGTCATGATTTCATGACCTTTGGTCTCCGTGCCTTTGTTTTCCCTGTGGTGGTCGCGATTTCACGACATGTCGCGAAATCGTGACATGTCATGATTTCATGACCTTGTGTCCGCTGCTCCCCTATCTTCCATTTTGGTCGCGATATCGCAACACATATTTTTCTTGCAACACTTAGAAAAAAATAACATTGCAACACTTAGAAAAAGAATAACAACAAAAAGTTTGGTTGATGCTCGATTGCTTTGCTTCCCTCGGATGCTCTTGCATCAGACACCCGGGGTGGATTGAGAAGTGATCCTCAGGTGGTCAACCTCTGTCTTCGACACCCAAGTTGCATCTTCTACCGGTATGCCCTTCCACTTGATCAAATATTCAGAATACTGTTTGTTCCTTGTGCTTCTGCCTTCACGCGTATCTAATATTTCTTCAATCTCTTCTGTGGTCGGGTTAGACTTTGGAATGCTCCACAATTCTATACTTGGTGCCTCTGTATTGTTTCCCTCATGGTATTCCACTAAATTTGATATGTTAAAAATAGGTGAAATGTCAAGCCCACTTGGCAATTCCACTTCATATGCATTGCCTGAATCTCGTTTTTCTAGTATTCTGCATGGCCCAAACTTCTTCATCTTCAACTTGTTATAAGTTTTGGCTGGAAATATTTCTTTTCTGAGATGGACCATGACTTCATCCCCCACTTCGAACTCTTTGACCCATATCTTTTGGTCTGCTCTTGCTTTATACTGAGTATTCATTTTTGTAATTTGTTTCTTCACTTCTTCATGCAGGATTTTCATCTGTTTCACGAATTCCTCAGCCTTTGCACTACAATTTTCTCCTTTATCTAATTTTCTCAGCTCAGAAACATTTCTCGGACTGTTTCCATATATGATTTGGAATGGAGATTTGTTTTTACTCTTATTGACAAAATTGTTGTATGCAAATTTCGCTTGTGGCAAAACTAAATCCCATCCCTTGGGTTTATTTGCTATTAAGCATCTTAATAAATTACCCAGACTTCTATTTACCACCTCTGTCTGTCCATCAGTTTGTGGGTGGTATGCAGAACTGAACTTCAGATCTGTCTTCAGCTTCTTCCACAATGTTCTCTAGAAATACCCAACAAACTTTGTATCTCTGTCAGAAAACTATGCTTCTTGGTAGATCGTGAAGTCGTACCACTTCCTTGAAAAATAACCCTGCAATGTGAACTGCATCACTTGTTTTCTTGCAGGGAATAAAATGTGCCATCTTGGAGAATATTTCAACCACCACAAATACAGAGTCATTTCCCCTTTGTTTTCTCGGCAACCCAAGAATAAAATCCATGCTGATGTCCTCCCATGGCCTCTTAGGTACAGGTAACGATTGGTATAATCCTGTGTTTTGCCTTACGCATTTTGCCATCTGGCATATTCTACAACTTTGCAAAAACTTTTTCACATCTTGCTGAAGTTGCAGCCAGTAGTAATTTTCATTCACCAGGGCAATGGTCTTATCCCGACCAAAATGCCCAGCCAGTCCTTTGCTGTGATTTTCCTTGATTAAGTTCTCCTGCATGGAACTCCTTGGAATGCATAATTTACTTCCTTTGAACAGCATTCCATCTTGGATTAGGAAATCTAACCATTTTGTCCTATCCACAGTAATAGGTGCCAAGCAAGCCGTCCAGGCTTCGCAAAATCAGGATCTTCGGGATAAAGACCCTTCAGTTCTTCGAATCCTACCACTTCCCCTGTCATTTCAATCAGCATATTCTGCCTTCTGCTTAAAGCATCTGCAACTCTATTTGATTTCCTGCTTTTGTGCTTCAACACAAAGGTATAGCTTTGGAGAAACTCAACCCACTTCATGTGCCTCTGATTTAGTTTTGTTTGGATGTTGATGTACTGCAATGCCTGATGATCCGTAAATAGAACAAACTCTTTTGGCAACAAATAATGCCTCCACTTCTTCAGAGCCTAAACTATGACATAAAATTCCTGGTCATAAATTGAATACTTTTTCTGAGCATCATTGAGATTTTCACTAAAATAAGCAACAGGTCTGCCTTCTTGGCTTAGTACAGCCCCTATTGCACTGCCACTGGCATCACAGTCTACTTGAAATACTTTGTTAAAGTCTGGGAGTGCCAAAACAGGCTATTCTGTGACCCTTTTCTTTAATGCATCAAAGATCCTTTCAGCCCCTAAGGTCCACTTGAATTCTTTCTTATCCCCTCTCATTGTTTCTGTGAGGGGTTCACAAATGATGCTGAAGTTTCTTATGAACTTTCTGTAAAAGCTGGCTAGACCATGAAATGATCTTACCTTTGTTGTGCTTCTTGGGGTAGGCCATTCTATGATAGCTATCACCTTCTCTGGGTCCATTTTTAGACCTTCTGCTGAGATTATAAATCCCATGTATACTAACTCTTTCTTGACAAAATTACACTTTTTCAGATTTATTAATAACTGCTCCTCCCACAGCTTTTCGAAAACCCTCCTGATGTGCATCAGGTGTTCCTCCATGGTTCTATTGAATATTAATATATCATCTAAATAAATAATGACAAATTTTCCTAAAAAATCTTTCAGTACCTCATTCATCAGCCACATGAAGGTACATGGTGCATTGGATAGCCCAAATGGCATGACCAACCACTCATACAAGCCCTCTCTTGTATTGAAGGCTGTCTTCCACTCATTTCCTTCCCTGACACAGATTTGGTGGTAACCACTCTTGAGGTCAATCTTGGTGAAGTACTTGGATCCACTCAAATAGTCCATTATGTCATCCATCCTTGGCAGTGGAAATCTATATTTTATTGTGATCTTGTTGATGGCTTGAGAGTCTGTGCACATTCTCCACTCTCCATCCTTCTTGGGTGCTAGTACTACAGGTACCGCACACGGGCTAAGACTCTCCCTAATCAATCCCTTCTCCAAGCAACTCCTGGACCTGCCTATTTAGTTCTTCAGTTTTTGTTGAGCAAGGTGCAGCAAAAGCAGAGCAAAAGTATTGTAATTGTTGTCAACAAAGACAGATTGATGCAGTGATGCAGCTCAGAGGTCAGTCAGATCAAGTGCAAAAAATTTCAAGAAAAACAGAGGGGACCCAGATTCAGAAACTTGCAGAAAAAGACAAGGAAGAAAACTGTCGCGATATCGCGACATGTTTTCTGTCGCGATATCGCGACATGGTTCCTGTCGCGATTTCGCGACATATCGGAGGAGAGAGAAAGTGCATAAGAAAATGTCACGATTTCGCGACATATCGGAGGAGAGAGAAAGTTCATAAGAAAATGTCGCGATTTCGCGACATACCGGAGGAGAGAGAAAGTGCATAAGAAAATGTAGCGATTTCGCTACATGTTGTAATTTCGCTGGCAAAAGCAAAGAAAAAGTGATAAGTCAAGAAAGTGTAGCGATTTCGCTACAAGTCCGAAATATAAAATGCAAGAGTGTAGCGATCTCGCTACAGGTCCAAAGTGCAAGGAAGAAAGTGTAGCGATTTCACTACAGTTCAAAATGCAAGGAAAGGTACGATTTTGTTCATGCAAAAAGTGTAGCAACTTCGCTACAGGTTCAAAATGCAAGGCAGCAAAGTGTAGCGACTTCGCTACAGGTTCAAAATGCAAGGCAGCAAAGTGTAGCGATTTCGCTACAGGTTCGAAATAAAGGTGCAAAGGGGCAGCGACTTTGACACAAGTTTGAAAAGCAAGAGGCATATGTGTAGCGATTTCGCTACAAGTGCATATCACAGAACAAGATGATGTAGCGATTTCGCTACAAGTCTAAGCTTGATAAGACGAAGCACGAGGAAGCACCAAGGCAACAAAATCGTAACAATCTCGATACATGCTAGATTTTCGGAAGATGCAACAAAGAAAAATGTTAAGTTAGAAAGTTGTAGCGATTTCGCTACAAGTAAGGTGTTTGCAGCTCATCGGAAGCTAGGAGCGTCGCGATTTCGTGACACCATGATGGATGACGTCAACAAGACTAAAAATGTCGCGATATCGCGACAAGTTGACAGAGAAGCCTCAGGAAGCAAGGAACGTCGCGATTTCGTGACAACTTGGAAGGTGACGTCAGCAAAACTAAGAAGTGTCGCGATATCGCGACAGGGTGAACGAAAAGCCGTTGCAAGTCGGAAGCGTCACGATTTCATGACATCTTTGAAGATGACGTCAGCAAGTCTAAAAATGTCGCGATATCGCGACAAGTTACCAGAAAATCCATTGCAAGTCGGAAGCATCACGATTTCGCGACATCTTTGAAGATGACGTCAACAAGTCTAAAAATGTCACGATATCACGACAAGTTACCAGAAAAGCCGTTGCAAGTCGAAAACATCACGATTTCGTGACATCTTTGAAGATGACGTCAGCAAGTCTAAAAATGTCGCGATATCGCGACAAGTTTCCAGAGAAGCCTCAGCAAGCCAGAAATGTCACGATTTCACGACAACATGGAGGATGACATCAGCAAAAGCGAAATGTGTCACGATTTCGTGACATGTATCAATTTCATGGAGGCAAGCGAAGGAAAGTGCAGGAAAGCAGAAAACGTCGCGATATCACGACAGGTAATGGTTTTGGCAGGAAAAAGTTAAATATGCATGCACAGTGACAGGTGTCGACCAAGCATGCTGCCGCTACGATAAAGTTAACTGGAGTCAAATGTACAGTTCCCAGTGACAGGTGTTTGGAAAAAGACTAGAAGAAAAACTACAATAGTTAACTGGAGTAACAAGGATAGTCATGAAGCAGCACATTTAAGAGAATAACAGTTGTTGTAGGGTCATAATGCAGCATGGCTGGCATGGCGGCAGTAACGGATCAATGCATTGAATGCAGAACAGTTGTTGCAGGAGTGATTATACCGAGAACCATTTACAGAGATGCATTAACAGGTTGCGTGTGTCAGAAAAGGCAGTAGCAAGCCGAATAGAAAGATCGATGCAAATAGAAAAGAAGTGTCACAAGAAAGTGAAAAGGTTCTAGAAGGGCAGTTACGTAGAGTTTAGGAGAACAGAGTCAGAGAGCATCGAAACGCGTAGAAAGGCTGTCAGTCTGCATAGAAAAGGGTGTCAGTACCAGCAGAGTAGAATGTCAGAAGAAAACGGCAAAAAGGTGGAACGTGTCAGAGAGAGAGATTTGGCAGATCAATTACAGCCGAAAATGCATGAAAAAGTTGGAGGGAAAATTGAGCCGTTTCAAATTGAGCCATTCGAGGAAATCAAGGATATAAGGATCGAACTGGCACAGTTAGAAGGTTACTGCACTGTGCATTATTGAATACATCAAAAGGCGTAGTGTGGTAAAAGAGCTGGATGAACAACAGCAAGATTTTTGAAACCTACACATTTTTCTTGTAAAAACAACAGAGAGGTTTCAGATTTGAATAGAAGCTATTGAGTCTCTAACAATTCTTTCTATGCTTCGGTGGGATGTTTGTATGAGCTATAGACCAGTGAGGGTCTTGAAAAAGAGAAGGCATTTTATATGTCATTATTTTTATTAAAAATTAAAATCCAAGTGGGTGCTTGGTAAAAGGAGTTGGTGCTCATATCTGTTGCTGCAGATAAATCAGGGGTTGGTGCTCCTTCCAGTGGGTGCTGGTAAACCTTTTGTAAAGATTGAATCCTTGCAAAGACCGGATTTGGATTGTAGTCCAAACGGTCATTTTTGAGGAGTAGCCACATTGGTGAACCTCGTTAAATCCCTGTGTTGTGTGATGCTCTTGTGCTATGTTTGTTGTATTTGTTTTTAAGCTTGCAGTATTAAATTTTAAGAGTAGCAGATTTAATTTTTAAATAGTTACACTGATTCACCCCCCCTCTCAGTGTCATTGTGAGAATATCAATTGGTATCAGAGCAAGGCACCTGTACAAGCTTAATCAGCTAAGGTGATCTTGGAAGATACACAATGGCCGGTGGTGAAGGTTTTTCTTCTAACAAAGCTCCTCTGTTTGATGGAACAAATTATTCTTTCTGGAGGCTCAGGATGCAGACTTATCTATGTGCACTGGGTTATGACATTTGGGAATCTATTGAAAATGGATACACCATACCCACTGTTCCTCCAACAGATGCGGCTGAGAAGAAAAAGTTTGAGAACAACTCAAAAGCCAAGAATGCTATTATGTGTGGATTAGTAGATAGTGAGTTGATACGCATCATGAACTGCAAATCTGCTAAAGATATATGGGACAAACTGCAAAGCATTCATGAAGGAGATAGCAAAATCAAGGAAGCTAAGCTGCAAACACATCGTGCCCAGTTCGAAGCATTAAAGATGACCGATGATGAGAACATTGAAGCCTATCTGCTGAGAGTAAATGGGATCATCAATGCAATAAGAGGACTCGATGAAGATATGGAAGATGCAGTTGTTGTAAAGAAGGTTCTAAGAACTCTCAATAAAAAGTTTGATGCAAAGGTCTCTGCCATAGAGGAAGCAAAAGATTTAAATCTTTTCAGTATGGATGAAATGCATGGTTCTCTAACAGCATATGAAATGAGGATTGGACAAACTAAGCCCTCAGACAGAGAAGCAGCTTTCCAAGCTCAGAAAAACATAAAATCTAAACAAGAATCTGAGGAAGAAGAATCTGCAGATGAAACTGAAGCAAACTTTGTTAGGAAATTAGTAAAGGGAAAAGGAAAATACAGAGGCAAGCTGTCGTTCAAGTGCTTTAACTATGGTGGCATCGGGCACTTTGCAGCAAAATGCCCAATGAATGAGAAAAATAGAAGTGATGAAGGGACACACCAAGAAAGAAAAGTCTGGAAAAAGAAACCGCAGTTTAGAAAAAGGAACTTCAAGAAGAAAAGTTTCATTTCCCAGAATATTGATTCTTCTGAAGACAGTTCCAGTGAGGACTCAGAAGAAGAAACTGGTGAAGCCTTGTTCATGGCTTTTGAAGAACAAACAACTGAGAAAACATAGGAGTGTGAAGAAAAATTAGAAGATGAGGCTGAGATAGATCTGGAAGGTGAGTTAGTTGCTGCACTTGAAGAGTTAAGTGCAGAAAGGAAAAGAAATAAAAAGATTTCAAGAAAACTTGAGGATGCTGGCAAATTAATAATCAGTTTGAAAGTACAAACTGAAGAATACAAGAAAAAGTCTGAAGATTTTGAAGCTCAGCTAACCGTGAAAATAAATGAGTGCAATAAGCTAGAAGAAGACATAGTCGGATTAAGGCTGCAGCTAGAAGAGATGAATCAGAAACTGAGTTGTCATTATAAATTCGAAGACAGTTCAGCCAAGCTGAATAAAATGTTAAATGATCAAAGACCTACGGGTATCAAATTTGGGTTGGGCTTTGATGAAGGAGAATCCTCAAAGGACTCAAAGGTTGTAATTGTAGAACCTATAAAGAATAAAGACAAAATCAGAGTTGAACAAGATAAACCGTATCATGCAAAGGAAAACAATAAGTCCAAGCTTGAAAGGAGTTCTGCAAATGATGGATTTACCAAAGTCACATATCATAGAAGAAGAAGACCCATGGCTCCTACTACAACATGGCAACAACCATTACCCAGGTACACTCGTTCCTTTTCTAGTTATTGTTTTAAATGCAATGCATATGGTCATAAAATTTCAAGTTGTAGATATAATGTAGAACAAAGAAATTTTACTAGTAGAAATATTTTTTCTCCTTTGATAGATTATGCTGTAGAATGTTATAACTGCCATAACTTCGGCCATATTGCAAGGAATTGTCGTAGCTCTTTTGCAGGAAATAAATACCAGGAAAGAAAGCATCACTCAGCTGGATCAAAATAGTACAGAAAATTTCCCAATAAACTGTCACAAGCCAATGAAAGGGAGAAGGTAAAGCAAGTAACCAGATCTGCTGTCAAATCTCAGTGGAAAGAAAAGGAACAACCGAAGAAAGACAAGGAATCCCTGATCGTTCAAACAACTCTCAAAGCACAGAATAAATCTTCTCCTTGGATTCTGGACAGTGGATGCTCCAGTCACATGACAGGAGACAAACAGAAGTTTGATAAGCTACAGACATACGAAGGTGGCTCTGTGAAATTCGAAAACAATGATGGAGCAAAGATAGTGGGTAAAGGATCAGTTAAGTTAAGTGACGGTAAAATCAACTCTAAGGAAGTTCTTTTTGTGGTAGGTCTGAAGCATAACTTACTGAGTGTAAGTCAGATTTGTGACAGAGGTCATGAAGTGATTTTCAAGAAGGAGGGTTGTGAAGTAAGAAAGACAAAAAATGGAAAGTTAATAGCCACTGGACTGAGAACTTCTGGAAATTTGTATACACTCTGCGAGACTTCAGAAGGAGCTTGCTTGGTTGGCCAGGAGGAAGAAAATTGGTCGTGGCACAAAAGACTCGGTCACATAAGCTTTGATAATCTGGTAAAAATCAGCTCGAAAAGAGCAGTAAGAGACATACCCACTATTGGTAAACCATCAAACAACATTTGTGAGTCATGCCAAAAGGGGAAGCAAACCAGATCTACATTCAAAGCAAAAGAGTATTTCACAAGCAAGCCATTAGAACTGATTCACACTGATTTGTGTGGACCCATGAGGACAGAGAGCATAAATGGATACAAATATTTCATGCTGTGTATAGATGATTTTTCCAGAATGACATGGGTACTCTTTCTAAAACAGAAATCAGAAGCCTTTGAGATGTTTAAAACCTTCAAAAATCTTGTTGAGAATCAATCTGGAAAAAGAATTAAATGTTTGAGATCTGATAGAGGAGGAGAGTTCATTTCAGATGAGTTTGCAGAATTCTATGAAAAACATGGAATAAGAAGACAGTTTTCAGCAACAAGAACACCTCATCAGAATGGAGTAGTTGAAAGAAAGAATAGAACTATGCAAGAAATGGCAAGAACCATGTTAACCGAGAGCAAAATTGCTGACAGGTTCTGGAAAGAGGCAGTTCACACTGCAGTCTACATTCAGAATAGATGTATGTTGAGGCCACATGAAAGCAAAACACCTTATGAACTGTGGTTTGGCAAAAAGGCTACAGCAAAATACTTCAAAGTGTTCGGGAGCAAATGTTACATTAAAAGAACTGAAAGCAATCTTGGCAAGTTTGAAGATAGAGCTGATGAAGGTATCTTTCTTGGTTACTCAACAAAAAGCAAAGCTTATACATGCTACAACAAAAGATTAAAGAAAATTGTGGAGAGTGCGGATGTAAAAGTTGATGAAGGCAGGAAACAAGAAATCAGCAATAATGAAAACTACCCGACCTATGAAGAATTTATTGAAGAAGATGAAGATCAAGAAAAGGAAGAGAGACAAAAATCAGATTCAGATGATTTGGAAAGAGAAGAAAATAGAAAATACAGAAACAGGCAACTGGTAGAAAAATCATCCCAAAGAGCAGATTATTGGGGACCCTATAGTTGGCATTCAGACAAGAAGAAGAGTAGTAAATAACTATTCTCTCGTTATCCAAGATTGAGCCCAAAAATATTATTGAAGCAAGCACGGATGAAAGCTGGATGGAGGCAGTAAATGAAGAACTAGATCAAATTGAGAAAAACAAAACCTGGGAGTTAGTACCAAGGCCTGAAAATAAAAACATAATTGGTACTAAATGGATATTTCGAAATAAACTGAATGAAGATGGACAGGTTGTAAGGAATAAAGCGAGACTGGTCTGTAAGGGATATGCCCAAGTTGAGGGGATTGATTTTGAAGAGACTTTTGCACCAGTGGCCAGACTTGAAGCAATAAGACTATTTTTGGCTTTAGCTGTTCATAAGAATTTCAAGGTTTATCAGATGGATGTAAAATCAGCATTTCTGAATGGAAATCTTGAAGAAGAAGTATATATTGAACAGCCTGATGGTTTTCAACTTTGTGATAATCCTAACTTTGTTTGCAAGCTGAAGAAAGCATTGTATGGCTTGAAACAAGCACCTAGAGCTTGGTATGCAAGATTGGACAACTATCTCACTAAGCAAGGATTCAAGAAAGGTATGGTGGATAGCAATTTATATGTGAAAACTGAAAATGGCAATTTCATTGTCCTAGTTGTTTATGTAGATGATATAATTTTTGGGAGTAGCAATGATGAATCATGCAAAGACATAGCAAACAAAATGCAGAAAGAGTTTGAAATGTCTATGATAGGTGAACTTTCATATTTCCTTGGATTACAAGTTAATCAAACTGAAAAGGGGATCTTTATTTCTCAAATTAAATATGTGAAAGAAATGCTGAAAAAGTTCACTATGGAAGATAGTAAGCCAGTGAGCACCCCCATGACAACAAGCTGCAAGTTGAGCAAGGATGATAAATCTCCGGATGTTGATCAAACAATGTACAGATCAATGATTGGGAGCCTGCTGTATTTGACAGCCACCAGACCGGATATCTTACAAGCTGTTTGCATGGTTGCAAGATTTCAGGCTAGTCCAAAAGAGACTCATGTAACAGCTGTGAAAAGGATCTTTAGGTACCTCAAGGGTACTATGGAGTATGGGCTATGGTATCCAAAAGGAAAAGACTTCACTCTCTTTGCATATTCTGATGCAGATTGGGCAGATGCATTGATGACAGAAAAAGTACAAGTGGAGGAGCATTTTTTCTTGGAGATAAATTGGTAGCATGGCACAAGAAGAAGCAAGAATCAGTCTCTCTATCCACAGCCGAGGCAGAATACATTGCAGCAACAACATGCTGTACACAAATACTATGGATGAGACAAACATTGAAAGATCTAGGTATTCACTTCAATGAGCCCATTTCAGTCAAATGTGATAACACTAGTGCAATCAACATTTCAAAGAATCCAAGTAATGCATTCCCGCACCAAACACATTGCAATCCGGTATCACTTCTTGAAGGATAAGGTTGCAGAAGGAGAGGTCAGATTGGAATTTGTTCCCACTACAGAGCAAGTAGCAGACATATTCACCAAACCTTTACCAAAGGAAGTTTTTGAATACCTTCGAAAGAAGTTGGGAGTAGTCACACTTCCCAAGCACTGACTAGCTATGGGAAATACATTCTCAGGGGGAGCATTCAAGTTATTTATGCCTGAGAATGTTGTGCATGGACTCAAGGGGAGTTTGCAGCAGCCCTTTGGCATTATTGGCAAAGGGGGAGAAGAATTTGAGCAAGGTTACAGTATGTTGCCAACAATTCCAAAGGGGGAGATTGTTGAGCAAGGTGCAGCAAAAGCAGAGCAAAAGTATTGTAATTGTTGTCAACAAAGACAGATTGATGCAGTGATGCAGTTCAGAGGTCAGTCAGATCAAGTGCAAAAAATTTCAAGAAAAACAGAGGGGACCCAGATTCAGAAACTTGCAAAAAAAGACAAGGAAGAAAACTGTCGCGATATCGCGACATGTTTTCTGTCGCGATATCGCGACATGGTTCCTGTCGCGATTTCGCGACATATCGAAGGAGAGAGAAAGTGCATAAGAAAATGTCATGATTTCGCGACATATCGGAGGAGAGAGAAAGTGCATAAGAAAATGTCACGATTTCGTGACATATCGGAGGAGAGAGAAAGTCCAAGAAAATGTCGCGATTTCGCTACATTAGAAAGAAAGAAAAGTGATAAGTCAAGAAAGTGTAGCGATTTCGCTACAAGTCCGAAATATAAAGTATGCAAGAGTGTAGCGATTCTCGTACAAGTCCAAAGGAAAAAAGTGTAGCGATTCCGTAAAAAGGAGAATAAAGAAAAAGTGTAGCGACTTCGCTACAGTTCAAAATGCAAGCAAAGTGTAGCGATTTCGCTACAGGTTCGAAATAAAAGGTGCAAAAGGGGCAGCGACTTTGACACAAGTTTGAAAAGCAAGAGGCATATGTGTAGCGATTTCGCTACAAGTGCATATCACATAACAAGATGATGTAGCGATTTCGCTACAAGTCTAAGCTTGATAAGACGAAGCACGAGGAAGCACCAAGGCAACAAAATCGTAACAATCTCGATACATGCTAGATTTTCGGAAGATGCAACAAAGAAAAATGTTAAGTTAGAAAGTTGTAGCGATTTCGCTACAAGTAAGGTGTTTGCAGCTGCTGGAAGCTAGGAGCGTCGCGATTTCGTGACACCATGATGGATGACGTCAGCAAGACTAAAAATGTCGCGATATCGTGACAAGTTGACAGAGAAGCCTCAGGAAGCAAGGAACGTCGCGATTTCGCGACAACTTGGAAGGTGACGTCAGCAAAACTAAGAAGTGTCGCGATATCGCGACAGGGTGAACGAAAAGCCGTTGCAAGTCGGAAGCGTCGCGATTTCGTGACATCTTTGAAGATGACGTCAGCAAGTCTAAAAATGTCGCGATATCGCGACAAGTTACCAGAAAAGCCGTTGCAAGTCGGAAGCGTCGCGATTTCGCGACATCTTTGAAGATGACGTCGAAAGTCTAAAAATGTCGCGATATCGCGACAAGTTCCACCGCGGCGAGCGGAAGTGCAAGTCTAAAAATGTCGCGATATCATGACAAGTTTCCAGAGAAGCCTCAACAAGCCAGAAATGTCACGATTTCGCGACAACATGGAGGATGACATCAGCAAAAGCGAAATGTGTCACGATTTCACGACATGTATCAATTTCGTGGAGGCAAGCGAAGGAAAGTGCAGTAAAGCAAAACGTCGCGATATCGCGACAGGTAATGGTTTTGGCGGGAAAAAGTTAAATATGCATGCACAGTGATAGGTGTCGACCAAGCATGCTGCCAGTTATAGTAAAGTTAACTGGAGTCAAATGTGCAGTTCCCAGTGACAGGTGTTTGAAAAAAGACTAGAAGAAAAACTACAGCAGTTAACTGGAGTAACAAGGATAGTCACGAAGCAGCACATTTAAGAGAATAACAGCTGTTGCAGGGCCGTAATGCAGCATGGCTGGCATGGCGGCAGTAACGGATCAATGCATTGAATGCAGAATAACTGTTGTAGGAGTGATTATACCGAGAACCATTTACAGAGATGCATTAACAGGTTGCGTGTGTCAGAAAAGGCAGTAGCAGTCTGAATAGAAAGATCGACGCAAATAGAAAAGAAGTGTCACAAGAAAGTGAAAAGGTTCTAGAAGGGCGGTTACGTAGAGTTTAGGAGAACAGAGTCAGAGAGCATCGAAACGCGTAGAAAGGCTGTTAGTCTGCACAGAAAAGGGTGTCAATACCAGCAGAGTAGAATGTCAGAAGAAAACGGCGAAAAGGTGGAACGTGTCAGAGAGAGATTTTGACAGATCAATTACAGCCAAAAATGCATGAAAAAGTTGGAGGGAAAATTGAGCCGTTTCAAATTGAGCCATTCGAGGAAATCAAGGATATAAGGATCGAACTGGCACAGTTAGAAGGTTACTGCACTGTGCATTATTGAATACATCAAAAGGCGTAGTGTGGTAAAAGAGCTGGATGAACAACAACAAGATTTTTGAAACCTACACATTTTTCTTGTAAAAACAACAGAGAGGTTTCAGATTTGAATAGAAGCTATTGAGTCTCTAACAATTCTTTCTATGCTTCTGTGGGATGTTTGTATGTGCTGTAGACCAGTGAGGGTCTTGAAAAAGAGAAGGCATTTTATATGTCATTATTTTTATTAAAAATTAAAATCCAAGTGGGTGCTTGGTAAAAGGAGTTGGTGCTCATATCTGTTGCAGCAGATAAATCAGGGGTTGGTGCTCCTTCCAGTGGGTGCTGGTAAACCTTTTGTAAATATTGAATCCTTGCAAAGACTGGATTTGGATCGTAGTCCAAACGGTCACTTTTGAGGAGTAGCCACATTGGTGAACCTCGTTAAATCCTCGTGTTGTGTGATGCTCTTGTGCTATGTTTGTTGTATTTGTTTTTAAGCTTGCAGTATTAAATTTTAAGAGTAGCAGATTTAATTTTTAAATAGTTACACTGATTCACCCCCCCTCTCAGTGTCATTGTGAGAATATCAGTTTCTACAGGTGTCATTCTATGTGTAGCTTTATTGGGCAAGCTTGACCCTGGCACCAAATCAATATGGTGACTGATTTTTCTTACTGGGGGTAAACCCTCAGGCACATTATAAGATATGATATTTGGAAATTCCTTCAAAAGATCTTGGACTTCTGCTAGGGCATCTTTGCATTCTGTATCCCTGACTCTAGGAATTAATGCATAACACATGTTCATGCTTTAAATCATCTAAAAATTTTCTTCCGTCAACCAAGCAAATTTTTGCACTGCCACATACCTTTTCTTCCACCTCCTTCAGGGGTTTCAACTTATGACGCATTCCATTCTTGGTCACAAAATAGGTGTTGGCTCGGCCATCATGAACCGCACACCTGTCAAACTGCCATGGCCTTTCCAGCAGCAAATGGCATGCATCCATGGGTAAAATGTCGCACAAAACCTCATCACGGTAATTTTCAATACTGAATTTTACCAGGCACTGTTCATTGACCAAAACCTTATGGTCTTTCTACAACCACGTGATCTAATATGGATGTGGGTGTTTCTTTCTCTCCAGTTGTAGCTTTGTAACCATTCCCTCTGAAACTAGGTTATCTGTGCTACCGTTGTTAATGATAATGTTGCAAATCTTACCCGCGCATTTACACCTTGTGCGAAATAAGCTTTTCCTCTGATCTGTAGCTCCCTCTTCATTTAGCAGGACTCTCCTTGCAATCATTACTTCTCCTCTCTCAGCTTCTTTAGAATGCTCAGATCTAGCATCTTCATCAGTGACTGCTACTATGGCATTTCCTTTTGGCCTCTGATTATTTCTTTCTCATTGCTGTGGGAACTCATATTGGTGATGTCCCTCTTCCCCACATTGGAAGCAAGTTCCACAGAATCTCCTCTTCCCTGGCCACATCTAGCTCTACCTCTTCCCCCTCGGTAACCATTATTCTGATTATGGGGGCGGTCTGCATTTTCTCTCCTTTGTTCTTGATTGCTGCTACCTTCTCCATTTTTTTGAGAATCTTCATTTCTTCTTCCATTGTTCCTTCCACCGGTTCTTCTGCCATGACCTCTTCCTCTTTGCTTGTTTTCAAACCTCCTATTGAGCTTTTCTTCAACCTTTAAGGCAAATTGGTAAGCGTCCTCTATGGTGGTCATCCGGACTAGACTTAATTCTTCCTGAATACTTGCTCGTAACCCATTAATGTAACAGGCTACCTTCTCCTTGTTGGCCTCTGAGTGGCCTGTTCTAATCATTATTTTATGAAATTCTTCTATGTATTCTTTCACAGACTTGCTTGATTGTCTCAATCCTTGCATTTTCTTTAGCAGGTCTAACTCATAATCACCAGGGATGAACTGCCTCTTTAGTTATTCTACCATCCGTTCCCACTTAGTTATTATCTCTTTCCCTCTTTTATTTTGCTCTAGCTGCACTCCCTTCCACAAAATGCTAGCATGACCTTTGAGTTTGGTCTTTGCGAATCCGACCCTATCAGGGTCCTCAACCTCTTCGTACTCAAAGTACTCTTCCAGATCGTTGATCCAGTTGATCAATTCCTCTAGATCAAGGTTCCCAAAATATGTGGAAACCTCCATCTTCGACCTCTTCCCAATCTGGGATATGGCTTTGTATAGTCTGGCTCTGAGCTGGATCTACTACTTCTTCTTCTTCCTCAGGTTGGTCTTCTTCTTCATCATCTTCCTCTTCACTACCTTCGTCTCTTCTTGGCTCCAATCTTCTGTGCATTTCTTCTTGTAGAGCTTGCATTTGCCACTGCAAAGCTCGAACATATTTCACTGCTGCCATGCCTCTCCCACCAACAGGGTTTCTCCTTGGAGGCATTATGCTCACCCAATTCCAAGCCCTTCCACAGATCCTGGTGTAACTGCCTCTCCTTCGACGATTTGCTACACACTCAGGAACTACTGGCTCTGATACCACTTGGTGGAGAACAGATCTTGCATAATACAAAAAACTAGAGAAACAAGAGCCCAAAATTTGTATTTCAATACTTCAAAAGAATTTTACAAGAATATACAGCCAAACTGCCGTTTGCCAACCCCCTCTCATTACAATCCATGGGTTTTTATCGAGGTCCCGATCCTCTATGCTTTCAAACTTCCCACGATCTACAATTGCCACCCGGGACAATTCTGGAAAGTTGCATTGATGAGACTCTAGGTGAGGTGCGCGACTGGCTGCCATATCCAACAGAATCGTCTTCTCGATCTGTTGCTTGCTGTTAGTTGCTTTAAATGCGTCTTCCAGATATCCTGTGCGAGTGGACAACATGCTTGTTGAAATCCTTCTTTGGAACTACTGCTTCACTGCCGCTAACTTGTCGCACACGAAGGGCTGCATTTAAGAAAGCTGGGAGTGCGTGTTTTCCTGTTTGGTCACGATATCATGACATGTCGCGATATTGCGACCATTTCCTTCCTATGCTTTCTCTCTCTTGCTCCCGTCGCGATATCGCGACATGTCGCGATAACGTGACATTTCCTTCGTCAAGCATTCTCTCTTTGTTTTGGCTGCGATATTGCGACCTATCGTGATATCGCATCGTTTTTGTCTGTCGGCCTCCGTTCTCTTGCTTTGGTCACGAAATCATGACATGTCACAATTTTGTGACCATTTGTCTTCTGTGCCTTGCCTTCCCTGCTTTGGTCGTGATTTCACGACGTGTCATAAAATCGTGACCTTTGTTCCTCCGCGCCTTTGTTCTCCGACTTTGGTCATGATTTCGTGACCTTTGGTCTCTGCGCCTTTGTTTCCCCTACGGTGGTCATGATTTCGTGACCTTTGGTCTCCACGCCTTTGTTTCCCCTGCGGTGGTCATGATTTTGTGACATGTTGCGAAATCACATGTCGTGATTTCACGACCTTTGGTCTCAGTGCCTTTGTTTTCCCTGCGGTGGTCACGATTTTATGACATGTCACGATTTCGTGACCTTGTGTCCGCTGCTCCCCTATATTCCGTTTTGGTCGCGATATCGCAACACATATTTTTCTTGCAACACTTAGAAAAAAATAACATTGCAACACTTAGAAAAAGAATAACAACAAAAAGTTTGGTTGATGCTCGATTGCTTTGCTGCCCTCGGATGCTCCTGCATCATATATATATATATATTTATCAAAATATAAGTACAAAATAAAGTCAACTAGTATGCCACAATCTCCAAAATTGGTATACTCAGTCACTAGGGGGTATACCACAAAAGCAAATTTCAAAAATTTTGAGTTTTCCACCAAATATAGAATTTGGTGCAAAAACTCAAAGGGGGTATCATACCTAATGCATTTTACAGTAAAACTTGAAACTTCAACAATATTTTGCAATAAATTCTTATTTTCTTGTAAAACATGCCATATTTTTTTTAACGCATTTTTTTCAAAAATACGCTAATGAGGGGGCAAAATGTAATAGGCTAAAATTGACCCATGTCAATTTAACCTAAGTTAAAAATATTCAAAAAATTAGTTAAATTTGCTTTCTAACCTCCTACCTTGATTTTTGTGCCTATATCAAGTTGGTTTCTAACCTCTTGATGATATTGGCTCTATTTGAGCAATATCGGTCATCCGATGCGATATCATACTCTATTGTGAGAAATCAGATGTCCGATTTCATACAAAACTAAAAATTATCTAGAACAACAAAATGAAAAAAATTGTCGTAACATTTTTGTTCTTACATGGCCAATGAGACAAATGTTACGGTATCGGATCAGCTGATATTATCCAAAATGGGAGAGATCTTAAGTCCACTTATTTTTTATCCCAACCCCCCCAACTCACCTTGCCTATTTAATCCAGGCACTTTCCCCAGATTCCCCCTGGCTCCTAATCATTCTTACTACTTAGTGTTATAGTGCATTTTTTCTATCTTTATTCTTCTTTTGTAGGTTTGGATATCAGGTACTACACATTAGTAGGTACGATACAATATCTAACTTTCGATATCATCAAAACATGTCCAATATTTCCTGCAGATCTCTTGGGGGTAATTTTGACCATTGTTTGCATATTTTCTTACTTGATCTTTTGTCTAATAATACTTTATATCCTATTCATCATTTTATATAGATTCAAGTTTTATTTATTATATCAGGTGTTCACCATCATATCATTTCATTTTATTATTTCGTATTTATAGCACAGATTCACATTATTTCTTTTCAAATATTGCAAGTAATGAGTTTCATATAGTCTAATTCATGCTTAATTCAATTTATGTTATGCTACAAATCTGTATTTTGGTGTCAAATTGTGAAATTGTAGGTTTTTGACTATATCAAACCTTCCAATACCAGATCGGATGTCCAATATCTCCCTACAATATCTGATATCACCTACAACAAGCAAAAATATTTTAAATCAGCCATCTAGATTGAGTAAGATTGTAAAATTTATTTAATAATTAAGCATTGCATCTATTTATCTTTTGTATTCTGTTGTGTGATGTATTCATGTGAATCAAAATTGTATATAGTATAGGTTTAGTTGCATTTGGCCAAACTAGGTGAATGTGAGTGAACTAAAAGGAACACATCAAACAAATCCCAACCTAGGTGTAGAAACTACCATACAAATGTTTCCTAGTGAACCCACCCAATTGGTCGACAAATCACAAAAGAGGGCATGACATCAAGTGCCTCTTCTCTGAGGTGTAGACCTACTATTTTCCCATTCCCCTTTGAGACATGGATCCATTAGCCTAGAGGAAAGGTGTGTGAAAATTTTAGACCTACAACTTTAATAAATGATTCATTTAGAGGGAATATTGGGATCTTAATGGCATAAAAAAGAAAGCAACAGGAAATGATTTTAAATCATAAATACTTTCAATGATCATAATTAAATTGAGAAGGAGCAAGATTTCAATTTTTAAAGCATGCTTCGTCAAAATATAAGAGAAGATCTACAACCTCAAAATCATGCAAGGTATTCTCCTTGCTTCTTAATATTCCTCACTTCTTCAACCAATACCCTCTATGAATCCTCCAAGGCTCCTTAAACTCATCTTGACCAAATAACTTTAGTTTAAACTTTAGAATTTTCCCAAGGCATTTTGGTTTTTGATCTACCAAGGTAGAGAGCATACTCCCTAAGCCCAATATTTCCTCCTCTTTCCATTACTTGTCTCCCCTTTTATAAATTTTCTTAGCTTCTTGTTCCTTCATGAGCAATAAGGTGGGTTTATCTTTAAAATATTAAAAGGAGCCTTTTTAGGGCCAACCCAAATAATGATATTCCTTTTTATTATTTAAAAATTAGGGGAAATGACAAGAGAGGATAAGGTGGGAGTACCTTGCTCATTTTGGCCTTTCCTTTTTCCTAGGACCACTTACAAGGTCAGGCTTATCACTATTTGGAAGTAGTCATGTGGAATGGAGAATACTTCATCCACTATTAATATATACATTTTTTTTAGTAAATCATGACCTTGTTCTTTTTGGACCCATTTAAAATTGGATAAGTTTTATGAACACCTAATTGTAATAAATTAGGTTTATTCTATTAAGTCACTTTTTGTAAAATATTAATTCCCAACTTAATATTTCATAAAAGCGTTATTTCAATTTCTCCAAAACCTTGCCAGAATTTCAATTGTATTCCAAAACTATCCAAATTAACCTGGTAGAGTGTAGTTAGCTTTAATTAGGTATTTTATAGGGTAATTAGGATTTACCACTATATACACAGAAAATTGACCCACTTTGAGTGGGCAATATTCCTTAGTGTCCTTAAGAGACCCTCAACCCCTACCAAGAGAAAGGGAAGACCTCTTTGATTTCCTTTCTTTAGTTTATCCATATTTTAGCAAAATCATACCCCATATTTACTAGACACGACTTTGCACCAGTGATATCACACCCCACTAGGACGAGGCGTGACATCGTTGTTTAACATAGTTTTTTTAATTAATTTTATTTTTATTCTTTTTGGCTCACTTAAGCCCATGTTTAAACCCTCCAGTGTATTCTAGCATCAGGTTTGGGTTTATTTTACCTATATTTTTCCCTTCAATTCCATCTATAAAAGGAAAAGTGTTTTTGCCAAATTAGAGAGATATATGCGGTGTGTGTTATGCGAATTTTTGATATGCAATCTTAATGCAAATTGATTAAACTCAAAAAATTTCACTCTTCTTCCTTTGCTTTCTCTATTACAACCTAACCCCAGAGTGCAAATTTTGGATTGATTTTCTATTGCATGGATTGGATTGATTTGTTCTGTGACTTGGTGGATCCATGGTGTAGTTCGGAGAGATAGAGTTTCTGTTCGGATGCCTCGATTTTCTTTGTCTGCTTCTATGACATCCATTAGATTTTACTCACTTTTTTTTGGCATTTAGTTCATCTTCTGCACTCGCTTTTTATTTTTCATTAGTTTTTAATGATATCACGCCTAGTATTAGTGAGGTGCGACTTCACCTACCCTAATTAGGATAAATTAATTTGCAAAAATGAAATCGCACCCCATTTAGGTAGGGCATGATTTTGCTACTGCGTTATCGTACTCACTCCAGGTGAGGCACGATTTCACCCTAGGGCACATCAAGGGCAATTATCAAAATTTTCTTTCATTGTTATATTCCATTTTATTTCTAGATCATAGTGTTGCACTTTGTTTTTTGTTCTTTGTTACTGTATTTTTGTTTTATGATTAATTATCCAAAGGTTATCTAAAAGGACCTAGGGGAATTGAGTATTACACCTCCAAGATCTGTTACACAATGACCTAAACATGCCTCCTAATGCTAATTCTATTTTTCAATGTTTCATGAGTGTTCTTACAGAAACAGGTATTTTGGATATCATTGGATAAAAGGCCAAAAAAGCTATTTCAACCACCGATCTAGATAAGTGCTCTAATCACTTTATTTGTTGAGGATTTGATCTAGTTATTTATTCTTAGGCATCTGAAAGTGAAAAGTATTTTAATCTGTATTTGGGGATAATTTTTGTGCACTTATTTTGTACATATTTGTTTTAAAAAATTTCTAAAATTAAACCCTAGGTTAGTGAGCATTCAAAAGAAAGAATCATTCTAGGTTAGCTCTTGTATGCCTGCATTCTGTTTTTAACTATATTATTATGTTTCCTACATTTTTCCTTTATATTTTCTAGCTTAGATCTAGAAAGCCTAAAATTAGGTGTTTATCTTGAAATTGAATACATCAAACATTCTTGAATATCCTGAGGACTTGAAGCGAGTCCTAAAACCATTCCTGGTGAAGCCCTCCCCCTAGCATTGAGTGTAGAGTACAACATACCCCTACGGTTCACCCCACAAAAGGTTCCCTCCTTGTGGATCTAACCTTTTGTTTGGTAATTATACGTGGTAGGGTAGTTTTCCCCCTCTACATCTTTGGTGAACCCGATGTGAACACCTCATTTTATTTTTAAACACTAAGTAAGATCATTAATTTTGTTTGGAAAAGTATTTAATTAAGAATTTATCTATTAGTATTTTCCCCTTTTTGTCACTACTTCTAATGGCTCCTTTTCTTAGAATTCATAGGAAACAAGTAGAGTCTAATTATGTTCCTCTGTAAGATGATCAGGTTGATAGGGCATTGGACATTTTGAGTCCCTAAGCTAAAAGTTGTCATTGATGTCAAAAGGACCTATGTTAGTAAGCACTATGATTTTGCTCCACAAAGAGCTTCATGAGAAGCCAAGGTTTTTATCAAAGGTTCTAGAAGGTATGCATGACATTTGGTTCCAAAAGGAGCTTCAAGGGAAGCTTAGCAAAAGGTTTTTATGAAAACCAATGAAGGTAAGGAAAGGTTTTATTTAAAACCAATGGATGGCAGATTTGAAATGGGTTTTTATTAAAACCCAAGTTGGATTTTTGTTTCATCGAAAAAGGTGCCCCGGTGATGGAGAAATTTAATTTTAAAGGTTTAGTTTAAATTTTAATTTATTTAAAATTTAAATTTAAAATTTAAAATTAAATAAAAGGTTTTTCCATCCTTTCTTATTGGTGCCACCGACGTCATGAGGGTAATTTTAAAAGGACTGATGTATTCGCATTGAACGATGGATTATATAAATAAGCCAAAGGTTTTTCATTTAAAAAATCTAAGTTGTGTTGCATGATTTTTGAAAACCCAAAGTATTTCTGCATCTAAATATTGTGCAGCGAATTTCATGGAGTGTGACGTGGGTAGTCAAGTCATGGATGGTCAAAGTTTTGGTGCCTTGTGAGGAAAGCGCATGCAGTTTAAGGAAGAGAGTGCCCAAGGCACTCACATGGGTAGTGTTAGCTCATGCGTCTTAGCTACTGCTTGGCAGTACGATGGGCAGAGGTTCGAAAAACCAAAGCCCTTCAAGGGCTCCTTTGAGGTATGCACTCCGACTTCGATATTTGCAGGGGTAAATATTTTAATTAAAATATTTTCTTGGTTTGATTATGTTTTTGTGGGAGATATAAGGTTGAGCAAGATTTAATATTTTAATAAGGTTTGATATTTGATTAATGTGAGATATTACCTAAGAAAGCTTTGTGATTATTTTTTAGTGCAAAAGTGTTGAAAGGAAATATATAAAATATTTGATTTATTTTATTGTATAAGTGGTTTTTGGAGTGACAAGGTTATATAATATTTTGATTTATTTTATTTTATGGTACAAGTGGTTTTAGGAGTGATAAGGAGATTGTGCATTAATTCTAAAGAAGGTTTTCTAATTAAAAGCCTTGGTAAATATTATTGTGAAGTGGAGTAATGTTGATTATTTTGTGATCTTCTAACCCTTGTGAATATTGGTAAAAGAATATTGTGATTGTGGAAGATTTCCAAAGAGGCTTCTTCATCTTCATTAAAGGTATGGGCACATTCTCCTATTGATTGATTATGGTGGTTGATTTCTGAAAATATATTTGGAGTAAAAAGGATTGATTTGTGGTTTCCTTTTTGAAAGTGATTGGTTTAATGCTTCAAGGTTTTTTTGGATTGAGAGTTGTGATTAAACCTTATTTTATAAGCATTGTCATTGGAGCCCATTGGTTGTGCAAAGAACTTGAACTTGAGTTAGAAGAGAACATGAGTATCATTGTTATGTGAGATTTGTTGTTGAGAATTTTTGGAAATATTTTGAGTTGGTTGATACATGCTTGGACTAGGGTTTGTGAGAAAGGGTTGTTCATTGAGGTGATTGGTTGAGTTGAGTTGATTAAGTCTAGTCAAGTGGATGCATGTGGTTGTTCAAGTTCCATAAAAAAAACTATTCTATATTCTAGATTTGAGTTGAGATTGAGATTTGAGAATAGAACATATTGAGTCTCTAACAATTCTCTTTATGATTCTATGAGATTGGACAAGTTATGTGTGGACTTGTTGAGAATATTTGAGCAGGTTCTATGTGGACCTATTGATTATATTTGAGCAGGTTCTATGTGGACCTATTGAGCAGATTTAGATAAGTTATGTGTGAACTTGTTGAGCATATTTGGACAAGTTATGTGTGGACTTGTTGAGAAAATTTGGATAGGTTATGTGTGGACCTGTTGAGCAGATTTGAGCAAGTTTTGTGTGGACCTATTGAGAAAATTTGGACAAGTTCTGAGTGAGCTTGTTGAGCATATTTGGACAGGTTCTGTGTGGACCTGTTGAGAAGATTTGAGCAAGTTCTGTGTGGACCTGTTGAGTAGATTTGAACAAGTTCTAAGTGAGCTTGTTGAGAAAATTTGTGAAGGTTCTGAGTGAACCTATTGAGATAGATATTTGGATATGATAGAGTATAGAGGATAGAGTCTCAGTGGATAGAGATCCAACAACTAGGATAATTGAAGATAGATCTGAGTGAGGAGTATTTAAGTGGAGAGAGATCCACCAATCAGTGCAGTAGAGAGACAAAGTCTTCTAGAAGATCACTAGCCAGAGCAGAAGGGGAAAGAGTTTTCTTGTGGAAGAGATCCATGAACTTGATATTAGGGGATCAACATATCCTTTGGACAGAGGTCCATAAACATTGTAATTGGGAAGGATTACCAAAGAGATTGATTGAGAAAATTTTAGTAAAAGATTTTCTCCATGGAATGGCCCACATTGGATGAACCACATAAATTATGGTGTCTCTATTATGTATGGTGTTTTGTGCATTGCTTTGATTAATGCTATTGATACTGCTATCTATACAATGCATAATATTGAATTGAAATAAAAAGTAAAAAGGATCTTATACTGTTCACCCCCCATCTCAGTATAAGCTTATGTTCTTCAATTGGTATTTGAAGGAAAAGTTGTCTAATAACACAATGGATCAAAAGGATCAAAGATATGGACCCTTCAATAATGCAGTACCAATATTTGATGGAAGTGACTTCTTATATTGGTGTATGCTGATGAGATTTTACTTGATGACACTTGGCAATGAAGTTTGGGATATAGTGGAACTTGGATATGATTCAACAGCCAATCCTCCTAAAAATAAGGAAGGTAAGCTTCTAATGCATGCAAATTCAAGAGCTATGAATGCAATTATAAAAGGGCTGCATAGATCAAAATCTATGAAGGTTATGGAATGTAAAACATAAAAAAAATGTGGGAACTTCTGCATGAAGTATATGAAGGAGATAAGGGAGTCAAAATGGCTAAGATCAGAAATCTCAAAGGAGAATTTGAGAACCTAAGAATGAGGGATGATGAAAACAATCATGACTATCTCAACAAGATTGATGAACTTGTACATGAGATGAAAGGTCTTGGAATGAAGGTTGATGAATCTGATGTTTGTGATAAGATCTTGAGGACTCTTCCAAAAAGGTATAGTGAAAAGGTTTCTCCTATAAAAACATCAATTGATAGTGATTATTTAACAAGGAATTCTTTGCTTGGCATGCTTACTACTTTTGAGATAAGAACAAAAGATCCTATTCCTCCAAAATAAGTTGCTTTCAAAGTAGATAAAAAGAAAAAGGGAAATAATATAGAATCGAGTAGTGAGTCATCCAGTAATGAAGAACCAAATTATGACATAAGATATAGAGGTTACAGAAAACCCATAGATGTAAGATCTATCAAATGTTTCAATTATGGATGGTATGGACACCATGCAAAAAAATGCAAAGAGCCAAAAAACAACAATGATAAAGAAAAATAGGATCACAGATACAAGGAATCAGAAAGACACGGGTACCAGAAGAAAAGCAAGGATGGACAAAGCAAACAAGGAAAGAAGTTCTTCCAGAGATAAAAGAGAAGCTACTATGCAAAAAATACAAGTAAGTACTCAATTGATAGTGATGCTAGTATTTCAGACAATGATAGATATGAAGTCCTATTTATGGTTAAAGAGAAAGATCCAGTTAAGAAAAGGACCCCAATTATTCTCAAGTGTCTTAGATGTGGTATATTTGGACATCTTGAAGATGATTGCACTAGGGATGGTTATATTTTCAGTGATAATGATTTTGAAGATGCACTTGAAAGACCAGAAGAGAATCTTCTAATGGCTTTAGAAGATAAAGAAAGTGATCCTATAGAATACAAGTCAAAAGGAAGTAATGATAAGGACAAAGGTAAAAAAATAGAAGATTATTCAGTAGAGAATGGTTATGATCTCAAGGGAGAACTTATCTATGCCCTTGAAACAATAAATAAGGTTAGAAAGCAACACTCCAAGCTTGAAATTCAGTTTCAAGAATGTGATGAAGAAAGGTTATTGCTCATAGAGGATTTAGAGAAGTCAAAGGCTAAGGCAAGAAAGTTCAAGGATAAGTTAGAAGCAAATATTTTGGAATGTGAGAAGTTAGCACAAGAAGTGGCTACTCTAAAATAAGAATTAAAGGACTCCAATATCAAGATGAAGAGTTTCATAAATAGCTCTAAGAACTTGGATAATTTCATCTGTGGACAACAATGAACATCATGTTCAACAAGTCTTGGCTTTGGAAAGGTTCAAAAGAAATAGGAAAAAGAATCTACTTCAAGTCTTGATGAAGAATAAAATTCAGAAGAAGATAGTTTAAGTTAAAATGGGACATAAGAGGATGATTTGGACAACAAAGAGTTCAAAAATAGAGGAATAATGCACAAAGAAGATATATATGGAACAATAATCAGAACAAGATACCAATGAGGTCAAGACAAGGAGGATTTAATGGAAGATGTTTTTCATATCACAGGTTTGGACACATGGCTTCATAGTGCAGGACTCATGAAAGATAGGTATATTTAAAAGAACAAATTTTCTAAGGTTATTGCTACTCATGCAATGGTTTTGGTCACAAGGCAATGAATTGCAGGATTAATGACAAAAGAGGATATGGCTTCACTAGGAGAAATCCTAAGAAAATTACACATCCAAGTAATAATAACATTAAGTGTTATAAGTGCAATTATGATGGTCACATATAAAGATGATGTAGAGCAAATATTCTAGAAACAGGCATGAATAGGAACAGGAACATGAACAGGGACAGGAATATGAACAAGAATAGGAATATGAATAGAAATAGTAATATGAACATAAACAAGAATATGAATAGGAATAGAGACTCAAAAAATAATAGACTTGAAAAATAATAAGAACAGGAACAAGGATGAGAACCAGAATAGGAACATGAATGAGAAAAATAACAGGAACAGGAATAGAAGTGACGACAAGAACAGGGATGATGACTTGGAAAGAAACATTGAGTGGATTCAGAAGACTCACAGAAGAAGAGAAAAATATAAATGCACAAATATATGCTTCCAGGGAGTAGAATACTCCCACCCTAGAATTAACCATCTCATGTGGAGGTGGGGGATGGGCTAAGCTAAGAGGCTCATTCTTAGCCCCGAGCCCCAAAGGTGACCCTTTGCCAGTGATGTCAAAGGGGGAGAGATTTATGTATTGGGGAGAGATTTGATATGAGGATAAATTTGAGAGAGCATTGAGCTAGGGGGAGAAAATACCTAGGGGGAGTAGAAAAGAAGGTTAGGTTTTAGCAAAATGAATATGGGTTGCCATCAATGACAAAGGAGGAGATTATTGGACATTTTGGGTACCTAATCTAAAAGTTGTCATTGATGTCAAAAGGACCTATGTAAGTAAGCACTATGATTTTTCTCCACAAAGAGCTTCATGAGAAGCTAAGGTTTTGAATCAAAGGTTCTATAAGGGATGCATGGCAATTGATTCCAAAAGGAGCTTCAAGGGAAGCTTAGCAAAAGGTTTTTATGAAAACCAAGGAATGCAAGGAAAGGTATTATTTAAAACAAATGGATGGCAGATTTGAAATGGGTTTTTCTTAAAACCCAAGTTGTATTTTCGTTTCATCAAAAAAGATGCCTTGATGATGGAGAAATTTAATTTTAAAGGTTTAGTTTAAATTTTAATTTATTTAAAATTAAAATTTTAATTTTAAAATTAAATAAAAGGTTTTTCCCTCCTCTCTTATTGGTGTTTCCGACGTCATGAGGGCAATGTTAAAAGGGCCAACGTAGTCGCATTGAAGGATGGCTTATATAAATAAGCCAAAGGTTTTTCATTTAAAAATCTAAGTTGTGTTGCATGATTTTCAAAAACCCAAAGTATTTTTGCATCCGAATATTGTGCAGCAAATTTCATGGAGTGTGACATGGGTAGTCAAGTCATGGACGGTCAATGTTTTAGCACATTATGAGGAAATCACATGCAGTTTAAGGAAGATAGTGCCCAAGGAATTCATGTGGGTAGTGTTAGCTCACATGGCTTAGCTGTCGCTTGGTAGCACGGTGGGTAGATGTTCAAAATGCCAAATCCTTCAAGGGCTCCTTTGAGGTATGCACTCCAACTCCGATATTTGTAGGGGTAAATATTTTAATTAAAATATTTGTTTGCTATGGTTTGATTATGTTTTTGTGGGAGATATAAGGTTGAGCAAGATTTAATATTTTAATAAGGTTTGATATTTGATTAATGTGAGATATTACCTAAGAAATCTTTGTGACTATTTTTGAGTGCAAAAGTGTTGAAAGGAAGGATATAAAATATTTGATTTATTTTATTGTATAAGTGGTTTATGGAGTGACAAGGTTATGCAATGTTTTGATTTATTTTATTTTATGGTACAAGTGGTTTTAGGAGTGATAAGGAAGTTGTGCATTAATTCTTAAGAAGGTTTTCTAATTAAAAGCCTTGGTAAATATTATTGTGAAGTGGAGTAATGTTGATTATTTTGTGATCTTCTAACCCTTGTGAAGATTGGCAAATGAATATTGTGATTGTGGAAGATTTCCAAAGAGGCTTCTTCATCTTCATTAAAGGTATGGGCACATTCTCTCATTGATTGATTATGGTGGTTGATTTTTGAAAATATCTTTGGAGTGAAAAGGATTGATTGTGGTTTCCTTTTCGAAAGTGATTGGTTTAATGATTCAAGGTTTTCTGGATTGAGAGTTGTGATTAAACCTTGTTTTATAAGCATTGTTGTTGGAGCCCATTGGTTGTGCAAAGAACTTGAACTTGAGTTAGAATATAACATGAGTATTAATGCTATGTGAGATTTATTGTTGAGCATTTTTGGAAACATTTTGAGTTGGTTGATACATTCTTGGACTAGGGTTTGTGAGAAAGGGTTATTCATTGAGGTGATTGGTTGAGTTGAGTTGATTAAGTCTAGTCAATTGGATGCATGTGGTTTTTCAAGTTCCATAAAACAAACTATTCTATATTCTAGATTTGAGTTGAGATTGATATTTGAGAATAGAATATATTGAGTCTCTAACAATACTCTTTATGATTCTATGAGATTGGACAAGTTCTGTGTGGAATTTTTGAGAAAAGTTGAGTAGGCTCTGTGTGGACCTGTTGAGCAGATTTGAGTAGGTTCTATGTGGACTTGTTGAGCATATTTGGACATATTGAGCATATTTGGACAAGTTCTGTGTGGACTTGTTGAGCATATTTGGATAGGTTTTGTGGGGACCTATTGAGAAGATTTGAGCAGGTTCTATGTGGACCTATTGAGCAGATTTGGACAAGTTCTGAGTGAGCTTGTTGAGCAGATTTGAATAGGTTTTGTGTGGACCTATTGAGCAGATTTGAGCAGGTTCTGTGTGGACCTGTTGAGCATATTTGGACAAGTTTTGAGTGAGCTTGTTGAGCATATTTGAGAAGGTTCTAAGTGAACCTATTGATATAGAGCTTTGGAGGTGACAGAATATAGAGGACAAAGTTTCAATGGATAGATATCCAGCAGCTAGGAAAATTGAAGATATATCTGAGTGAGAAGTCTTCAAGTGGAAAGAGATCCACCAATCAGTGTAGAAGAGAGATATCATATTCTAGAAGATCACTAGCCATAGTAGAAGGGAAAAGAGTTCTCCTATGGAATAAATCCATGAACTTGATATTAGGGGATCAACATATTCTTTGGACAGAGGTCCGTAAACATTGTAATTAGGAAGGATTCCCAAATATATTGATTGAGAAACTTTTAGTAAAAGAATTTCTCTGTGGAGTAGCCCACATTGGGTGAACCACTTAAATTATGGTGTCTCTATTGTGTATGGTGTTTTGTGCATTGCTTTGATTATTGTTATTGATACTGCTATCTATACACTGCATAATATTGAATTGAAAGAAAAAGTAAAAAGGGGTATTATAATGTTCACACCCTTCTCAGTATAAGCTTGTGTTCTTCATAGGGAAGACCCTAATATAGATCCAAAAGAACAAGAATAGGTAGATATGAAAACTAAAACTAATATTGATCCTTTTGTTGAACCTAATGGTAGCTATGCCTTTTCATCATTTGATCACATTTGGGAATTCATGAAAGCCCATAAGGATAAACTATTGGAATATGTGGAACACGAATCTCATCTTGAAAAGGAGGATGCTACTCCATCCCTATCCAATAGGTCTCCTTTGCTTCATCATGGCATTCCTACATCTTAATCCTTGCATCAGAATAATTATAAAAACCAATTAACTCAGGTAACTACCAATACCACCAATGTTGGAGGGAATCCTCAAGTCCCCCCAATTAGTAGTGGCTTGAAGAATTTCTTTCAATTTCCTTCTTCATACCCTAATATCAATGCTATTGCTTCTGTTCCACCAAATGTAAGTTATCCTCAAGGTGCCACATATAACCAATATATCCAAAGTTTAAATCCAACATTAGGGTTTCAATATACATATACTCCTCCTTTGGGAAGTATGGAAAACATATATAATAATCCAAAAATGCAAAATTTGACAAGCATTATGAATCAATTATTTTCAATAATGGATATGATTCAACCATCATGGTCTACATACAACTATAAAGAAATGTGTAGTTAGCCATTGGACCCTATTGTTGTTGCTAGGCCTTATCCTAAGCATTTTTTATGCCATTTTTACCAATATATAGAGGGAATGAAGATCCAATAGAGCATTTGAGAGGATTCAAGATAGCTTTTCATGATGTTATTTATGATGATATCATTTTATTGAAAATATTTCCAAAGAGTCTTGCTAGAATGGCATTAGAGTGGTATTATCAGTTTCCCAACTATTCTTTGAAGAGTTTTGAGAAGACTGTAGAGCTTTTTGTTCATCAGTTTAGTGCTTACATTGAAAAATAAGTAACAATGAGAGATCTATATGATTTAAAGCAAATAAAATAAGAATTTTTTCAAAAAAATTAGCTCGTTGGAGAGGTTTAGTTGGCTGATTAAGAAAACCTATGTCTCAAAATGATATGATTGATATATTCAGTGGTAACCTCCAAGAACAATTATCTTATGCTTTAGAAACTACTACTATCACATATTTATATCAAGCAATTGAGTTAGCAAGAAAAGTGGAATAATATCTCATTAGAAGAGGCATCTCAAGATTAAAGAAGATAAGCCAACTAAGTCTCAACCCAAGAATAAGCATATATGAGATAATAGTGATAGTAGGCCTGCTAACAATGTCACTAATAGCCTACAAAATATTATACTTCAATAAAATTCTCAAAGGAAATTCACAAGACTTAATATACCTATGGAAGTAGTTTTAAAGCAACTATTGGATGCTAAAGCAATAGAATTACCTCTAGTAAGATAGCTAGATACTACAACTCATTAGTATAAAGCAAGTCAATATTACACTTATCATAGAGTAGAAGGAAATTGGATGAAAACTTGTAAGAAATTGAAACATGTGGTTCAAGATATTATTGATGCATGATGCATTGATTAAGGAAATCTCCAATCAACAAGTAATAAAACCCCCATTCAACAAGTTCCAACAACAAACCAAGATATGGGGATATTTAAGGATCCCCTATGTAAGCATGAGCAAAAAGCAACCAATCAAGTGTCTCACCAAGATGATTCCCTATGCCATAGCAATGGGGTTGGTATGGTTGGGGTAACTACAAGGAAATAGGATTAGAATCAACAACATCAACAAGGATAGAGTTCAATATTTTTAACACAGTACAATTTTTAAGGATAATCTAAAAAGAGATTCAACTACAAGGATTCCACCTATAGTGTTGAGGTCACAGTCACATGTTTTATTTGATCTTCAAAAGTAGTTATTTAGTACTCCAACAAATATATTAGTGTTAGAACTTTTTTAGATATCTCTCGATCACAAAAATGCTTTAATAAAAAATTTACAACAAATTATTTTCCCAGACATACCTCCTGAGGCTATAGTTGATACTATAGGTTCTTTTGGGATACATCATGTCTCATTCTCAAATTATGATAAAATTTACTCAAACTCACATGTATATTCATCACTTTACATCACCACACTTATTAGGGATACCCATATCAAGCAGGTTTTCATTGATAATGGTTCATACCTCAATTTGTGTACATATCAATTATTTCAAAAGTTTATATTAAAAGAGGAATATTTTAAAAAAATTGATATCATAATTAAAGCTTTCAACAATGAATCCCAAGAGGCCTATGGTGTCATATCTCTCCCCTTAAAAGTGTGACCAAGGATATTGGATACTTTGTTTTATGTGGTACATTGTCCTGCATATTTTAATATTCTTCTTGGGTAACCTTGGATCCATGCTATGAAGGTTGTTCCTTCTACTTTTCATTAGTGTCTCAATTTTGAATTTAAAAATCAAGTTATCACCATTTCGGGTGACCCTCAACCATTTGAATTCTATTCAAATATAGAGTTATCTCAAATAGATTCTTATTCTTATCCTATTTCTTTAGCAATTTCTCCTTGTTCCTCATCTTAAATTTCTAAGAATTTTCATAATTTAAAAGCGAGTGAGGAACATAAGACCCATTATTTCTCCTTGGATCATAATAATCAGTTTCTTCAAGAGCCTCTTCTAGATCTAGCCAAGCTACCACCTTCACCCTCAACCATGGGCTTACCTCATGAGAAGGGTGATTTTATACACTTTGGCACATGTGATTTTATCTTTGGGGGCATGGCTTCTGAAGAGAAGCTTCATGGTAGCAACCCATCTCTCAATGAGCGTTATTTTGCTCAATGATATCTCACTAATGATTATTCCCTTCCTAAGTAGATCCTATATAGTATGGGATATATAGGTAAAGGATTGGGACCATAACATAAGGGTATTCAAGAACCCTTGGATGTTGAGATTTGGCTTGAGAGGTATGGTATAGGTTTTATACCTAATAAAAATGAACATTTGTCTTTTGAGGATGATGACCATATTATGACCTATGCATAATATATTGAATATCAAAAGTTATCAATAGATGGTAATAAAAATGGTAATTTTTCTTTTCCTTAAAAAAAAATATCTTATAGTATGGTTGGATTTGTTTGTTATAAATATAACTTTGTTTCTGCATTAGGAAATGAGGAATATTTGTATGATGACTTTTACATTAAAAAGGATGGTGCTATTAGAAAATATTATGATTATCGTGCCATGGATATTGAAAGAAGAACCTTAAAAGAACTTTGTGATTTTTAGGATGTCTTCAATCCAACACCTCATGTCATGCCCATTCATTTTTATAAGATGTATGGTGCATTTAGGCTTTGCATTGATTTTAAATCTATATAAACAAACATAAAAAAATTTGTCATGTGGTTGCATTTTCATTTTCCATTGCATCTTCCTGTTTGCTCATGTTGCATTATTGCTTTTCATCCTTGCATGATTTTTTGACATCTAACTTAACACCTTTCATGTTTGCTTGTCATAAATGCATGATTGATTTTTCATGACTTCCTTCTCATATAGATTTTGGGGATCCTACGACAATGGCATGTGATGATACCTAGTTAGGTCATAGCTCACATGAATTGCACTTTTCACTAGGAATCTAATGCATAGCAAGACCCCCCTAGGGATTATTTCTTTATTTCTTCCTTTATTATTCTGATAACTAATTTTTCTTTTCTCAAAATTTTTATGATGTTGTACAAAATTTTACTTATAGTCCCACTCTAGGATAGCGCTTACATAATATTTCACACATATTACATTCCACATGGGATACTTATACATCCTAGTAGGTATTTCACTATTCATGATATTCTATCAGGTTATACTATCTTTTGATTCACCATGATTAACACCCCATTATAGGATAAGCTCCTTGGTCATTTTCAATAGACCTTGGCATACATCCTAGCAGGTAATCACCTCACAATAGTCAATAAGGGAGAAACCATCCATAGTGGGTCAAACCTCCACATACTTGTTCACATTAATGTAAGTACTACACCCATAGTGGGTCTATCTACCTCATTTATCCGATCTACAGTGTTTGGCTACATTGGTTCATGGTAACCTACGCTAGCCTCATACTTTGGATCGTTCATTCTTCTCATTTTCTGTTGGTTGACATTTGGACCTTCCCTATTATATTTTTTTTCTCTTCTCTTATTTTTATCTCCCTCCTCTTCTTCTATATTCTCCCTCTTTTTTTTTTCTTCTTTTTTTTCTCCCTTTCTTTGTTCTTTCTCTTGTTTCTTTTCTTTTGTTTGATCTCGTTTCCCCTTCTTTCTTCTCTTTTTTCTTATTTTTTTTGAATTCATTTAACCCTCATGTAGTGTGCATTAGGATAGTTTGCATACATAAAAGCACTTAAAATAAACAAGCAAAACATATAAAAACATGTATTAAAAAATTTCACATAGAATGCATAAGATCATAATAACACCGTAGCTATGTATTACTTGTAGTAATTAGAGTACATCATGTGAGGTTGGTGTACCACAATCTAGACTCAATACACTCAACCTAGGAATGCACACCATAATGAAAAATTGGTGCATAATCTTGATCCCTAGCCTATCCTACCCTATATCTAAGAGCTATCCCCCTCTACCCTCCCTGGGGTTGAGGCAATATCAATTGCATCACTGATTGTTGGGATGTTGTCAGTGCCCATGATCAAAGTCACAATATAATCACTGACTAAAGGGATGGATGAGACTCCATCCTTTTATCTAGAGGAACAACTGCATAGTATGCCACATCATAGAATGTGGCCCCTCAAATGGCTATCTCCAACCTATCACTGATATGCTAAAACTCTGCCTGAAGGAGTTGCAATGTGTCCCATACCTGGTTACTCTCAATGATAGCCATCCCCTCAGCCTTGGACCACTGGTGCTCTTCATCAAGTTGAGTCACCTCTCCCTATATTTGGGTGACCTCTTCCAGTGTAGTGTCCCTCTTAATCTATATCTAGGCTATTTATGCCTATAGAGAAGCTAACTTTACTCATATCTCCTCTACCCTATGTCTCTAGCCTCCTACCACTATCGATGTGGATTCCTCCTGAAGGTCCTTAACCTATGGCCCCTCTTCTTGTATGTGAACATATCTCATCCATACATATTTGGTCCCTACTCTTGGGATGGTCTCCTCTACCACCTGAATCTAGACCCATGTTAGCCTCTATCTAGGTATAGTAGGAGCCTAATGTGCCCTCTTCATGGCCCTACAAACTACCTCTTAGAGTATTTGTTGCATACCTAGTTCCATCACTTGGTGTCTCTATACTGGTACTAGTGGGGAGATCCTTTGGGGTGCAACTCCCATGTACCACCACCTATACCCTATGGCCACCCCTACATCATCCACACCTGGATTGACATATAGAGGATCATCCTGAACCTCCTCAACCCATATAATGAGGTATGGTTCACCTCCAAATACTATTGGTTCTTAGGTCACTCTCTAATACCAGTAGTCCCCCAGGTCCAAAATTCCTTGTAAGATCCTAAAATGATATAGGACCCAATAAAATCTGAGTACCTCTGGCTCCCCTCACTCTAAAAGTATCCATCTGATCCTCCTCACCCTTGGTAGCTCAATCCTATCATCAACCCATATAGGGTGAAGCCTCCATGGTCACTAGATGAGATATGTATCCTGTAACTCATCTATCACCCACCTCTCTAGTGGCAGGTTCTTTGTATAAGCCATCTGTATACTATTGGCCACCCTAGGTTAGGTCATGGTCCTAGTAGTTCTAATGGTCTCTATGCCACAATGTGATCCTAGCACCACACCTAGAGCAACATCATACACACCAGTCCTGTATGCTGCTTATACATGATGTTGTACAACTTCCTATATAGGCGGGCCAACACATATAGGCCCCATACAAATTGGACTTCCTGCTACCGTATGTATTTCACTAATCCTACTAGTGCCCATGGAAAGTATCATCTACTAGTGTGACAAGTAAAAAGACTAGCCATAACCACTACAAGTACCATGGTAAGAGGGTCCACTCCATAGTGGTCAACCAGGTCATCAACTACTATGGTTCCCTCTCGCACCTAGTGAGTGAAACCTATATAAAATAATTGTAGTGTAGCTACCCTCCCACAGGAACTAGAAACCTTGTTTCCTTGATGGATATCCTCAGGATCCACCACACATCCTCCAGTGTGACGGTCATCTCCCCTATTGGTAGCTAGAATGTAGAAGTCTCCAGATACCACTGCTCTGCTAGGGAAGTCAACATAGCCCTATCTGTCTTTATCTATGGCATCCTCACCATGTGGTCTAGCCTAACTACCTCCATTATAGCCCTCTCTACCTCCCTAAAGCATATAGCTCTGCCAAAGATCCTACCCGCCACTCTTGACTCTCGAGAATACCTAGTTGTATTCAACAAACAAAATAAAATTTAATCAGTTCCATCATTAAAAAAACAAACAAACAATTTTTTTTTTCAGCATAAGGAAATTACAATTCACAATTTGCACTTCAGATTTTACTTGTTTGTTTTCCTTTTCTTTCTTTTAATATTTCTTATTTTTCCTTTCATGAAATTGTGTCCCCTTTTTAGGGCATGCGACTTCACTTTCATGAAATCATGCCTACTGCTTTCTGGGCATGAATTCACAAAATTGTGCTTATTTTAGCTAGGCACAATTTCACCAAATTTTGTATTTGGAGGAATTGGGCCTGGCCTACAAAGTCATGTTCGGGTTGTGGTGCAAAATTTACTGATTTATTTGATGATTTCCCTCAAAAATCCTCAAACCCTATAAACATTACGTGTAATGAGAAGAAAAACAAAGACAATTCTTACTCGTTCTCGAGCCTTGGTCTTACCCCTTATAATCACCACTCGGTGAACTGGAAGCGCCATTGTATTTTCTCCCAGATCTCTGTTTCTCTCCTCCTCATAGTAAAAATAAATTAGGGTTGTACCCATGTTTATCCTTTTTAACCCTATTTTTATTTTATTTTTACTCCTTTTGCTTCACTCGATTGTCTCTTCTTCTTTCTATCTCTTCTTCTGCATCAGTTATTTTGTGCTTTTATGAAATATCACTTTTTTCATAAAATATCAAGGGGGCATCCCAACCTATAGAGGCATTAATGTACCTAATGCCTTGGTTTGTATGCAAATTTAAAAAGTGCTCAGAATGACACCATTTTTGCACCACCCTTTTCTTCTAACCTAGCTACCCCATTTTTTCTTGTTTCTTTTCCTAGTGTGTGTGCCTACATCCTTTCTTTGATGCATTTAATAGGTCATAAATGCATCAAAGAGGGGGCAAAATGTAGACACAAAAAATTGACCCACTTTGAGTGGGAAATATTTCTTAGTGTCCCTAAGAGGCCCTCAACCCCTTCCAAGAGCAAGGGAAGACCTCTTTGCCTCTCTTTCTTTAGTTTTTTCATATTTTAGAAAAATCACATCCCATATTTATGAGGTGTGACTTCACACCAGCAATATCACACCCTATCAAGACGAGGTGCGATTTCCCTATTTTTATTCTTTTGGCCCACTTAAACCTAGGTTTAAACCCTCCAACATGTTTTAGCATCGGCTTTGGTTTTATTTTACATACTTTTTTTCTTCCAATTATATCTATAAAAGGAAGAGTGTTTTTACAAAATCATAGAGATATATGCGGTGTGTGTTATGCATATTTTTGATATGCGATCTTAATACAAATTGATTAACCTCCAAATTTTTTACTCTTCATCCTTTGTTGTCTCTACTACAAGCTAATATCGGAGTGTGAATTTTATATTGATTTTCTATTGTGCGGATTAGATTGATTTGTTGTGTGACTTTGTGGATCCGTGGTGTAGTTCAGAGAGATAGAGTACCCGTTCAAATACCTCGATCTTCTTTGCCTACTTTTGTCATGTCCATTAGGTTTTGCTCATTTTTTCAACATTTATTTCATATTATGCACTCACTTTTTATTTTTCATTAGTTTACAGTGATATTGCACCTGATATTAGCAACGTGTGACTTTGCCTACCCTAATTAGGGTAAATTAATTTGCAGAAGTGAAATTGTACCTCATCTAGGTAGGGTGCAACTTTGATGATGTGTTATAGCACTCACTCTAGGCGAGCCATGATTTTTCCCTAGGACACACTGGGGGCAATTTTCAGATTCTTCTTTCACTATTATATTCCATTTTATTTCTAGATCATATTGATGCACTCTATTTTTTGTTCTCTGTTACTATATTTTTATTTTATAATTAATTATCCAAAGGTCAATTCCTGCTTTTGTATTAAAAGGTCATCTAAAATGACCTAGGGATATTGAATATTGTGCCTCCAAGATCTATTACACATCAGCCTAAGAAGGCCCCCTAATACTAATTCTATATTTTAGTGTTTCATGAGTGTTCTTACAAAAACATGTATTTTGGATATCATTGGATAAAAGATAGAAAAATCTATTTCAACCATAGGTCTAGATAAGTGCTCTAATTACTTTATTGGTTGAGAATATAATCTAGTTATTGATTCTTAGCCATCTAAAAGTGAAAATCATTTTAATCTACATCTGGAGATAATTTTTGTGCACTTATTTTGTACAT
This sequence comes from Wollemia nobilis, assembly GCA_028583015.1. NCBI lineage: Eukaryota > Viridiplantae > Streptophyta > Pinopsida > Araucariales > Araucariaceae > Wollemia > Wollemia nobilis. The sequence continues at coordinate 1,766,749 of JAQPPZ010000159.1, forward strand.
ATTTGGTTTAAATATTTTCTAAAATAAAACCCTAGGTTAGTGAGCATTCAAAAGAAAGAATCATTCTATGTTAGCTCTTGTATTCCTTCATTATATTTTCAACTGTCTTATTCTATTTCCTCTATTTGTCCTTTATATTTTTTGGCTTAGATATAGAAAGGCCAAACTTAGGTGTTTATCTTGAAATTGAATACATCAAACATTCTTGAATATCTTGAGGACTTGGAGCCAGTCCTAAAATCATTCCTGGTGAACCCCTCCCCTGTGGTTCACCCCACAATAGGTTCCCTCCTTGCAAATCTAGTCTTTTTTTTGGTAATTGTATGCGGTAGGGAAATTTTCCCCCTCTACAACCACCCCATAGATTTTATCAATTAGACCCTTTTATTAATGCTTGGTAGCATTAGTAAGGTTTGGTTAATGTTAAAATTCAAGTATTAATTGATTCTTTGGATCAATTAATATCTTCTAGGAAGTCCTAATGGGTAGGCTATGACAAATTTAGTGGTGATTCTATTATTTATTTAGCAGATATCATTAATATATTTCCTACCAAGGCAATTCAATGTGTGATACCTCTTGAGATATTAGAAGGGGATAAGGCTAATATGTCTTGATTTCATAGATTTGGGTCTTTAGCATGCGATCACATAACTAAGGATCATAAAAAGGATGTATCAAATATTAATACATGAATTTCTATGGGGTATTCAAATACATCAAAAGCACATCATCTTTACATTCCTTAGAGGCATGAAGTTTTGATCTAGATAGATGTCATCTTTGATGAGGTTTCTTCTAGGTACTCCTTCCATCCTACCACCTAATATTTTGGAAAATAATCCATATAACCCTTTTATCATGTTAGAGTTAACTATTTTTTTTGAGATTTTGATTGGATTTATTTGCATTAGAACATATTATTTACCTTCTTCTTCTTTATCTTTGTCTTCAAGTGGAGGCCCATTGCCTATTGATTTTACCCCTTTCATGGGTAGCACCACATGCAATAATTTCTTCTCTAGGTTCTAGGAATGATGCATATGATACATTAGTTCAAAAATATTTATCCTTGCATAATGAAGTTAGTGGTGATTTTGAGTTAGATTCTTTAGTTTTAGTTTTTGGTGTTGAGTTTTCATAGAATATGAAGAACACAAGCTTATACTGAGAGGGGGGGGGTGAACAGTATAAGACCTCTTTTTACTTTTTCCTTTATACTTCAAAATAGTAAAGCAATATACCCAAAGCAATATCAAAGCAATGCACAATATCATCCACAAAGTGACACCAATTTTAACGTGGTTCACCCAGAATGGCTAGGCTACGTCCACAAAACTTTTCTCTAAAAGTTATCTCAAAGTTCTTTGGGAATCCTTCCCAATTACAATGTTTATGAGCCTCGGCCCAAAGGAGATACCTTCCCCCAATCAGAATTTATGAGCCTCTGCTCAAAGGAGATACCTTCCCCCAATCAGAATTTATGAGCCTCTGCTCAAAGGAGATACCTTCCCCTATGCTCTAGAAATGATCCCTCAGAAGATCAACTGCCTCTACCTCTTGCCAGCACGTGGAACTCCTTTCCACCGAAGACCTCCTGTCCTCAATGCTTAGCCTAAGAGACCTCCGCCTTCTATGATCATGTCCACAGTAGCTCAACAACCTGTACCAAACACAGTCAGTCGGTCTAGTACAAGTCTTCCTCTGTCTGTCAGATCTGTCCAACTCTTGAACAAATCAATCCTCTGCATACAAGCCTTCTCAAAGACTTGCCAATTGTCCTCAGGTTCTTCTCATAGAACCAATGCACCTCTGTCCTCAAGTTCTCCGATAGAACTATCAAACTCAGCTCACAAGTCCTCTGCTAGGACCTGTCCAAATCTGCTCACAAGTCCCCACCGAAACCTGTCCAAAACTGCTCACAAGTCCCCACCGAAACCTGTCCAAAATTGCTCACAAGTCCCCACCGGAACCTCGTCCAAAAACCGCTCACAAGTCCCCACTGGAACCTGTCCAAAAACTCAACAAGCTCACCAAGAAAAACTTTCTTAGTAGGAAATCACAAAGTGAATTGTTAGAGACCCAATGTGATTTGTCAAACTCATAGAAGCATAAAGAGAATTGTTAGAGACTCAATATGTTCTATACTCAAATCCCAATCTCAAAACTCAACTCAAATCAACTCAGCTCAATCTCAATCTCAAATCTGAAAACTCAACTCAATATCTGAAATGGATAGGATAGAATGTTTTCTTTCAAGAACATGAAACCCCAACAATTGCCAACTATGCAAAGAATCACATAACAATGATACTCATGTTCTTTTCACCATCAATTAGGGTTTCAACAACAATGCTCATCAAACAAGGTTTAGTCAACCAACACCATTCAACTCAACATCAACCTTGAAGCATTCAACCAATCATCACAAGAAAAGGAAACAAGTAGAAATCCTTTTCCCTCCAAAGATATTTGAACAAAACAACCACCAACACAATATCACCAAATGCAAAGAATAACTTGCTCAAATCAACTCAATGGAGTAAGCCCAATATCATGAATCAAGTAAAGCAATAACTTGATCAAACAACCTCTATGGAAGCAACTCAACCATCAAACTCAAAACAGCCAACCAAGGGTTCCACCAACTCAATGCAAGTAGCTAGACTCACAAATATAAACCCTAGTGCACAAAGCTTCCACTATCTCAAACCAGAAATTATGCATTCACCAAAAACTCTCCTTAAGGATAACAATGCATAAGTAGTCTTCAACAAACCAGAAAATAGGATTTACACCCAACCAAAGGAAACCTAGTTGAAAACCTTTTCACTCCAACCTTATTTCAGAAAAACATACACCAATCATACTCATAAGGAAAATGTGCCCATACCTTTTTGGAGTAGAAGAAAATTGATCCTTAAATCTGTCACCACACACAACCCTCAAACTTCCAACCAAGTTAGGGTTAGAACCAAGATAAATGAGCATATATAAAAACTTTCCTTAATACACCTTTTAGCTCCTCTTCTTTAAAAACAACCACCAAAGAAGCCAAAAACACAACAACCAAAACTTACACCTTATATCTCCATTTTTAAATTTAGCATAGCAAAAGACTAATCTCAAAAATACAACCAAAGAAATATCCCCTTATTTCTCCTATGTCTTTTAAACAATGCTAAACAATGCCAAAAATCATATCAAGAAAATAATCACACCTTATAATGGCTGCCCTTGAAGAATCCGAAATTCGCGGCACAAAACACGTTTTAATAAAAACGTGACTAATCCATGCATAGCTCCCTCCGTGGGGATCGAAACGCAGACCTCCGCCTACGCAAGGCCCAAACGCAGCCTTCGTTGCCACTAGCCCACAAGGGGCTTACGAAGTCCAAGACGGACTTCCTTCCACATAAACGGTCAAGCTTTCCGAAAGCTTTTCAAACCACGAGCTCTCCTCTTTCGCAGCGTAAACAGAACATTCGATCGCAGACAAACCAATTAATTGCCTTCGATTTTCCAAGAGGGTTTAACCTTAGGAACCTTCTCATATTTATAGTCCATACGTGGACTTTAGAACACATCGGTTGCAAAGAAAAGTAATTTCGAATTTAATCGAAATTTGCTTTCTAAAGGGTTTAAAAACCCTTAAAGTATTTTTAATAAATTAAAAATAATTTCTCCCTTAATTAATTAAATAATTAATTAATTAAAACCTTGAAGGGTTTTAAATAATAATTAAATAAATAATAAAGAGAACCTCCATTGGTTTTAATAAAAACCATTTCCAATGGAATCTCTCCGGATTCTCTTAAAAAGATTCTCTTGGAATCTTCCACCTTTGAAGCCAACACATCCTCTTAACATTAATGCCATTTCCTTTTGACATCAATGACAACTCATAGACAAGAAGCTAGGATCTCAAACCCAAAATTGCCAACAATCTCCCCCTTTGTCATTGATGGCAAACCATGCTTCTCAACAACACATAAACTCAACATTGCTATAAAGAAATCAGCTCCCCCTGTCTTGAGGCTCTCCCCCTTACTCATATCTCTCCCCCTTTGTCATCAATGGCAAAGGGTCACCTTTGGGGCTTGGGACTAAGAATGAGCCTCTTAGCTTAGTCCCTCCCCCACCTCCTGTTGAGGTGTTTAATTTTGGGGTGGGAGTAAAACTCCCAATAGGCACTGATCATCATCGGTGTCTATAGCTTCCTTACCATGTCTTCTCTTGTTCTCCTTGTCCATATTCCTATTCCTATTCCCTCTTCTTGTTCTGGTTCTCATCCCTATTCTTGTCCATGCCTTGATCCTTGGACCTGATCATGCCACTGTTCCTGTTCTCGTATTCTGGAATTTCAGCTCTACACTGTCCGATTATGTGACCTTCATTGTTGCACTTGAAACACTTGACGATGTTGTTTCTCCGAGGTAAACCTGATCTTTGAATCCACTAGTTCTAACCAAACCTATTAGCCAAACTTTCCACCTTCGCCAAACCTGTTCGACCAAACCTGTTCCTGTTATTTGCCTTGCAATAGACTGCCTTGTGCCCAAACTATTGACAAGAGTAGCAATACCCTTGAAAGTAACTAGCACTTCTAAAACTATCATTTACCTTCTTCACTTGAGCCATGCAATGTGAAGCCATGTGACCAAACTTGTGACAAGCAAAACATCTGCCTTGAAACTTTCCTTTATTTGACCTCTTGGGTCCTGAAAACTTCTTCTTCTCATTCTGAATTCTGTTTTCTATTTTTGTGCATCTATCATTCAAGGACTCATGATCTGAAATACTTTCCTCATCAGAACTCTCTTCCTTTTGGAGTCTCTTACTAGACTCTCCAACTTGTTCCTTGTGTGGCTTAACAAAACCAAGGCCTCGTTTTATCTGTTGTCTTTATTTGACCTTTGATGAGTGACTTAACCTTTTTGGAGCTATCTTGAAACCTCGTAAAGCTTATCCTTGTACTCTTTAGTTTCCTCTTTCAAAGAAGCCATTTTCTGTTCTAACTCACTATACTCAAGAACCTTAGACTCTAACTCATCCTTGAGTTCTTGTGTCTTAGCTATAGAGAAGTCAAGATTTTCTATAAGATCATCTCTCTCCATACAACATTCATCTAACTTATCCTTGAGTCTAGCATTCTTCTTTCTTTCCTTTTCCAAAGCACTAAGAGCACTAATAAGTTCACTTTCAAGATCCTTTATTTGTTTGCTTTTTGAATCATCAAAGCCTTTTTCAGATTTCTTATCACTAGAGGTGCTACCTTTTTCAAAAACCATACATGCATCTTCCTTATAGTTTTCTGAAGCATCCTCATACATACTAGAAACCAAATCATTATTTGTGCAATCATCCTCAAGGTGACCAAAATTTCCACATCTAAGACATTTCATGATAATGAATCTATGTTTCGGTTCTTCCTCTTTTTCGATATGAACAACATCTCATTTTCATTATCACTTGAAGAACTTTCACTATCACTACTAGAACACTTACTTGCTTTGTCTAGGTAGAAACTCTTCTTGTGCTTGTGAGAATACCTCTTTCCTTGATTGTTGTGCTCATCTTTGTTCTTTCCTGTGATGCTTGTGCTTTTCGGAATCCTTGCTCTTAGAATCTTGTTTATCTTCATCACTTTCATTCTTGGGAACAGTACAGTCAGTAGCATAATTACTAAACTTTAAACAATTGAAACATCTTATATTTTTCATACTTTTGTGCTTTCTAGAGAACTTGCCTTTCTTGGCTGTAATATGCCTCTTCATCACTAGAAGACTCATCACTCTCTTGAAGTTGTTTACCCTTGGATTTCTTGGTAGCCTTGAAATCTGCCTCTTTCTTGACATCAACCTTCACTTGAGTTCTCAACTCAAATGCTGCAAGTATACTATGGAGCTCATCCTTTTTCAACTTATCCAAATCTTTAGCTTCCTCAATAGCAGAAATATTTTCACTAAATCTATTAGGAAGAGATCTTAAAATCTTATCACAAACATCATTTTCAGCAAGCTCAAGACCTAAGTCTTTCATGGAGTTAACAACCTCATCCATACGAAGCATGTAGTCACTAATATTTTCATCATCATTCATCTTGAGTTGTTCAAACATACCTTTGAAGTGTCTCAACTTGGCCTTTCCGACATTTGTATCACCTGTATGAACCACCTTCAACTGTTTCCACATTTCACTAGTTGTCTTGCAGTGAATCACTTTGGTGAGATCTGCTTTCTGTAAGCCTTTCAAGATTGCATTCATTGCTTTTGAATTGCTGTGATGTAGGAGCCTTTCTTCTTTAGTATTAGGACCATGTTCAGGAATAGTGTACTCATCTTCAATCACTTCCCATACCTCATTCCCAAGTGCCATTAGATGAACCTTCATCCTTGCACTCCAAAGACCAAAATCTGACCCATCAAGAATAGGTGTTGCATTGCCACTTGAATGATCCATTGTGTTCTTTACTAGCTTTTCCTTCAAGCTGTTAAACTTTTCGAAGGCACCCGCTCTGATACCAATTGAAGAACACAAGCTTATACCGAGAGGGGGGGTGAACAAGTATAAGACCTCTTTTTACTTTTTCCTTTATACTTCAAAATAGTAAAGCAATATACCCAAAGCAATATCAAAGCAATGCACAATATCATCCACAAAGTGACACCAATTTTAACGTGGTTCACCCGGAATGGTCGGGCTACGTCCACAAAACTTTTCTCTAAAAGTTATCTCAAAGTTCTTTGGGAATCCTTCCCAATTACAATGTTTATGAGCCTCGGCCCAAAGGAGATACCTTCCCCCAATCAGAATTTATGAGCCTCTGCTCAAAGGAGATACCTTCCCTCAATCAAAATTTATGAGCCTCTGCTCAAAGGAGATACCTTCCCCTCTGCTCTGGAAATGATCCCTCAGAAGATCAACTGCCTCTACCTCTTGCCAGCACGTGGAACTCCTTTCCATCGAAGACCTCCTGTCCTCAATGCTTAGCCTAAGAGACCTCTCGCCTTCTATGATCACGTCCATAGCAGCTCAACAACCTGTACCAAACATAGTCAGTCGGTCTAGTACAAGTCTTCCTCTGTCTGTCGGATCTATCCAACTCTTGAACAAATCAATCCTCTGCATACAAGCCTTCTCAAAGACTTGCCAAATCTGTCCTCAGGTTCTTCTCATAGAACCAATGCACCTCTGTCCTCAAGTTCTCTGATAGAACTATCAAACTCAGCTCACAAGTCCTCTGCTAGGACCTGTCCAAATCTGCTCACAAGTCCCCACCGAAACCTGTCCAAAACTACTCACAAGTCCCCACCGAAACCTGTCCAAAACTCTCACAAGTCCCCACCAAACCTATCCAAAACCTCACAAGTCCCCACTGGAACCTCGTCCAAAAACCGCTCACAAGTCCCCACTGGAACCTGTCCAAAAACTCAGCAAGCTCACCAAGAAAAACTTTCTTAGTAGGAAATCACAAAGTGAATTGTTAGAGACCCAATGTGATTTGTCAAACTCATAGAAGCATAAAGAGAATTGTTAGAGACTCAATATGTTCTATACTCAAATCCCAATCTCAAAACTCAACTCAAATCAACTCAGCTCAATCTCAATCTCAAATCTGAAAACTCAACTCAATATCTGAAATGGATAGGATAGAATGTTTTCTTTCAAGAACATGAAACCCCAACAATTGCCAACTATGCAAAGAATCACATAACAATGATACTCATGTTCTTTTCACCATCAATTAGGGTTTCAACAACAATGCTCATCAAACAAGGTTTAGTCAACCAACACCATTCAACTCAACATCAACCTTGAAGCATTCAACCAATCATCACAAGAAAAGGAAACAAGTAGAAATCCTTTTCCCTCCAAAGATATTTGAACAAAATAGCCACCAACACAATATCACCAAATGCAAAGAATAACTTGCTCAAATCAACTCAATGGAGTAAGCCCAATATCATGAATCAAGTAAAGCAATAACTTGATCAAACAACCTCTATGGAAGCAACTCAACCATCAAACTCAAAACAGCCAACCAAGGGTTCCACCAACTCAATGCAAGTAGCTAGACTCACAAATATAAACCCTAGTGCACAAAGCTTCCACTATCTCAAACCAGAAATTATGCATTCACCAAAAACTCTCCTTAAGGATAACAATGCATAAGTAGTCTTCAACAAACCAGAAAATAGGATTTACACCCAACCAAAGGAAACCTAGTTGAAAACCTTTTCACTCCAACCTTATTTCAGAAAAACATACACCAATCATACTCATAAGGAAAATGTGCCCATACCTTTTTGGAGTAGAAGAAAATTGATCCTTAAAGCTGTCACCACACACAACCCTCAAACTTCCAACCAAGTTAGGGTTAGAACCAAGATAAATGAGCATATATAAAAACTTTCCTTAATACACCTTTTAGCTCCTCTTCTTTAAAAACAACCACCAAAGAAGCCAAAAACACAACAACCAAAACTTACACCTTATATCTCCATTTTTAAATTTAGCATAGCAAAAGACTAATCTCAAAAATACAACCAAAGAAATATCCCCTTATTTCTCCTATGTCTTTTAAACAATGCTAAACAATGCCAAAAATCATATCAAGAAAATAATCACACCTTATAATGGCTGCCCTTGAAGAATCCAAAATTCGTGGCACAAAACACGTTTTAATAAAAACGTGACTAATCCATGCACAGCTCCCTCCGCGGGGATCGAAACGCAGACCTCCGCCTACGCAAGGCCCAAACGCAGCCTTCACTGCCACTAGCCCACAAGGGGCTTACGAAGTCCAAGACGGACTTCCTTCCACATAAACGGTCAAGCTTTTCGAAAGCTTTTCAAACCACGAGCTCTCCTCTTTCGCAGCATAAACAGAACATTCGATCGCAGCCAAACCAATTAATTGCCTTCGATTTTCCAAGTAGGTTTAACCTTAGGAACCTTCTCATATTTATAGTCCATACGTGGACTTTAGAACACGTCGGCTGCAAAGAAAAGTAATTTCGAATTTAATCGAAATTTGCTTTCTAAAGGGTTTAAAAACCCTTAAAGTATTTTTAATAAATTAAAAATAATTTCTCCCTTAATTAATTAAATAATTAATTAATTAAAACCTTGAAGGGTTTTAAATAATAATTAAATAAATAATAAAGAGAACCTCCATTGGTTTTAATAAAAACCATTGCCAATGGAATCTCTCTGGATTCTCTTAAAAAGATTCTCTTGGAATCTTCCACCTTTGAAGCCAACACATCCTCTTAACATTAATGCCATTTCCTTTTGACATCAATGACAACTCATAGACAAGAAGCTAGGATCTCAAACCCAAAATTGCCAACAGAATATGCATAATTATTTCTCAATTTATCCAACACCCAAGTGGGTTAAAATGCTTTTGAATGGTGCTTAGCCTTTTCTATCTCTTGATCAATGTTAAAAGGTTTCTCCTCTTGCATTTATTTTAAATGCATCATATTATTATTATCCTCTCACATATTCTTAGGCTAAGGGATGGTCAAAATGGGAAGACACCATGTTGGTAGAGTATGAGGCTCTAATGAAGAATAAGACTTGGGAGTTACTTTCTCTTCTAGAAAAAATATTATTGGTTGCAAATGGGTCTACAAGACAAATTATATTTTAGATGGTCATGTAGAGAAGCAAAAGATACACCTTGTTGCTAGGGGATTATCTCAATAGAAGGGAGTGAACTATTCCAAGATATTTGCACCAATGGCTAATATGGAATCAACATTATTCTCTCTATTGTTGCCTCATATGAATAGAAGGTACATGATATGGATGTGAAAAGTGCCTTCCTATATGAGGATTTGTAAGAGAAAATCCATATGCAATAGTCACCCATTTTTTATCTTGAGGAACACACTCCATTGGTTTATTGTCTAACTAGGTCCTTCTATCAACATATGTAAGCTCCTTATGCATGGTAAAATAAGATTTATTCTTATTTTCTTAGATGTGGTTTTTAGCAATGTGAGACTAAACATGATGTTCATATCAAACATTAGGATAGGAAAAATTTGGTGAATGTGTTGTATGTTCATATTATTCTCATTATTAGCAGTTCTTCTACTTTGATCCAAGATATAAAGTCATGACTTCATTCCACTTTTGAGATAACATATTTGAGTCTTCTGTATTATTTTTTGGAAATTTATATTGATCAAATAGATTCTGGAATCACCATTTTCTAGTCCACGTATGTTTTGGATCTTCTTTAGTGTTTTAGTATGGAGGATTGTAACTCCACTAATATATATTTTACCTTATATCAAAATCTTTGGGATAATTATACCACTCCTTTGTAGATTCTATATTATAGTGGTCTCCTATGGGAGTCCTCTATCTCACTTACACTAGACTTGATATAGCTTTTGCTATTATTGTTATTACAAATATATGTAGGCACCCTAGGAAATTCATTGGATAGTAGGTAAAATTATTTTGAGATACATTTGAAGGACCTATTAGATGGGTGTTCACTACTCCAGTAGCTTCCCTCTAATTTTTATAGGATTTTCATATGTTATTTGGGATGGTGACTTGGATGAGTGATGGTCCACCACAAGATTTTTATTCTATATGGGATTCAAATTGGTTTCTTGTTGTTCCATATGCCAATCCACTATTTTTCATTCCTCCATGAAGCCTAAGTATTATGCTACAAATGAGGTAGGTAAGCATCTTAGGTGATTCCAATGATTTTATAGGAGATTTAAATTTCTAATAGTTTTCCAATACCTCTTTGATGTGATAATTAGAGCACCATATTTATTGTATATAATCTAGTGATTTAGAAATAGATAAAGCACGTGGATACAATTTGTGAGATGGCTTCATTCATATGGGATGCCTAATCTAATTTTTATACCTTCATCACAGAAATCAACAAATATTTTGATCAAGGTCATCAAAAAGGTCACTTTTGTGTGCATACAAGAGCTTCTTGGAAATGGAGAGTGTCCCATAAGGGGGGGTGAAAATTAAGGGTCTCTCTCAATGGTACTCATTCAAATTAAGAGGGGATATTGGAATATGTGGTGGTTAATATTCTCTTGAGGCCATGACTATATTTTACACTAGTATTGATCATAATTGCCCTTTGGTGCAATGTAAACCTTGAAAAAGGTTCTTTGTGTTTTTTGTCATAATTTTCTCCTAAATATTAGTCTCACAACCTTGAACTAAAGGTATCTTGTATTGGTTTTAGTTGTTATATGTTCAATACTTAATATAAATCATCACAGGAAAATAATCACAGGATCAAATATAATGAAGTTAAAATATAATGAATCCAAATCATAATATTGTTACAAATATAATATGAGATAACTAATATGTATTTATAAAGGCTTAATAATATACCATAAAATTCAATAATATGTTCAAATATGAATGTAATAGTGTGAATCATACACAATAATAAGACTTACAATATATGTTATCAAATGTATGAAAACTTGTATTACTCCACTTTATGTTACAAATATTTCATAGAGATGACTCTATGAACAATGTAGATTACTATATTTTCTATATCTTTTCTTCACTCTATGGAGTAATATAGGCTTTCTATGATGACTATTTGGTTACCATAACTCTTACTTTCTATATTCTAAGCCTTATGACTCTTGGCTTCTATACTTTACACTTGCATACACATGACACTATCTTATATCCACACTTGGACATGATTCTAATCTAATATTTAAAATAATGTACTAAGGTTGTGATAGCTTGAAAACCATGCACTAATAACAAAATAAAGATAGAAATATATATAAATATAAACATGATGATTAGGGTTATGCATAGAGGCTATTTATCACCAAATTAGCTAAAATTAGGATTTTAAAAATTTGGAATTGGCTAATATTTGGGATCCTTGACCAAGGCCCATTAGCCAAAAAAATTTGGGTGCAAATTTTTTTGGGTCGATTCACCCCAATTTTATAATAATTTGACCATTTTAAGTTTAAATTTCCAACATTGTCCCTAATAATAGTGAACCTTCTACATGTGTTTGGATACTATTTACCTAAATTTTAAAACTGATTTGCCAAATGTTTATAAATACATTTTGGGGTCGACCCATTATGCACAACCCTGATGATGATAAAACAAATGAAATATGGGGTCCTCTTTGTATTAATTTTTTTTCAATGTGTACAACCAAGTCCCCTATGAGTGGATGCTACCCATGATACAATGAATGTAGATAAAATATTTGGATGCACTGAATGGTCTTCTTGCAATCACAAATTATATGGGGGTGGGTTTTTTGTGATCATCACAGTGAGTTTGATGTAGATATTACTTTCCATTGTTGTAGTTTGGATCATGTAATATGCAAAAAAATAAACTATAACTAGATAAAAAGCATATGCATAATAAATGAAATGAATGCAATAAATAAAATAAATCTAACCAAAGCATATGAAATCTCATATCTATCTAAATGTAGGAATGATAAAATTGCTAATCTAAGCTATGCTAAAAGGAAAGTAATAAAATCTAGATCTCTGTCAAAGGCTATCTCAGGGTCATACAACCTTACCTATGGGTCGTCTCGGAGTGAGATGGTTGTTGTCTCTAAACTATATTTCCAAAAACTAATCTCGAGTGGCATGTGAGATATCTTGGATGTGTTGTTAATAAATTGTGCACTAGGAGATAGACTTGGTGGCTCAGATTGATCACCAAGGCAAGGGTATTCGAATGCATGAAATACAAGAGTGCAACTTCTTATCCTTCTCAATGGTTTGACAACATCACTTTCAGTAGTAGAATGGCTTGAAGGATCAAAGAGGGACACCACTTAATTATGCAAAATCTTGTATGGATTTTGGTAGCACTTCATTACATAAAATTCAAGGATGGACCTTTAAAAATAAGGGGTGAGTGCTCTTTTATAGACTTCTTGGATGGAAACCTAAAAATAGCAAAGCACCCTGCATGAAAAAGCAAAGAGGTAGTTCACATTACGAAAAGTGAATGCTTATCTTTGAAATTTTATGTGATTCATGATTGCATGCATTTTTCCTATTTTGGCCCGTACGAGGTGCTTCATGCATTTTGTGAGATCATGTGCAGTGTTAACTAGGAGTTCTAGTTGCTAGTTACGCACCTTTTTATTTTTAATCTTGCTTTTGGTATCCATCTTAGGGTGAGTTGACTTTGATCTAGCAGTCATATTAGGTGGTGATAACTACACTTTAGCAGCCATATCAGATAGAAATGATCACACTTGTTATGGATAAAAGTGTCCAAAAGTGGTGAGAACCACTATTTTAGCCTTGAAGTTACCTAAGATGGGTTATGTGGTCTAAAAGGAGTTCATTCAAGTAGTCTCCCCAATATGACATGTTTTAGGTATCTATAGATGACTACACAATGCAGAGAAAAAATAGAGAACCTAAAATGGTTGATTTGAAGGTTAATGATATACATTAACTAAATCAACATAGAATGCCCCAATCATGGAAAGAGAATACACTTTTGAATCGTTGCTTTTAAAAAGTTGAAGAACTTGATTTTGGTAATATTTGGGCCATTGGAAAACAAGCTTGAGTCTACTCTTTAGCCTTTGGGGTATTGGAATAAAAGTTTAAGCCTAAAATTTAGCCTTAGAAGAATTGGAAGACGAAGATCAAGTCTACACTTTAGCCTTTGGGACATTGGAAGACAATCTTAAGTCTACACTTTAGCCTTTGTGGCATTGGAAGAGAAGATTAAGTCTACTCTTTAGCCTTTGGGACATGGGAAGATAAGCTTAAATCTACACTTTAGCCTTTAGGGAATTGGAATATATGCTTAAATCTACACTTTATTCTTTGAGGCATTGGAATACAAGCTTAAGTCTACACTTTAGCCTTTAGGGATAGAAATCAGGCAGTTTAGCTACCCAGTTTGTTTGAATTTGTGTTTTTCTTTTGTTTTTCCTAAGAAAGAAGGGCGTATGAATGTGACCTATCCCAAAAAGCGTGCACCTAGCTATAGCATTAATGGAAATCAACATAAAAGCATGACAAGATAACAAGATTGCATATAACAATGAAATGTGTATTTCTTTTATTGATATTGGAAATGAATCTCGATTACAATCTTACCCCTCTTAGGGTCACCCAAATGTTGATACAATCAATACAATGCCAAAGCCCTCAACGGGGTAGGCGCACTATTATTGCTTTTCCAAATAGTCACAAACTGCTCTAGGGTGGAGTTAACCCTCTTCTTCGCATTGAGGAAGGTGTTTGAACAATTGAAGCTCCCTTTAAACCTATTTCCTATGATCAAGAAACAACACAAGAATGTTATACAAATAGGCAACCTCTCGTGATGAGGCCCTTTGAAGGATTGATGCATGAAAAAGCCATGAAAAGCATATAATCAAGAAAGCATGAAAAACACATCTAAACTATGCCAAATTAGTAAATATTCATGGAAATGCATAAAATACTATTACAACTAAGTATTGAATGGTCCAATTAAATGAAATAGAGCATGAAAGCATAAAAAGAAACCATTCTTGCATATTCTACACTAATGTACTAGAATTACTCTAAACACTAAATCTATGGGTCAGAGGTCTCTAAAACTCTATCTTAACCATGCAAATGATTAAACTAATCTAATTAAGTAATCTGGAATAGGAACAATAAGGAGATCTTATACCTGTGGCAAACCATAGCTCTGATGAGCGGTCTGCACTATAAACCATGGTTGAAAGCCGTGGTGAGCAACCAAGTAGGTTTGCCCTCCAATTTCAAGGGTAGTGGGCTTGATCCTCCTTGTCAAATTGATGATCAAGGGTCACCTCAGTGTCCTCTAACAGTTTTGGCGGTTGAATTATCGAATAGGGCCTCCATTTGCCCAAATTAGCATTTCTTGGCTCTCTAGCTCCTTAGGGCATCCATGGCACAATTTGTCATGATGGTTGATGAATTAGCAAAGGGGTTGGCAAAAAATCTCTCTCAGTACTCTCAAGTGAGTGTACAATTTGATAGGGCTTCGCTACTCAAGTGTGCTATCTCATCTCTCTCTTTTGCCCTATTTTTGAGGGGTACTTATAGGATTACCCAAGGGCTAGGGGTGGCTTCATGGAGAAGCCAAGATCAAGAAGGGGTGGTTAGGATAGTTGGATTGGAAACTTCCATCCTTTAATCACCTTCTTCTAGAAAAAATGGTCGTTCAAACCGATTTGGCTTGGATGAAGGCCAACTGAACTTCAGTTGAGACCGTAGGTAACAACTACGGTCTAGACTGTAAACCGTAGGTGTCATCTGTGGTTCAGACTGTAGACCATAGGTTTGAGCTATGGTTCAGATTGAATAGGCCAAGGAGCCCAAATTGAGTGGTTAGAACCACTGCTCTATCTTGGAGTCTATCCAAGATCTTCCATATGGTCTTGTAGCATGTCCATATGAGTAGTCGCCATCGACATGACGTGTTTTAGGTGTCTACAGATGCCCCTTTTGAGATGCATTGTGAGATCGAACAACGCGTGAGAAAAAATATACCTCCTAAAATAATGTCGAAGGTTCTATGATGATCATTAGTCAGATCAACATTAGATACCTCTTGTCCAGCAAAAGGATGCGCATCCTGGAATCATTGCTTCCAACTGGGTGAAAGGCTTACATTTGAAAAGCTTGTGCCCATATCATCTCATTCGGTGTGGCTATGCATTCCATAGGTATCTTCTGACCCATAGATCCGAAAGGTGGAGAACAACAAGCAAAATTCATATTTGCTATTTGCCCCAAGCAAAGGGGTAAGCTTATGATAGTTGTTGACAATGATTCGCAAGGACGAACACAATTTTGACAAGATCAAGGGATCTACGATCTCTGAGATCTTCTATTGATTTTGATTATGATTTGATATTATGACTACCCCCTCAAGTGACGAGTCGATGAGGGTAATGACAATGTATGAAGCGACGAGGTCGCTTGACCACAATGAATGATCTGAATAAACTTTAGAATTGAGCATTTAATTACTTGGCTACGCCTAGTTCAACTTATGATTCCAACTGTTAATAGTAATTGCACATTTCTATCCCATGGAGCAGTCAGGCTACAATAGCCATCTTAGGGAATCAAAATGATACAAATCCAATTAGTTTTGTGTTGAATCAATTTGTCGATGATTTGTTGAAAATATGTCATAGAGGAAATGACATGCAATGCCTCATTTTCGTGGAGCAGTCCAGCCTCAAAGGCCTTCTTCAAAATTGAAAAGAAGCATATCAGATCAACGATGACAATTTTTGCCCCAAATGTCCTTATGGTAATTTACTCATCTTGCCGGATTGCATGGATCGCAAGTCACTGCAACCACCAAGTGTATAGGGTAAATTACTGAATACGAGGCGCATTTGGTTTTTAATTATTTGATTTGTTTGTTAATTTTGAATTTATTGATCGATCCTGGTGCTTTGAACATCACCAAATTTGCAACATTGATTGCTCTTTTTAAAATTTGATCCATTAGGAGTCATTAATTTGTCATTTTAGACCTTCCCACGGTGGGGTTTGAGTGCATTTATTGCTAGTTGCAAACCATGAGTACGGTCTGTGGTTGAAGTTTTCAAATTTTGGGAACCGTAGGTCAGGACCAGGGCTAAAAACCCTAATTTTGGGACCACAGGTGTCAGTTGAGGTCCACAAAAATTAGGAGGACCTATAAATAACATTTCCCATTTGAATTTTTTATTATTTTCTTGAAAGCAACTACATTTGTGAGAGCTCTGAGAGGTAGAAGACATACCTTGATCCGGAATGCTGCCTAAAACTCGACCATACCTCACACCTATACCCTGATGGTGGATCCTGGATAGCCATCGACTAGCGGAGGCCGTGAAGTGGGCAAGGTAACTCGAAACCGAGTCCTCACAATCAATACCAATTTAAAATGAACCACATTAAGTAATGCGGTAAATCAATTTCATTAAACAGTTGGTAATGAACCCCACACTAGATTAGATTAGATTAGGTTTTAATTTTTTTGTCAGTGAGGCTAGGAAGTGACCCAAAATGGGTATCCTTCCTAGACCATAGCTGGAAGCTACGGTTCCCAATTGTCAGATTGGGGACCATAGGTATCAGCTACGGTTGGAATTCAAATTCCAACGGTCAAATTTTGATCGCACATGGACCATAGGGTTGACCCGTGGTTCATCGAACTTTAGAAAAAAATTATCAAATTTTTAATTTTTCTAAGGTTTAATAGGTAATTAATATTATTTAATGCAATTATGACTTGCCTAATTGATTTTTTTGAATGCTTTGTGACATGTTTTTGTCTTTTTATTAGTTTTTGAATATTTTTGACATTTTTAAGGTCATTTTTTATCTATTTTTGCTTGTTTTAGTTAGATTTTCTCTTATACAATGCTTTTATTTTAGAGGTTGACCTCTAGAGCTCGTGAGCTAGACCTTCTAAAGACTCTCCATAGATAGCTCACTCTTGGAGAGCGGACATGGTTTGGAGCTATCGACTTTGGCTACATTCTAGATCTACCCACTATTAGGGTAGATCAAGCCTACTTGATCGCGTTGGCTCGATGTTGGAATGCATGGACCAACACCTTTCACCTACCTACGGGTGAGATGACCATCACTCTAGAGGATATTTATCGGATCTTTAGGATCCCTATTTATGGTGAGGCCATCACCTCTTCCTCCTCCCGAAGCAAGGGGGTAGTCTTTGATTCTATCTTTGGTGATCGAAGCTAGGAGGCTCAATGCATGATCGACCATGGAGGAGTCCATATCGGATATTGGCAGGGTCAACACATCTTCTCTATGAGAGAGGTGATCTTCATGCACCTAGTGGTGCAGATTGTTCTTCCAAACTCCTCGAGTGCAAGGATTCCCTAGAACCTCCTAGCCAATGTCAGGAGAGTTATTCAGAGCTCCACTGCTTAGCCACTGCTTCTAGCCTAGGGGAGCACTTTGTTATGCTAGCTCTACCAAGAGCTATACCAGATCACTAGCTGGAGCCATCGTGGTATTAGCTGTAACCTACTACTATAGATCTGGGGCTGGTAGCATATCAAGATCGAGCATCCCATAGACCTGCCCCTTCACATTACTACTATTAATGATGAGCATCAGTGCTACACCGCATGTTGGCCTCGAGAGGAGGAGGGGTTCCAGAGTAGGACCCATGCTGGCGACATAGAGCATTACATTGCATGATTTGTAGTGCTTGGGTCGGATGACATTGAGTGGCATCCCTACATGGATTGCCTAGGCTGGACAAAAGCATGCAAGTGGCTATGATAGGCTCACTAGGATAGGTGGCTACTCAGCCGTAAGGTCGAGGTTAGGGAGTACCAGTTCTACTCTCACATCCTACGATAGTTCGGCCTAGTGCAAGACATCCCAAAGATTCCTTTTGTTTATAGGTGTCTAGTCTTGGAGATGCACCTACCATGGATTCAACCTACGACACTTGGAGATGAGGTTGATGACTTTCAAGAGTCTAGAGATGATAGGGTTAGGACCACCCCAACATATGACACATGGTGGTCCCTACTATAGTGGCAGGGATCAGGGCCTCTAGGCAGGGTGGACGACTAGGCAGAGGTAGAGGTCAATCTAGACGGGCGTAGGGTGCACCAATGGACTGAGGGTGGATGGGGCATAGAGGCCACCACCGAGGAGGCTCCATAGGAGGAGGCTGAGGAGGAGGCTGAGAGTGAGGCACCTCCTGACAGCGATGTAGGGTAGCTCCTTGCTCAGGTTACCAATTTACAGAGTCATATTGGGAGGCTACAAACTCAATAGTTGTAGTGGGATACTTCCATCGCCCTTCTAGAGGTGAAGCTAGCTCACAGGGATAGGTAGCTAGTAGAGGCTCAGGAGCAGGTCATGAGTCTGATAGCATAGGTTACAGTGATAGAGACTCAGGTCTGAGAGCTCACTAGTGCACATGATGTGGCACTAGTATAGCGGGGTGAGGCTATCATAGAGCGAGATTTGCTTAGGGTACATAAGGGGGATCCTTCATCCTCCTAGGATATTATGGGACATCCAACTGCACCATTATATTTATTACCAGGTGGCCGAGACCCCATGTCAGAGATCTAGTGCTTATAGGCCCTCGTGGAGGAGGGAAATGATAGACATATAGGTAGGGTAGCCCGCATAGACCAGCTGGAGGGCTACATTAGGTTGATTGATGGGAAGGTCTAGAGGATTCACATGTTGTAGGGTCTCAATGGACCAGGTCTAGGACTACGGGGTAGTCCACAATGAGCTCTAGCTAGTGGACCCATAGGACTGAGAGGACACACAGGTCCTCTAGCACTCATGGAGGTAGCTCCCATACCAGGACCAAAGAGATCAGTGTGACCTCTAGTCATAGGTCTCACCACATAGAGATACCAGTATCCCACATGCTAGGCCTCTTTGGATTAGGTGGTACACAGGGCCCTCAGTAGGGCACACAATAGGCACCAGAGCCGACTATAGAGCAGGCTCCAAAGCATAGGGCTGAGGGAGGCGATGAGAGTTCCAGCTCAGGAGGAGTAGGCCAGAGCTAGGGCTCTACCAGATTCAAGCTACATTTTTGCATATGTATCATTTTTGGTGTAAGGTCTAGGACCTACACGATTGTAGCCTACGGGCATTTTGTACTCTTGATGTACTCTTTTGGACACACACACACACACACACACACACACACACACACACACACACACACACACAAAATATATATATATATATGATTTGATCATTTATGGCTCATTATGTGTACTTGTTTATGTGTTTTGATTTTATGTTTATTTGATGCACATGGATGCAATGCTTATGTTAATGCTATGTGATGTGATGTATGGATGACATGCACTAGATAGCTATTGTATTTATGATGATGATATGCAGTGATCTAGATGTTTAGATGTGCTTTTTTATGATGGATGCATATGGATGCGATGCTTTCTCTTAACACATATTTGATATTGCTTTATTGTATGCATTAATTTATGTAATGCTTTATTTACACGATAGTAATCTAATGTAAATGAACCTGTATGCTTTAATCACTTAAAACATAAGGAATGAATGCAATATATGTTTAACAATCTAATGGATGACACCACAAAATGTAAAAAAAATCATGAATGTAATTGAGAATCCTCGTAATAAGAATTTAATCAATTAATCACCCATATATGAAATGCAATGGTATGAAGTTGTATGATGCGAATGATATAATATGTCACTCTATTTTCTTTTGCACTTTGAATGATATGCACAATATAGTCAGTGGTCGTCTAAACATCGTTGTTGATATTCATCCGATATCTATCCTATATCTTGATTGTGCTTTATGTAATGATGTATCGCTTCTTGGATACTTTGCAATTTGATAATTTGCAATGACTTTTACCATTTTATGGTTTATGCTTTTAGCATTTGTTGCTTTTTAGAGAGATTTTGAGGTTTTCCATGAGACTCAAACACCCTAATTGACTTATCAAAAGTTGTATACTGACCATGCTAGACTTCTGAGATATAAGGCTTTCACTAGGATAGGCCCTAACTATTCATTATCCCTATGTGTGCACATGAATATTTTAAGATAAAGCACAAGCATACCCTGATGTCAGGTGGGATTCTTTCAGCCCATTGCTAAGATAGGGGATCCACAAGTGTTTATCCAATATTAGGTTTAGATTTTAGTTGGACTAGACCACTAGGCGATACAGGACACCTGAAGCTAGCTCTTCCACATTCAAACATTGGTCTTGTTCATAAGCGAGGTGCTAATGCATCAGACATATCATCATGCATAAGGTACAGTAGTGTTGGAAATCCCAAGGATTCAAGTTTGCTCCCACTCTTTTTCTTTTTCAATTTTTGGGATACTTGCTCATATGTAGTGAAGCAAGGGAGTCGATTCCATTTTGACTTTGACTTTCTTTGGATCTTCATTTGATCTTCACTAGAATCTATTTTTTGATCTTCATTTGATCTAGATTTGAACTTTGATTTATGATCTTCATTCGATCTTGATGTGAACTTTTATTTATGATCTTCATTCGATCTTCACTTGAGCTTTGATTTCGGATCTTCATTCGATCTTCACTTTCTAGAATTTACATTTGATAATTCTCTTCAGAAACTTTCCTTTGGGGGATTTTACTTTGGGGGAAACTATTTCTGTAATATCGATTGAGTGTATCGATCTATGATATCAATATAGGATATCAATCTGGGATGTCGATCTATGATATCGATCTAGGGTATCAATCTTGGGGATTGATGTGGGATATCACTCTGGGATATTGCTCATTTTATCGTAAGCAAGGGATTTTGAGTAGGAAATACACTTGTCCTTTTGCCAATTGCCAATATTTCCCATACCATCCACACAGGGGGATAAGCAAGAATAATTCTTTTCGCTTCAGGATACCCGGTCCTGCTTCATGGCTTTCATCTTCCCCTAGTCCATATTAGGATTGTTTTAATTTGTTGATTAGTGATAGAATTCTGATATGCTAAGGGCTATACTAACTAGACCTCAACTACAAAAGCAAAGCAAGCTTTCTATCAACTCTTGATAAGACCTCTAGGTATGGTTGAGTGACCGAAAAACCTGAGTATATCTTCATAGCAACATTATGGGTTGTGTTGAAAAACACAATTACTCACATGAATGATGGATTATGATAAATGCAGAGGCGCATGATTAAAACACAAATGTGGTGTCGTTTGTAAGACTGACAAACACAATGCCTTCTATTACGGAATGCAACGGATGATGAATGCCTATTTGCAATGCAATGGAATGAATGCATGTGTGAATGAAAATGCATAATGCAAAATGCAAATGTTTTTGGATTTTTTTTTTGCTTTACCAATTTTTTTGGATTTTATTGATTTTATAATTTTTATGAGTTTTTGAGCCTCATATCTGACCAAACGGTGAGTACATGCCTTTGGAGCCTTTAAATTGACCAAGCGATTCTTAGGAAACCTTGGAGCCTTTAGGATTGACCAAAGGGATTATGAGCACCTTTGGGGCCTTTTGGGATGACCAAGCGATATTTAAGAATCCTTGGAGCCTTTGGGTTGACCAAGCAATTTTTCAAAAACTCTTGGTACCTTTTGATTGACCAAGCTACTCATAGATAAGCTTGGAGCCTTTTAGGATGATCGAGCGATGTTTAGCAACCCTCGAGACCTTTGAGGATGACCAAAGGGCTTACAGATGCCTTTGGAGCTTTTGATTGACCAAACTACTCATGAAAGAGCTTGGAGCCTTTTAGGATGACCGAGCGATGTTTAGCAACCCTCGAAGCCTTTGGGATTGACCGAGTAATTTTAAGCAAACTCTCGGAGCCTTTTACTGACATGACCAAGCGGTTTCAAGAACCCTTGGAGCTTTTTGGGGAGGGCATGCTGCCCTATGTACCCCCAATGTGTGTGTCATTCGATGACAATGAGGGAGGTGTAGTACCTCTAAACCCCTCATTTTGCCTTATAGAATTCAGCGTGGTTAGTGGGGAAGGTATGCTACCTTGATGACCCCTAATGTTTTTGCTATTTACTGAGATGTAATCAGCTTTTTTAGGAAGAGTGATAGAAATAAACTCTCCCACATAAGGAATGGACCTCAATAGAGTGCCTATGGTTTGGTAAGGTTGAACGAGTGAACCATCTTCATAGATCAGGTCTCGTTCCACTAGGTCTTGGATGACCCTTTTAAATGATTGACAACTCTGAATTTCATGTCCATGCGCTTGATGATACACACAAAAGGAGCCCTTAATAGGTGACCTAGTATTGGATACCCTATGCTTTACTTCACGCAGTATGAATACCTTTGCCTATTGTAAATTTTGGAACAAAGTTAGCATAGTCATCTGAAATGAAACTACTCGTTGCACTGGCCTATCAGGCTTATGAGGTGATTGATGACCTCAAGGTTGCTCCTAATGAGGTGTGACCTCCACTTTGGCATGTTGGGGCACTATGAGATAACCACCTTCCTGAAAAAACCCCTTATCTATAAAGTGTTGCACTACACTCTTGAATTCACGACAATATCGAATGCCATGAACTTCTATTCGGTGGTAGAGATAATAGTGATGCTCCCTATAACTCGTAGGTTTAACTCTATTTGGGTATACATGGATGATTTTGGGCAAGTTGATAGCCTTAGCCTCTTACAACTTCTAAAATATGTTAGACATAGACTCTTTTAAAGGAATCCAACTGCAATACGACTACTTTGGGTGCTCGACATACCTTGGCTTACTTTGAGGACCTGATAGTTGGGTTGGTCACATGGGCTCTTGCTTTTGCTGAGGTTTTTCCTGTATTTGCATAGGAAGTGGTTCAGCCTCAACCATGGGTTGCTTTTGCCCAGGTCTTCAAACTGGTTCATGATAAAATGTAATGTCTTATCTTGCTCATCCATACAATGTTCCATTTGTTCTAGGCAACCTAGAATGGCTTGCAAGACTTCCAAAGAGCTCATATGTATTTCCAATGATTGATTTGAAATACCTTTTTCTATTGAAGGAAATAGACAATTGGATGCTAAAAATCCGTTAGGTAATTATAAATCATCCATTTCCTTCACTTGGATTGATGCGGATGCTTCTTGATGATACACTCCATTAGTGCTATCCACACGCTTATGTCTATGACTTAGTTCAGGTTGTTGTTTCATCTTGTTGTGTTGACCTGTATCAAGTTTAGTACCCCCAACCTGATGTGGGGTGCACACTTGCCCTTTTCACTGAGAGGATGGCACAAGAAATGAGTCAGGAGTGACTAAATGTAAGGGTCCAGACCCCTTTACTATGGAAGCAATGTCTGATTGCCCCATATCCTGATCTATTTGCTCTAGAGTCACTCGATATTCTAGCCTAAGGTCAACCATTCCCACAAACTCATGAGAATATGACTCCATGATTGCATGAGTCATAGGTGAATCTTCAACATACTGAGGTTTTTCTATTCCAGTCATGATAACTGAACCTTCCTCATACTCATGTGATGCCCTCAGGATAGGATCCATAGGTGGATACTCGACAAAAAGTTGATCTAAATCTTCACTAGACTCCATAGTGGGCAGTATCCTAATGCTTCCTTCTATTAGCTCTTCATATTCAACATCATCCTCATGAGGACTACCTTGTAATATGGTGGATGAATATGTTATTATACACCCAGGTTCATCCATATCCACCATAGGCTCTTCTGCTTCAGTAGGAGTAAGAGGCTCCTCTGAAGATGCATTAGAGATAGTTGTGAGCATCTCCATAACTACATCCATCAATCCCTCCCTACTAAGAAAAATTGAGGATGGAGGGGTGATAGACAAGACCACCGAGGACAAAAATGGTAAAATTAAGTCTACCACGGTTTGTAGGGTTGCATCCAAACTCTAGATAGACTCCCCAAATTGAATGTTCAGATGCCTAGGTGAACTACTAAGTTCTTGAGGATGATATTTAGGTTTATAATACTTGAAAGGATCTGGTTCCACCTCTACTATATGGACTTTGACTCCATGGGTGTACTTAATGCACTTATGCACTATGGACGGTACACACTCCATGGCTCTTATCCATGATATTCCAAGCAACAAATTATATTGTCTCGATCCCTCTAAAACATAGCACAATGTAGGAATAATATTGAGTCCCATATCGATGGGGAGGACTATTATTCCTACTATAGGGGATTCCACATCGTTAAAGGTTTACAAAATTAAATTTATTTCCTTGATGTGGGATGGTGGAATTTTTATGTGCTTGAATGCAGAGGTGGTGATGATATTAATCGACTATCCTATGTCCACCGGCACTCACCTATACGCAATATGATTTATCCCTACTATGATATGTAATGGAGGATCAAATTTCTCAACAAGGATAGGTTTGACTTCATGTTTATGGAAAGTAATCATGGGTTCCTTATATGGTGGAATAGCCTATATATGTATCGTGTATTGTGATGGCTTTTGAGCATTGACATTGCTCATCTACCTAACATGGCTACTCTCAACCTCATGCTTACGTATGGGATCCCTAAGCTTATCTTTCTATTTTTCTTTCATAACCCTAGGTATGTCTATATTCCTGGAAGAATGGCTATCTACTTGCTTAAGAGACAAATATTGATGATGCGTAGCATGTGTTGCATTGACTTGTTTCCTAAGCACTCTAGGTATGAGATTATTTTCAAGAGTTACCTCACATTATTGTTCCTCACATAATTTTTGTTGGTGAATCCTCTCTTCCTATCATTGGAGCTCATCCAACCTCTATTTATGAGCTCTCTTACTCTCTGTGCACTCATGCTCTAGACGCTCATGCTCAATGTGTGCTTCCTCCAATTGGTCTTGGAGTAGTCACCTCTTATGGGCTACATGAGACTTAGGTTACCTATATGATCGACTCATGGAATAGGATCCACAAGTCTCTATATCGGTAGGAGGAGACCTAACAATGTGGGTTCTCTCCCTGTATAGAAACCCTATGATCTATATGGGTGAACCCCCTGCATGATGAAGGGAGCTCGCGATGACTATCAGAGTGTCGTGCTAGGAGGATTGGATAATAAGGTTCATGATAAGTGCAACACCTAGCAAGGAGATGTGTGAGGTCTAAAATATCCTCAGGAGAACATCGAAGGCATTCAGAGCCTCTCCATGAACTCTCCGACTCATTAGCTCATGATTGAGCTCTATCATGCCTAGTCGTCATGATGAACCGACTAAGAAAAACTTGAGAGGAAGCCTCTCTCACTAAGAATTTTGACCTCAAAGAAAGGTCTTATCTTGATGAATTAAGCAATAAAGAAGCATACAAAGTAAACAATGTGATTATCTCTTGTACATTTTAAAAGTGAACCCTACACTATTTTATGTTGTTTCAATGATTTGTTGTATCAATATAGAATTCCTTATCATGTTTTGAAAAGCGTTGAATGATATTCTTAGTTAAATTGGATTTCACCTATACGCTCGTAACTCGACAACTTGGATGTGACTTCCAGGTCACATAAATCCCCTATGTGTGGTAATGAAGTTCCACACCTAGACAAGGAGTACAGGTCCCCCCAGATCCTCACCCGTTTTGCCCCAATCAGCGTTATACCCTTCAAAGAGAATACATGCAAATTTTATAGGGTATGAAAGGTTCTTGGATTCATTATTGGTCTAGTAACAAATGATACGTAGGATTTGGGCCAACGGATGGAAATTATGCCCAACATCATTTAACCATACTAGTGGTTGGATTTCAAGCCCAAATCACTAGTTTTTAAGTGCCAAGTGGTGTGTGGTTCATTTTAATTTGCATAAAATGACAAATGCATCATATAGCACAAATGATTGTTTCCTACATGTAATGTAAAAATAAACGTTTCACATTTAGATATGCATGCTATACTCTACATGATTTTTCAACAATGCAATTACAATGATGCAAATGGCCACTACTTGGGCCTCAACATGTAAACCAAACACACAAGTTCTATCAAGCATGCTAGATTCTAGGGCGGATTGCAATCAAATATTCGATGTTCCTAGCAGCGCCTTTCTACAAATGCAAATTTGAAATGAACTAGGACATGATTGATTTCCCTTTTTTAGTTTGCTTTTCCTAGTTGCATTTGAAAACAAGAATTTTGTAAAAACATAGAGAAGTAAAAAGTGAAAGCACGAGGATACGGAAACAAAAAAGGAAAAGCTCCAAGTACGATGCAAAAATGAAACTAAACTTAACGCTAAATCCTACGAATTGAAAATGCATGAAATAGGAGAAAGCATGAACAAATTAAAACCAAATAAAGTAAATAAGGAAGACAACCCTTTATTTTATTGATATCTTTCGGAACTCGATTACAATTCGCTTCCTCCCTTTTTAGGGGCGAGGAGCGTTAAATTCGTTTCTTTGTTACATCCATGGATGCCATTCCTTCTTCCGCGTGCCCACATGTAAAGTGGGCGGACCAAAACGTCGCCGCCGCTTGTGTATATGAATGTTGACTCACTACTGCTCCTCTAACGTCCAGATCCTACGTTCAAAGAAACAAGAAATAGTCAGTAGCACCTGTGGATGAGATGAAACATGCAATCCCCAAGCCTACGATTAGTGCATGCAAGAAATAAATAAAATGATGACTAAAATGTATCCAAATGATCTAAAAATTTGACAGGGGCATGAAAACATCACCAGGAAGGCACTGCAAAAAGAACATTCAAGAAATTCCTCACCGATTTGAATTCGCTCCAGGGCGGGACGAATTCTCCTGCAACAAAATGCCAGATAGCACCGCTCAAAATGTCACATCTGGACAGCTCCAAATCTCCTGCAAAAGTGGGGGTTAGCTAATTGGGGGTATTTTGGGATGACCCAGATGGTCAGATTTCCCCGATTTGGCCTCTAACACCCAAATTTTGATGATGCCCTCTGCAAGTTAGTAAAGACGAGAAAATGATAAAACATGATAAGATTTGCTCAAAACATTACGAAATCGAAATTGCAAACTATCTAAGAAGCATAAGATGAAATGCAAAATGAAAATGATAGAAAGAACAATCTACCATAGATTCCTAATCATTCCTAAAAGGGACGATTAGACCTACAATAGTGCGGGGGCGCCCGGGCAGGCCGCCCACCGTTTGGGACCTGATTTCGGCACCAATCCACTTGGGATGGGTCCAAAATCTCTTGTAAAGTGTTGTCAGAAAATTGGGTGGTATTCTATGGCCAAATTTCAGGTTTTGGGCTCAATATTTGACCTTCCAATGGTCACCCAATGACCTCCTCTCTAAAAGAGATCACGGATGTGAAAGGCACAAATCAACTAAGGGTGTATGGGGAAATAAAATGGCAGCACTTCATTGCTTAAAATGCTCTATCTCTCCTCTATTTTTGGGGTGAGGAAACTCACCAATTTATAGACCTGGAGGTCTCTTGAATTGGGCATGCGAGAGGCGCCACTTGGCAATCATGCCTTCCCAGGGGGAAGGAGATTCCTCCCTGATTAGGGACTTCATGACTGCCCTTGCAACTGCCTCTAACGCTCAAAAATGCTCACCCACACTCCCATGCGATGAAGGAAGCGTTAAGTGGCGGATCTGAGCTGCCATTTGTCAAGATTTGAATTTTTTCCCATCAAACCTGCAATTCGCCCCACCCTGGAGCGAATCCTGATATTCGTCCCTGGGTGGGGCGAATCCCAGTTTGAATTCGTCCCTGGGTGGGGCGAATATTGAGCAAAGTGCCTGAAGGTGCCAAATTGATTTTTGACCTTCCAAAACTACTGTGAGAGTGGTTAGGACCACTGTTTAACCTCTGGGGGCTGCCCTTGGGGCTGTGTGTGTCAATGCGATCAGTGTTTGCAGTCACATAATCGGATTGGTGCTATTTTGGTGTCTACAGATGCCCCTTTTTGGGATGCGTTGTGCAAGGCGCAGCGCCGAGCAAAAATAGATAACCAAAGCACTAATGATTAGGGTTTCTTAGTGACCTAACCAAATTTTGATGCCCCAAGTATGGAAAGGGCATGCATTCTTGAATCCTTGCTTTGACGAGCGAAGGAACTCAATTCAAGTGTTAACCTTTTTCGGTGAGGTGTTACTTGAGCTTGGACATTGATCAGTCATGAATAGGCAAAGGGCGCAACCTTTTGTCCATGGGAACCTTGAGTTCATGATTCACGAATGCCAAGTGTTTGATCAGCTTGTGATTATTGCTTGTTTGCTGCCCCAAGCAGGGGCGTGATTGTCTTTGCCAATGATTCTTTGAATGCATGTTGTTTCCATGATTGGGTGTGTATTTGTTGATTGGTGACTAAGTGTGACTACCCCCTCAAGCGACGAATCGATGAGGGAATGACCTGCATGAGAAAAGCGACGAGTCGCTTGACCCAAGATGACTTGTGTAAGGGTGCCTTCAGAGGTTTATCTTTGAATGTGTGTGCAGTTTTCCGACATTTAGACCTATTTTTGGTGGGTGTTAACCCTTTTGGTGACGCTTTTCGGGGCTAAAATTGGCAAAAATCCGTCTTCCCATGGGGCGGTCCGGCCATGGTGGCCTTCTTAGGGAGTAGGATAGTGACAATTTGTAACCCCAATGTCTATTTTGGATGCCAAGAATGTCAGGCGCAAAGGCGCCTTCGTTCGGCAATGTTATTGCTATTTTTGGTTGGGTTTTGACCCTTTTTGCGACGCCGCGTGGGGATGAAATTCTCGAAAATCTGTCCTCCCGTGGAGCGGTCCGGCTATGGTAGCCTTCTTAGGGAGTAGGATAGTGAGGATTTGTGACCCCGACATCTATTTTGCATGCCTGGAATGTCAAGTGCAAAAGCACTCTCATTGGACAATTTTATTGCTATTTTTGGTGCATTTTTGTTCATTTTTTGTTTTTTTTTTTTTTGGCATTTTTGATGATATATATAGATGACTTTATTTTATTTATGCACATGTCATGATTTGATGTTATGTATGATGATTGATGAATATGGATGTATGCATGTTAATTTATATTGATGGATGTATATGTTTTGATGGAATGCAAATGTTTTTAAATTATGTGATATGCAAATGGAATGAATGAATTGAATTTGTGATTTTTGGCGGTCGCACCATAGACTGTTTAGAGTTTATGGCTTTTTGTGCTGGGTGATTGTTGTGTGACCTGACTTTCTTCATGTATGTGGGCCATTTTTTTTTTTTTATGGCAATGTGAGAATGAAATATAGCAAGTTGGTTTCGAATGTAGTTAAGGTTTTCTGAGACTCAGATGTTTTAACTAACTAGCCATGATTGTACTTTATCTTACAAGACTTTTGAACAAGGTATGAATCGGACTTGTTTTTGACCAAGTTATTTCACATCCCTGTGTGTGCAATTGAGTTCATTTATGTGGTGTTCGTTCAGGATACCGCCAGTGCCAGATAGGCTGTCAACCAAACCTGTACTGAGGATCACCTAATTAGCTCCACTAACTCCTTTGTTGTATTTAGTCAGATTAATCTATGGTGCTATCTAGGATACCATAAGCTAGCTCATCCACATGCAAACATTGATCTGTACACAAGTTAATGTGATAGATATATCGTCATGCGGGAGGTTTACCACCAGTGACCGATAGGCTATCCACCAAACCAGTGCTGAAGTTTGCCTCATGACCTGTCGAAATGTTGAGAGTTCCAGGGATTCAAGTTCGACTCCCTTCTTTTCTTCAATTGTATTGGGATACTTGCTCTTGTGTAGTGATAAAAATCACTATTTATTTTTGTTTTTCTTTTGAGCAAGGGATTTGAATATGGAGTGATGAGAATCACTATTTTATGTGCTTTTCTTGATGTATGCACTTTGGTTGTGATGTCAAATTTTTGGAGGTTTGACTTTTGCAAATTTTTGATGTTTTGCAACTTTTTGAGAACTTGGGATTCTTGGGGAATTGGGTAGGGAAGATGCTTGTCCTTTTGCCAACTCTCAGCATTCTTGGGGTCATTCGCACAGGGGGATGAGCAAGATAACCGTTTCGCTTATGGTGACCTGGATTGCTTTGCAGGTTTCATCTTTCGTTCACACAACTTGGGAATTATTTTTATGTGTTTTAACTTGTGTTGGGATGCTACGTAACAAGGTATGATCCAAGTAAAACTCTACCTGTGTAAAATCTGTCTGACTTGTTACAGTACGTGGCTAGAAAAGCTAAGGACGACTGAAGGACGAAAACTCTTGATACATTAGAAGACAACCGACTATGATGTGGTGACAAAGATGTTAATGGCGTTTTATTTTTGATGGACGGTTTATAGAATGGAGAAATGTGGAAAATGAGGGTTTTGCCAAGTAATTACAGTCTATGGTGCCTTGACCTTTATGACCACAAATATGTAATGTATGGATGTGATGCCTAATGCAGCTATATATTTTTGTGTTTTTGATGGATTGATTTTTGTGAGTATGAAGATGAGATGCAAAAAGAGCTCTTTATTGTTGTGATGATTTTGAGCATGCATGGAAATGAGATGCAAATTTTGTTATTTTTGATGATTTTATTGTTTTTGAATTTTCTTATTTTTGACCAAGTGATTGTGGAAACCCTTGGAGCTTTTGGTTTGACCAAGCGGTAATGGGAATCCTTGGAGCTTTTTGGGTTGACCAAGCGATTATGGGAATCCTTGGAGCTTTTTGGGTTGACCAAGCGATTATGGGAATCCTTGGAGCTTTTTGGGTTGACCAAGCGATTATGGGAATCCTTGGAGCTTTTTGTTTAGGCTATGGCTCTTCTAGATATGGAATGGCCTCAAATGACTGATGTTCAAGGGTTCTAGTTCTTTGATTCCATCAAGAGAGGCTAGCCGGTATGTTCCAGGTCCTATTTTACTATCAATTACATAGGGACCTAACTAGTTTGTCGTGAACTTGTCCCTTAGATGGGACGGAAAACTAGAGTTCTGTTGGTTCTCTTTCAAGACCAAGTCACCAACCTAAAAGTCCCTCAGGTGAACTTTCATGTTGTATGCTTTCTTAAGTCGCTCTTGATAGATACGTAAATGCTCGAGAGCATTAACGCGTCGTTCATCAAGCAACGTAAGCTGGTCTAACCGGGCCTACCATGCAGTGTCATCATCGATGAACTCTTGCATTGATATGCGTAGGGAAGGAATTTCCAACTCGAGAGGCATGACTGCCTCGGAGCCATACACCAGAAAAATGGAGTTGCCCTAGTGGGTGTCCGAATGCTAGTGCGATAAGCCCACAGGGCAAGTGGGATTTGAATGTGCCAATCCTTATGACTGTCTACGACTATATTTTTGAGGATGGCAACTAGCATTTTGTTTGATGCCTCTGCTTGCCCATTTGCCTGTGGATAATAGGGTGTCAAAAAACTATGCTGAATTTTGTACTTTGTGGTCAAAGCACGCACGTCTTTGTTCTTGAATGACGTCCCATTATCCGAGATTATCTTGGATGGAATACCAAAATGACATATGATATTATGTAAAATGAACTCCACAATGCGGGGTCCTATCGTAGAGGTTAGCGGAACCGCTTCCACCCACTTGGTGAAGTACTCTATGGCCATTATGATAAACGTGTGATGACCTGACGACGTAGGGGAGATCTTTCCGATTAGATCTAAGCCCCACTATAAAAATGGCCAAGCCGATTGGATCGGCTGCAAGGCCTGAGAAGGTACGTGTGTCAAATTAGCATGATGTTGACACTTCACGCACTTCCTGACATATGCGCAACAATCTCACTCTAAAGATGGCCAATAATAGCCCATGCGAAGAATGCACTTTGCGATGGCCATACCACTGAAGTGGCCACCGCACGTACCATCGTGCGCTTGGGCGATTGCCCAAGTGGACTCCTGTTGGTCCAAGCAACGAAGGAGGATTCCTTCATAGCTACGATGGTACAAAATGTCTCCTAACAAGACATACTTTGCCACTTTCTGCTTGAATGCTCATTTCATGGCATGCGTCAATCCAAGTGGGAGGTTACCTAACTTGAGGTAGTCCCTTATGGGTGAATACCAATCCTGCTGATCAGAAACCTCGACGGTATGAACAACCAATCCCTCTTGAAGTTCATCCCTAGCAAAAGCTGAGCGGGAAAGAACTTGTAAGAATAGTATTGTGTTGCTATTAATGGGAGTAGGGGAGAACAAGGACCCCCAGTTAGCGTGATTCAGACAATCATGGATTCGAGAGAACTTATCCGTGGATGGTTCAATCTGGATCAAGTGGATTCCTGGCATTGAGTCAGAGCTTGCATGCTCCATCGTGGATTGCGATAGTGTTTTGACTTGAATGGTGGTCATATCACCAGAAATGTCTTGCGGGATTAATGACCCCAAAGAGGCCATAGTGTCCGCAAAATGATTCGATGATCGAGGGAGTGCCTCGATGTCGTACCATTCAAGATTTGCCAAGAATTTGTCCACAAGGGCTTTGTAGGCCTATAGAACTGGGCATTTACATTGGAATACCCCTTTGACTTGGTTGACAATTAACAGTGAATCACCAAAGATATTCAATCATTTGATGTTCATGGTGATTGTTGTCTGAAGACCTATGAGCAAGGCTTCGTACTCTGCATTGTTGTTGGTGCACGGGAAGTTTAATTTAAATGATAGAGGCATTGGAGCACCTTGCGGTGTGAAGAATACTATTCCTATGCCACCACCTTGCTCACATTTAGAAC